>OZ020192.1:124658290-125258290 GCA_963971165.1 Philopedon plagiatum | reverse complement strand
CCTAATATTTGTTTGTGGTTACTCGCCTAATATTTGTTTGTGGTTACTCGCCTAATATTTGTTTGTGGTTACTCGCCTACTATTTGTTTATGGTTACTCGCCTAATATTTGTTTGTGATTACTCGCCTAATTGTTTGTGGTTACTCGCCTAATTTTTGGTTGTAGTTGCTCGCATAAAAATGCTTTAAAGTTCAATAATTGTCCACCGGTTGAATCTAAAACGTTTTTGATCCATAATCGGAGATGATGAACGCATTTGTAGCGAGGACTTTGTAAACCTGCAGTATTTCTTCATGTTTTAGAACCTGAATTGATTCAGCTGTATCATTTTGAAGATCCAATTAAAGGAATAGTTACCATGCCCGTTTTTGGTGAACCATTGCTAGGAAAAAAGTTGATACCACCCAATGCAGCGTTCTTGGTAAACGTAGAAAAATCAGAAATTGTAGTGGTCTACAATAAATTAGGTTATTATGTTGGCAAACAAATTACTTATTTAGTGAAATCAAATTAGAGTTGTTATTTGGGATCATCCTTTAATTTATTTTGTATTTATTTTGATAATAAATATCTGATTTTATGTGAAATTGTGTTTGTATTGCAGTGTTGGCACTTGCAGTGGAATTTTTCATATTGGTACAATACAAATACTTATAGGGTAGCTTTTGAGAAATTCCGTAGTTTAATAAAAAGAATTACGCACAAGTTACACTATAATCAAGAAACGAACTATACCCAAACAATCTATTTACATCATAGTAGGGGAGATAGAGGCGTCCAACCTGTACCGGGAAGCAAGCGACATGGGGCGTTTTTGTATTGACTTCTAACATTTGGATGAATAGGGAATGATGTCTGTCGACCTGTTTTTGCGCGAAATGTTAATAAAAATAGGCACTTCAACTAATCAAAGTAACGAATATTATAAATGATTACTTAGTATCAGAGTAACGAATACTCGGTAGTAACGAAAATTAACATCTCTAATAGATAAACGGTTCGGGTTAGGTATGGTGATTATAGGCAACTTAATATACACTCGAAAATTAGTTCCTAAAACAATTTTTTTGCACGTGAATAATGCAGCGTCCGTTTCCACGAGATCCTTTGAGCAACGGTGAACGGCCGGGAGCTACAAGTCATGTGATATCTGCATTGACATAAGTGACATGCACGTGACACGCTGTTCGGTAGATCAACGGGATCTCACGGAAACACGCTGATGATGGTTATAAACAATACGACTGATTACGTGCCTGTCAAAAATTTCGAGCAAAAAGATTTAATTTAAGAACCTAGCACAAAACAGCGACGCGTGGTTTAGATATCATCTGACGTCACTATAAAAAGATTGTTTATTCGCGTACTGCATGCATTAGATGTAATTTTCAAGGTTTATCAATAACTATTCTTACAATTTTTCCTAGACTCTAATTTAATTAACAGAATGTCGTTAAGTTTTCTTGTTAATACGCCTTTTTATTTTTTTTATATTTGTGTTTGGAAGATATAAATACTTTGGTTAACCTTTAGCCACATCCATCCTGTTTTTATTTGGTTTTTATAACCTCAATTTTAGGTTAGGATTTTTGTTGAATTTTGGGCCCCAAATTTAAAATGAGTTGTGCAAGTATTTGCAACCTTTCACCTTTAAGAAGTATTGCCTTGGGTTTTCAGTTAAATTTTCCCAGAAATAGCTATGCTAAAATGGCAAGTAGTAAGTTTTTCACCTTTATTATATTATGCTCCTACTTTCGGACTTACCCCGATTCTGTATCTCTATGTGCCATATTTTTTTATTTTATTATAGGTGTAAGTATGTTAGGAATGAAAAAGAAAAAAGTGGCTGGTAAACCTGGGCCATTAGCAGAGAAAAGAATCCTTCCGGTAGAAACAGATCCAGAAAGGTTAGTAAACTATTGCTGCGGTTCAAATATCTACAAAACTGGCGAAGATGTAAAGTTAGGTGCCGATAGCGAGTACCCAGAGTGGTTGTGGAGTTTAAGGTTGGGACCTCCTCCCCTGTTAGAGGAACTAGATCCTAATTCTAAGGAATATTGGCGAAGAATAAGGAAAATGGGGATGAAGAAGCAAAATCAGTTAGCAAAATTAAAGAAATTTTAATTAATATTTTGTATAGTTTAGTTTGTAATACAATTTTTAACATATGAACTTTTTATTTGATTGATTTAAAAATATAAAAAGGGCACTGAAAATCAAAGAATTGCTGATAGTTATAACTAAAAAGGCACATTGTTTATAAGGTACCTACTTACTATCACCTTACAAAATTTGAGGAAAATTGTTAGGACCATTCCTGAGAAAATGATTTTTTTACTAGTACAAAAAGTTAAAAAATTCTTCTATCCCTTGACACCAAAAAGTCCTCTGGTCCGTAATTTTGGCGGGCAGACATTCCCAATATTCCCATGGATTTTTTGTTCCAAAACCTCTCGGTATCTAGCTCTAGTAAAGAACCGAAATCTCGAAATCGAATTTTTGGACGGTTACAATTTCTTCATGACTAGTCGCTCAAAAGTAAAAAAAAAAACTAGATCTTACTAATTAAAAATATTTATTTTAGGTTTGTAATACATATTTACACGCATAATAGTTTAATTACATATATTGTAACTTCCCCCGACTTAAACCAAATGGTAAAGTTTATTGCAAAGCCATTCTTAAGTACTCAATGAACAAACTAATACAAAAACGAGAAAATACTGACGAACTTCCACAATTAAAATACAACTAGTGTTAATATAAAAACAGAAAAATAGAATATTAATACAGCATAAAATTTACAATAGAAAAACATTATATACACTAGGGTGCTTCGTTTCAGACGACTATTTATTTTTTGGTCCATTGACGGAATAATGTTATAAACATATAAAAAAAAATTCTCACCAAAGATGAGCTCTTAATTTTAATTTTAAGTACTCGCTGAATGAATTTGAAAATTTCCCATTTAATTAACACGTAAATTTTAATTTTTTTTTTCAATTATCTATAGCTTTGCGACATTTCATGATATTTAATTGGGAATAGGTGGAAATTACAGAGGAATCTTTCCTCTTTAAAAGTGCTTGTAGCTAATTTATGTTTTGTAACCGACCTCGCCAGTAAAAAATCTTGAAGCCAATTTTTTCTCAAATTTCATGTTTTTTTTATTTTTCTCGCAAACCACTAACTTTACAACAAAATTGTATTTGAGTTATAGGGAATTTAATTTCCTACAAAAAAAGTTATATAAGCCATAACCATAGATCTAGTAGTTTTCGAGATAAATCCAATTAAACATCTCAAAATTTGAAAAATCGCTGTTTTATCCAAGATTTTAGTACTTTTTAATGAAATCATTGCTGAAAAAATATATAATGTATAAGAATGAAATATAAAAATATATATTACACATTGGTAAGTAATCACCAAAAATATTTCGTGTTATATGAAGCCGTTTCTTATTACCGTATGCTATATTTCAATACTTTTAATAATATTATGGCTGAAGAAATATATAATATATACTGGTAAATACATATTTACCAGTAATACGGTAATAAGAAACGGCTTCATATTACACGAAATATTTTTGGTGATTACTTACAATGTGTAATATATATTTTTATATTTCATTCTTATACATTATCTATTTTTTCAGCAATGATTTCAATAAAAATTACTAAAATCTTGGATAAAACAGCGATTTTACAAATTTTGAGATGTTTAATTGGATTTATCTCGAAAACTACTAGCTCTACGGTTATGGCCGAGAAGAGCAAATGTTATGGCTTACATAACTTTTTTTGTAGGAAATTAAATTTCCTGAAATTCGAGAAAAAATTGGCTTCAAGATTTGGTTCGGTTACAAAACATAAATTGGCTACAGGCACTTTTAAAGAGTAAAGATTCCTCTGTAATTTCCATCTATTGCCAATTAAATATCATGAAATGTCGCAAAGCTATAGATAATTGAAAAAAAAATTAAAATTTACGTGTTAATTAAATGGGAAATTTTCAAATTCATTTCGCGAGTACTTAAAATTAAAATTAACAGCTCATCTTTGCGAGAAAGATGAATGGGTCTCGATGACTTAAGTTCAGAATTTTTATCTACAGATTCGGCACATCTTAATTTATCGACTTCTGTTTATACAGATATTTGAGAAAGGATGTATGTTTTAGTGGTTTTCCCAGGGAAAAAGAAAGAACACAAAGATGTGTATATAATACAAAAGATTTGTTTCAGATAGTGAAGTAGAAGTGGTAAGTCTTACATGTTGTAATGATACCAGAACTCAATACAAACTTAATGAAAATGATGTCAGCATAATTAAATTTCCTCAGATACATGCGGTACCACCACTACCGAAGATCTTACTGTGTGGAGAAAGAATAAAATATGATAGGCGAGCGGGACTCACCCCTAAAATGACCGACTAGTGACCACGGTCGTCCTAGTCGCTAAAAACAGTTTTGCTTTATGTTTTCGAGGTCGCTGAACACGAATCCAAAGTTATTTTTTTGATTAAAGTGGGGGAACAATGAAAAAAGTGGCAATTTAGTGCTAAATGAGGACAATAAAATTTTCATACTTTTTGATATTCAACTCGCTATATCTCAGACAATTATTCACATTTCTTTTTTAAATTTTAACCACTTATTCTTTAATTTATTACCTAGAAAACAAGCTCCATCCGAAGTTCTCAAAGCAATTATTGTCTGAGTGGCGAATTTTCAAAGTTGTGCTATCAGGTTTTATGAGTCCTCACATACTATCGCAAAAGTTGAGTGACGAAGTTTCGAATTTCAAGTAAATAGCTATATAGTATTACAATATAGTATATGAGGAAGTTTTTGGTAAAATTTGAGCGCTTTATATTCAATAGAAAAAAATATATACGATTTCAGAGCTGAGTACGGACGCGCGTTTGGCGCGCAGTGATTATCGCGGCAGGCGTATATAGGCGTGTGAATGATTGTACCTAGCTCGATTGCTTACTATATCGATTTTTTTAGATCTTTTTATTTGTGTTAACGTAAAAACATTTTTTATAAATATTCGAAATAAACAAGGAAAGTACAACTCCTAATTAAATGAAAATCACTGAAACAAATTTGAAATTATTCGTTTATTTTATCTACATTGACACATGAATCACTACAGTTACAAACATCACAGCATCTTAAGTTAGATACTATACAAGGGCAAATCGCAGTTGCACAAGCATTTTTACCATTACAGGAACAAAAGAATTTTTGTAGTGTTTCTATGGCAGTGGGTCCATCATAATAATCGAATTGCAATTTGTCGTCTTCTACCAACCATCCAAACTTTGTCACATCTTCAGAAGCAATTATAGATTTTGTTGCTTGCCTCCATTCGTTTTGAGATGTTTAGATTGTTTTCGATGGCTAAATTATAGCGTAAGGAATTGATGTCAGTGCGAATAGCTTTTGATTTTTTGGGGGGATCATACAAATACGATACGAATAAGCTAACGATTTCTTGGACAATATCTATAGATAAATAGTTTATTTTAGCTAAATTAAGCAATTCTTCATTTGACATTTTTTTACAGTGGTACATTGAATTAGCACTACACAATGATAAATATAAATCATGTAGCTAACTGTATTTACCTTGTTGATTAAAACATTTGGGATATTTATAAACAACGTGTTTTCACTAACACAAATAAAAATATCTAAAAAAAAGCGATATAGCAAGCAATCGAGCTAGGTACAATCATTCAAACGCCTGTATACGCGTGCCGCGATAATCACTGCGCGCCAAACGCACGCGCCCGTACTCAGCTCTCAGCTTTGAAATCGTATATCTTTTTTCCTATTGAATATAAAGCGCTAAAATTTTACAAAAAACTTCCTTATATACTATATTTTAATACTATATAGCTATTTACTCGAAATTCGAAACTTCGTCACTCAACTTTTGCGATAGTATGTGAGGACTCATAAAACCTGATAGCACAACTTTGAAAATTTGCCACTCAGCCAATAATTGCTTTGATACCTTCGGATGGGGCTTTTTTTCTAGGTAATACCTTAAAGAATAAGTGGTTAAAATTTAAAAAAGAAATATGAATAATTGTTTCAGATATAGCGAGTTGAATATTAAAAAGTATGAAAATTTTATTTTCCTCATTTAGCACTAAATTGCCATTTTTGTCAATGTTCCCCCATTTTAATCAAAAAAATAGCTTTGGATTCGTGTTCAGCGACCTCGAAAACAAAGTAAAACTGTTTTTAGCGACTAGGACGCCGTGGTGACATATTGCTATTTCTAAGCTACGTTTTGGGGGTGTCCCGCCGCCTATGAATTTAATACACCTATAGACGTAGATGGTTAATTTGCCGTTTATTATTTTTTAATAACTAGTATGTAGGATTTTTATTAGGTTTAATAAATAAATAAATGATTTTCCTGTTTTATTTTATGTCAAGTACTAGGACCAACTTGTGTCAGCTAGTAATGCTTCAAGTCGTAATTAAAAAAATCTTGCCGATTGCTATATTTTTCTTGTATATGAATACATGTCTGTGTTCTAAAAGTATACCATAGTGTTCCGGTATATAATTTTATTTATCCGAAATACTTTTAAAAAACAAAAATATAATTCTTTTAGTTTCAATTACTGGTGCTTTTACCTTACACTGATTGAATTGAATTTAGAATAAAAAGGGCTTCTAAAATTTGACATCAAAAAATCAGGACCGTATTAAAAAAAAATGAAGTTGATGGTCGCTGTCCAAAGACGAAACGTCAAATAAAAAAATTAATAATGTAATCTTTAAGTTCATTAAAGTTGCTATAAAGAAATTTTTTTAGTTTTGCCTTACTTTTCATATTAACGCCCGGAAAAATTTGAATTAAAAAATCGAAATTTTAGTTTTTTCAAAATAACTCGAAAATGAAAAATCATCTGAAAAATTTCGGAACATCATTTTATTAGTTCTTTAATTACGCAACTTTGGAACCATTTAACCAATTTTGTATTTCTAACTAGTAATGATATCCCATACTGGCCCCCCTTATCCTGGACACCATGTATATTAATGCTTAAAATTTCGCTATTAAAGAAACACTTTTATTTTGCGAAAAAGACAAATTTTATTTTGCGTACTAAAAAAGACAAATTCTGTTTTGGTATGACCTAAGAAAGTAGGTTTGATTAAAATATCTTTCATATTACAGTTACTAAAATTAGGTGTACTTTTTGTCTGATATAGCATGGCAAATACTATTTGTTAAAAACTAATTGCATAGTTTTACCTTTTTTGTTTTTTAATATTTAGGTACTTGTACTTGATAACTTCATTTTGTAAAATAGGTTTCGTGCAAATTTTCTTTTTCTGTGGCGGACCTATAAATAGGGCTGGGCGATTATAAAAAGATAATCGATTTTCGATTATTTGAAGTAATCGATTATTTCCGATTAATCGAAAAATCGATTAATCGAAATTAATCGAAAAATCGATTAATCGAACTAAATCGATTATTGAACTAGTCGAAATTATGTCATTACTAATGACATAATGAAAGCGACTCCAGCGCTTACCACTTGCCTATCTTGAACACAATTCCGACGGGCGATTTAAATTTTAGACCCTTAAAGGAGCGCGGATCGAAAAGCATTCAAATTATTTCGTTGAATACGTGTTTCATAGTCGAGTTATGATTATAAAAAAGAATCGATTAATCGAAAAATCGATTAATCGAAAAATAAATTAATCGAAAAGTCGATTAATCGAAAAATGGATTAATCGAAAAATCGATTAATCGAAAAATCGATTAATCGAAAAATGGATTAATCGAAAAATGGATTAATCGATTAATCGAAAAATCGATTAATAGAAAAATCGATTAATCGAAAAATCGATTAACCGAAAAATCGATTAATCGAAAAGTCGATTAATCGATTAATAATCGATTATTTTGCCCACCCCTACCTATAAATTTGTTTATTGGCCAAAACTAACAGTGTGTTTTTTTTAGGGAACTTCCCTAAAATCAAACACACAGTTTTGGCCAATAAACGAAGGGAACCAAACGATGTCTCGTATTTATCCAATATGAATGGTCCTTCAGAGTGGAATAAAATAAGACAGATAGACGCCTCGAAGGTTGGGGGCTATCCCATCCAGACTGTTGTAACCAGATTTGCTGCAGACAAAAAATAAATCCAGTTTTAAAGTGCAGTCTGAAAGCACGATAAGTGAAAGTGATCTGTTGGTCGAAAGTAGATCAACACCACATAACGTGTCAGCAGATGTTGAATTCAAAAACTTAATATCACGAGACATATTTAAGTTTATGTCGGATACAAATATTAGTACCCATGATGCCGCCGAGGAGTTTAGACAAATTTCTCAAGGTAAGATGCCAGATACAAATTATTTTTTTATTTTTCTGTGGTAAGGAAAGCTGCTTTCAAAGTATGAAACTGAATTCTATTACCCTCTTTTATTTACCCTCTTTATTTACTATAAATATACTGTCAAGTCGACAATCGAGTCGAGTTCCACACACTGGGGTCCCTGCTCTTTTTAGTCAACAATATGACCTAGAAAGTACTTAAATAAAAATAGTCATCTAAAACGAAGCACCCTAATGTACACGTAGAAAATACATTTAAACTGTATATACAAAATGAAGAATTGGACATAATTTTTCAATAATTTTATACAGCTTTTACGGTTCTACATTTTCAAAAAACAAAAACGGAGAATTAGCTTGTTAATGTTTATTTAGAGCGAATCAAAAAAATAAAAATATACCAAATTTAGAATTTCGCTTCATTTTGTGTCCAGTTTATAACAAAATCAACTAGCAAAGGGACTACTAAACATGTTAATACCTGATTTTAATAATTTTTATCTGAATATGTTGTAGAGGAGTTCCCCCTCAGTACAAAAGCCAAAGGATTTTACACGGCTCAACAGGGGTTACAAAACCCAGAATACAAGTTACCGGTAGGGCTGGGCGATTATCGAAAAAGATAATCGATTTTTGATTATTTAAAATAATTTCATCTGGGTACTAATATTTGTATTTGTATTGTAATTTCATCTGGGTACTAATATTTGTATCCGACATATCCTTAAATATGTCTCGTGATATTAAGTTTTTGAATTCAACATCTGCTGACTAGGGCTGGGCGATTATTGAAAAAGATAATCGATTTTGGATTATTTGAAATAATCGATTATTTCCGATTAATCGAAAAATCGATTAATCGATATTAATCGATTAATCCAAAAATCGATGAATCGAAAAATCGAAATTAATCGAAAAATCGATTAATCGAGAAAATCGATTAATCGAGAAAATCGCTTAATCGAACTAAATCAATTATTGAACTAGTCGAAATTATGTCATTACTAATGACATAATGAAAGCGACTCCAGCGCTTATCACTTGCCTATCTTGAACACAATTCCGACGGGCGATTTAAATTTTAGACCCTGAAAGGAGCGCGGATCGAAAAGCATTCAAATTATTTCGTTGAATACGTGTTTCATAGTCGAGTTATGATTATAAAAAAGAATCGATTAATCGAAAAATCGATTAATCGAAAAACCGATTAATCGAAAAAATCGATTAATCGAAAAATAAATTAATCGAAAAGTCGATCAATCGATTAATCGAAAAATCGATTAATCGAAAAGTCGATTAATCGATTTTTTTTTGTAATCGTTCAATCGATTAATAATCGATTATTTTGCCCACCCCTACTGCTGACACGTTGATCTACTTTCCACCAACAGATCACTTTCACTAACCGTGCTTTCAGACTGCAGTTTAAAACTGGATTTATTTTTTGTCTGCAGCAAATCTGGTTGCAACAGTCTGGTCGAGGCGTCTATCTGTCTTATTTTATTCCACTCTGAAGGACCATTCATATTGGATAATAAGTACGAGACATCGTTAAAGAAAGCAATCCCCAAGATCTTTTGTCCGATTTAAAAAAAATTGTAATCGTTCAATCGATTAATCGATTATTTTGCCCACCCCTAGTTAGCGGCAAAATTTTCAGGTCAATTATTTCTCAAACAGCCCGTCGCACAAACTCCTTTAACCCTCATACTGAGGGAGTACTCTTCTACAACATATATAAAAATTATTAAAATCGGTTATTAACATGTTTGGTAGTCCCCTCGTCAGTTGAAATAGGTTAGTTGTGGTTTTATAAACCAAGATAATTTTGTATGCCTTTATCTAAAATCTAAAATATGTAAAAGTAATACAAGGCGGTATATTTATATATTTATTTAAAGAATAATATACAACAAATAAATAAAAACATGTAATGTAAATAGTTCAGTAAAACAAACAAGGAAAAACTATAAAATTCTTTAAAGAACACACAGGGTAATAAATGTGAAGCGGCGATAATACTTCCTGAAAACAAGATAATATACAATGTGTCTCAATAAATTTTTAGCAAATGACTGATTTTGGAGATATTTTAACTTTACAGGAGTGAAAATAATCAAGAAGAGAGTGCTGGAAAGCTAATCTTTTTATAGATTAATGTTCTCAGGAAGCTTTAATAAGGAGGATGCAAAAGATGTGTTAGTAAATTTTTTTTTAGTTATTTTTATTTATTGTTAGTTTCGAAGTCAAAGCGTAAAATGTATTAATTACCAAGTGTGTCGTAACATAAAATAAAACATATAATTTATACTCTTGAGTGTCACGGGAATGTAAAATTTGTACAGGGTCTTCCAACGAGGACTGAACAGGGGCTCATTTTTGAGCTTCCTTGTATTTAAAGAAAAATCTAAAATAGCCAATCGATGTACTTTTTCCTGCAGAATTCAGAAATGAAACCAAAAATTTATTTGAACCAGAAACAAAAGAGTTACGCTATGGATAAGGTGTTTTTTAAATGGAACATAGCTTTTTTTATACGATTTTCGGAACGAGTGATTTTTTTTATGTCCGTTCTGATTAAAATATTTAATATTGTGACAGCTATTTTTATTAAATTTTAATGTTTTATCCAGTATAATTTAACTTCAACCTGTTTGAAACATACACTAGGTAATAAAGGTAAAATCACCTTGAAATCCTTCAAAGTCAAAAAATTTGACAAGTTTACTATAATATTGCCGAAATGAAATATTCATTAGATGAGAGATTGCAGATTGTTATCTTGTTCTACAAATGCCAAGAAAATGCAAGAGAAGCAAGGTGAAGATTTATTGCAAATTTTCACAGAAATTATATATATATATATATATATATATATATATATATATATATATATATATATATATATATATATATATATATATATATACAGCGTGTCTTCGGAAGTTCTTACCAAATGGAAAAAATTTTTATTATTGATTTTACGAAAAAAAGTGCCTCTTTATAAAAAGTTCTGCATCGTGAGAAAATAGCATTTCCATTCAAAAATTTGATCTAGTACATACAGGGTGGCTCAAAAATGTAAAAGTCCTAATACACGTGAAGCTAAAAAGACATAATATCGTACACTGACACTGCAAATGTGCTAGAATTAACTTTTTTGTGTTAGTAAATTAGGTTTGGAACATACAGGAGGTCCCAAAAATAAAATTAATTTTTTTTATTGCTTTTACAAAAAAAGTAAACCTTCATAAAAAGTTCTACCTTGTAAAAAAAGAGCATGGTTATTTATAAACTTGATGTAGGACAATACAGGGTGGCTTAAACAGCTGAAAATCACAATTTAAATTTAAATTATTTTGCCACCTGTATGTCCTATATAAAATTTTTGAATAACCATGCTCTTTTTTCACAATGTAGAACTTTTTATGAAGATACACTTTTTTTGTAAAGGCAATGAAAAAAATTAATTTTATTTTTGGGACCTCCTGTATGTTCCAAACCTAATTTACTAACATAAAAAAGTTAATTCTAGCACATTAGCAGTGTCAGTGTACCTTTAAATAACGATTTTATGTCTTTTTAGCTTCATGTGTATTAGGACTTTTACATTTTTGAGCCACCCTGTATGTACTAGGTCAAATTTGTGAATGGAAATGCTATTTTCTCACGATGCAGAACTTTTTATAAAGAGGCACTTTTTTTCGTAAAATCAATAATAAAAATTTTTTCCATTTGGTAAGAACTTCCGAAGACACGCTGTATATATATATATTATAGTAAATTTGTCAAATTTTTTGACTTTGAAGGATTTCAAGGTGATTTTACCTTTATTACCTAGTGTATGTTTCAAACAGGTTAAAGTTAAATTATACTGGATAAAACATTAAAATTTAATAAAAATAGCTGTCACAATATTAAATATTTTAATCAGAACGGACATAAAAAAAATCACTCGTTCCGAAAATCGTATAAAAAAAGCTATGTTCCATTTAAAAAACACCTTATCCATAGCGTAACTCTTTTGTTTCTGGTTCAAATAAATTTTTGGTTTCATTTTTGAATTCTGCAGGAAAAAGTACATCGATTGGCTATTTTAGATTTTTCTTTAAATACAAGGAAGCTCAAAAATGAGCCCCTGTTCAGTCCTCGTTGGAAGGCCCTGTACATAAAGTCATTAGCTTAACGTGCAAATGTCTAAAATAATAATTTACGATAGTATTGCCAAAAAACGCGAAGCTGACAATTTACTTACTTCCTAAGCCATTTTGAACATTATTTAGACCATACAGCTCGCTATCCCACATCAGAACAACAATTTTAAATTTGATTTGCAAGTACTCATTTTTGTCGGGTTACTGTTGTTGGGGGTCCTGGATGACGGAGTCTTACACGCCCTAGAGGGCGTTCTCATGGGCGTAGACAGGACATTCGAAGGAGTTTTCTTGCCTGGAGTTCGCTTTTGAGGGGAGGAAGCTGACGGTGTCCTGAGGTCTTCGGGCAGAATGGTGCTACGGCACTGTTCTCTACTCGACAGCTCGGTCTGGAAAAGCAGAAAAAATTATAAAAGCCATTATGTATACGAAGAACGTGTATTACCCGGCTAATATGGGTCTACTACACGAGAGATTAGCAATAATACATATAAAAACTAACTCAGTTAACAGGCGCCAGTGCATTCATGCTGGTTAGCGCCTGTTTGTTGAATTAGCTTTTACATATAATAGTGCTAAGTTGGTTATAACCAAGAGCTGTCGATTATACTAATTTTTATTGGATAAATCGCACAATAATCGGAGAGTTGCCGAAAATTCTTAAAATACATTCGTCTTGTCACATCTTATCCAGCGGCTTTTGGTTATTATGCGTATTAGCCGGCTAGTACGCGTACTAGATACTTGCGTCTATTAGCCGTAAGGCAATGTTGGTTATTTCAGATTAATATAACAGTTCAATGATCAAATGTGATATGATAGATTAAACACTATGAAGTTTTGTAAAGTTAAAAATATATAACAGACTGTAGTATTAAAAAGCGCAATGATTAAAGAGGTTAAGGTGCCTGGTTACTGTCCCTTGTACCATATTTAGTACATTTGCCCTCTAAAACAACGATTTTTTGACTTTTTTGCCCTCGACATCGGTACATTTGAATCACTCTGTATTTTTCCCATATAATTTTTTCCAATTTTTCAACATTATCTTATAAAGGGATAATCACACTTTAAAATAAATACCAAATGCGAATAAATACAAGGAGTATATTTAAGGGGTAAAAACCGAATCCTGTTTTTAACCGACATTATTCCGCACTATTTTCCTTATTTATTGATTCTTTTTGGGTTTATTTTATCTGTTAATTATCTAAAAATACCTCCCACTAATTTAAATCGGATATTTTTTCGTTAAAGTTATAAATAAATAGGCTTATTTGCATCGGGGACAAGAGAAATTAAAAAATTTACGAATTTTTGAAGATTGCCATGATAACAAAGACTTCCTGGACCGATTTTGGCTTGAAATATAAATGAATACGATTTTAGAAACCTTCTACCTTAAGTGCAGGGGTATTTCATTGGATGAGTTACGCATTAAATGCCATTTTTTATGGAATTTTCGATGACCCTACAACACTGGAATTTGTCATGCACTCATGCGACATAAAAACACTTTTGACGACACAGCCAACGTTTTACAAGTTTCGAAATTCGCGCGAAAATTTGCAATAGAAAATCCTTTTTTTGTTAATAAAAACCAAAATAAACATTTAATTTATGTAGAGAATATAAAACAATATATATCAGATTTGGGTTATATGCATATTCCCTATTGCTATGCACCTAAGCAACTTTCATTTTGATGTGAGGGTACTCAAAAAACTTTTATTTTAACTTTTGGAAAAAAAGTTGCAAAACCCTTAACCAAGCACCTCACTGGGGTTTAAAACACAACAAAAATTACATAATATGGAAGATTACATGCAGAAAAGCATGCCCAAAGGTTGGTGGTTATTTAAAAGCAAAAAAACAACAAAAGTACCTATTTCAAAGTTTTAGCTAACAATCATATGAATTTTAAAAACGATAAAACTCGTGCTTAGGCTCATCAGGTGGGTAAAAATACACACACGTGTACAGAACCTGTACAGGACCCATTGGTGGAATTCTTACAATGTAAAAATTTCCGTATTGACTGGCCCTGAAAATAAAATATTCGGCTCATTGGAAGAGTGCTAATTCTCGAAAATAATAAATATGGTGTCAGTTGCCAGATTTATCTTTGAGCTTTGAAAACGCAAATCTTGTTCAAAAATAAGCAATTTTTGTTTCAAAGCATATTGAAATTTTATTTTCAAAACCAAGCAATATTATATTTTTATCGCGATTGGAAAAAAATATTTTTGTAAAGCAAAATAGGTACTTTTTTACCAGCATTCTATTTAGCATAAACTTGGTACTGACCCTCGTCTATAGGCGCGCAAAAAGAGCTGTACGCCAATGGGCATTGCTGTAAAAAAAGTTTTATTTAATAGTATATTACACTCCGAGGTGGAACGTGTTTTATTACTGTCGATGGATAAGATAGTTGACCAAGGCGTGAAGCGTCGAGGTAAAAAATGTCGAGCTAGAGTGAAAACGATCTAATCATGAGCACACAGCTATACTTTTACCTCCGCTCTCAGCGGCAGAAAAAGTGCTTTTACTTCCGCTGCCAATAGCAACCGCCTACTGACAAAAAAAATTAGTAGCAAAATGTCAGGCTTATTGACGTTTGAAGAAAAATTAAATTTACGAGATATTCAGATATTATTAACTCTTTTTGAAAAACTGATTATTTTCACTGACTTACTACGGCTAACTTTTTCTAGATTTGTAATATCCCAATCACCCATTAAACGGAATTTGTTAGTTTTAAAAGAAGAAAAGAAAATTAGTTCCAACAACGTTAGTTAGATGCCAGAAAAGTGAAAGAAGGATAATTTTTATTTAATTTTGAGAGGAGACTCGATAAACAATTTTTTTCTATATGTAGATATAGACAAAAACTTTTCTAGAACTTATAAATAACAACGTTATTTAACAATATTTGTTCTATCCTCACCTGAAAATCGGTATAAGTGGTGTTTCTAGTAGTCTCGCACTCGGGAGCAGCGTTTCTATCGAAACTCCTGCTCTTCCTTGACTTCCTGCGGAGGTTATCGACACGCTTACGACGCTCCATAGACGCCCTTGATCGCCGTTTTTGACGCGGCAGCGTGGCATGTGTTACTTTGATCTTTGGTATGACCGTTGCAGGGCTGCCAGCTGTCAATAAAAGAGAAGAAAAATGAATTTTGACAAAAGCCCCAGGACCAACAAAAGGGCTTAGATGTGATCACCCTATACAGGGTGATTCATAAAATTCTTAAGGAGATTCATAACCCAAACACAAAACAAACAGTTCCTATAAATAAAGGCCCGTTCTTGCTTCGTTCGTCAGATACAGAGTGTTAAAGTTTACATGATCCAAAAAAGAGTCCCGACCGACACTGGTTAAGCGAACAACAAGGGCGTGTTTTGTACAGGTTCAGTAATAAAGTTCATATTATGTAAATGTATGTACTAAAATGTTTAGTATCTAAGATACAGGGTGATAAATTTTCTATTACCCTTTTATCAACCTAAATACTTTTTAGGGACGCCAGTGATTTGGCAATAAATGAAAAAAAAATCTTATTTGAGCTTATTAGCACATAACAGTTAATATATCTTAAACAAATAGCTTAAGGCGTATACTGCTTTAATTTCTGCAGATGTAGGTAAAGTCAGGATTTGTAAAAAAATAATCAGTTTCTAAAAACGAACCCCAATCTAGTAATAAATATTTTTTATAAGAAGTATTATAAACCAACCCAACCCCAAAATCTACAACCCTCCGCCCTATTATGCGTAGTTAATGGGGACATGGGGTGTTTAGCACCCCCAAAACTCTAATTAGCACTACCCCACAAAATTTTTGGCCATTACTGGATAGAGTCTAGGGCTTAAGCACCCCTGAACTTGACTGCCTAACTACGCCTATGGCAAAATCTTTTAATTACAGATCAGTTTTATGATCAATTAAAGATTTACATGCACAGACGAACCAATTTTCCATGCAAGATTCGTAATTATTGTATTTATAAAAATACCTATAATTATAATTATTGAAACATTGTAAGTACTAAAACCCAAGTGTTACACGTACTTTAAATGGCTAAATAGGTACGCGATAACAAAAGACGAACGGTCAACAATCCATTTTTACCGATTTTAAAAAAAAAGTGTGAATAAATGTTAAAAACTATGAAATTTTATAACGTTTTTACGGGAACTGTTTTAGAAATAACCAAAGTAGTGTAAGTAATTTTTCTTTGTTAATTATTATAGGGTGATCGAGATTCTTTTTGCACTTTTATCCATATTAAAAAATTTTATGATAAATCGAAAACGATCCAAAATAAAAATCTTAAAACAATGAGTTCTCTCAATCCCCATCCGGAAAAAAATATTTTTATTATTTTAATAACGTTTTAATACAGCTGGTGCATTTTTTATTGCGAATTTCTTAGTCACCGTCGATAATTATATTTAATGTTTGTGGTAAATTCCCCTACAGGTCTACAAACTTCTATTAAAAGACGACTCGCAGCTCTCTATAAGAGGGTTACCAACAATTTGCTAAAAGGAAATTCCCTGACACTACAGAGAAATTTCCTGACATGACAATAGAGCAAATAGTCTTATTAGACGCTCTGTTTTTGATTTTCATTCCACGGATTTTTCAGCCCATCCTAACAGTATAGAGGTAAAAAAAAATTCAGTAAAGTGCAAACTATACTTGCACAAGTAGTATTCCGTGCCATCAGCTCCCCACTAAACCTGAGCAAAACTCGGCCGCCCATCTGACGCGCTACCCGCGCCGACGGCACCAACGCCGTATCACATCACGTATGCGCGGAGCCTAATGGGGAGCGTCTCGACTGAGCCAAATATGAAATTTTGAAAAACGTGGAAGGACAAAAGTTGTTTCTTGCATCGTGAAAAATATTTTTTACTCTCTAAAGCCAATGGTTCCGCAGTTATAAGGAAATAAACAATTACATTGTTTATAACAATTGATCGCGCTAGAACGTTAAAAATGGCAAACTGTCTTTTGCAATAAATGTGATTTGCGTTTATATTTCTACTAAAAATTTTACATAAACATAAAGGGTGTATCTTCAACTATTAGAAAAACTGAAAATGGTTTGAATTAGACAACTTTTTCAACCTCTTTTCATTTGCGCCAAAGCAAGAAATGCATCAGCTAGACCAGTTTACCATTCCTCTCCATTGATCGCGTCGCGGAAATAAACTCGACATCAGGGTCGTGTTCGAAAAGTGCGCTGTACGACGCCCCAGTGTAATCGTCACATGACTATAAAACAGCAATTTAAATACTGAGTCACGTGATAGTCACACCGGTGCGTCGCACGGTGTAGTTGTCGAACACAGCCCAGCGGGCGAAAATTATTCAAAACCAGTTTGTTTTTCGCCCGGAACGCGAATGTTTAAAATTTGTGCAAATTACCATATTCTCTTCAACAACCGTTAGTCTTAAAACATACAGAAATCAATTAAAAATGCATAATAACACGATTACCACATTGGTTCTGGTAACTATTTCAATTTTTATAAGTGCAAAATGCGCTTACTCGGCGGAATACACAAAAACGCACAAGAAAGAACTCATTTATTACAAGAAAACGGTACAGTACCTCAAAACTAACCTCACTCTACCGGTTGACAACAGATGCAAGGGCCTACAAGACCTCCTTTCGACGACGGACGAGTGTAAATTCGACCCGGATGACTACCTGGATGTGGCACAAATTATCACAAGGCACGGGTACCCTTCCGAAACCCACGTCGTCGAAACGGAAGATGGGTATTTGCTGAAAGTCCATCGAATCGCGGGGAATCAATCGGGAGAAAAGGGAGGACAACCGGTGCTGCTGCAGCATGGATTGTTGGGAAGCAGTGCGGATTGGGTTCTGAACGGTGATACAGCCCTAGGTAGGTTTTTAATTGTATATATTTTTGACATAAAGATGATAACAAAATAAACAAGATTTAATGTAACACAGAAACCGCGTCGTCAGCGTAGCAAATTAAATGGAAACCGAGAAAGTTAAGAAAATAAAATTTTAATATATTTTTTAATTATTTCTTTGTAGCATTCTATCTCGCGGACAATGGTTACGACGTATGGCTGGGCAACGCCAGGGGTAACGTGTATTCTAAGGCCCACGTCTCATTACCTCCCTGCAGTTCTCAATTTTGGAATTTTAGCTGGCACGAAATGGCTACCAAGGATTTACCGGCAGTACTCTATCACATAAGTAATACTACAGGTAATAATTGAAATCATCGATTTAGGATTGGTTATTTGCGATTTTTCAAAGGTTTTCATTTTTCAGTAAAAACAATGAGATTATGTATAAATTTGCTACCGTTTTCAAGAGTACATCTAGTTTCATAGCAAAGTTCTATTTATTTAAGAACTAGACTCGTTCTATGTTCTATGTCAAATTTTATCGCGATCCGCTGTTCCGTTGAGATGTGATTGAGTAACAAACAATTATCTTTTTATCTATTATAGGTAAACCAGGAGAAATTCTCTACATCGGCCACTCCATGGGCACGACAATGTCCTTCGTCCTAGCCTCCGTCCTACCCCAAGCAGCCAAAAACATCAAACTCATCGTCTCTCTAGCCCCCGCCGCGTACCTCACCCACATACGAAGCCCCATAAGATACCTGGCGCCCTTCTGTGACGACTTAAACTGGGTCGTATCGAATCTAGGCATCAACGAATTCAACCCAAGCAATAAGGTGCTCCGATTTCTATCGTATGGATGTGAGAAAAAGAATTACACTAAGAAAATATGCGAGAACTTGTTATTTATACTCGCGGGGTTCAACGAGAAAGAATTCAATCTCACTATGCTTCCTAAAGTGCTTAGTCATGACCCTGCAGGTACTTCCACCAAAACAATACTGCACTATGCCCAAGAAGTCAAAGCCGATGGCAATTTTCAACAGTTCGACTACGGACCCAAGGGAAACATGCAGAAATACGGCACGCTTACACCTCCTTCTTATAAATTACTTAATATCAAGCGCCCTGTATACCTCATGTACGCTAAAAACGACATTCTCACGAGCTATATTGATGTGGAGAGATTGGCTAAAAATCTGACGAACCTCGTGGGGATGTATGAAGTACCAAGCGAGACTTTCGGACATATAGACTTTGTTTTCGGGAATCACGCTTATGAATATGTTTACCAACCTTTATTAAAGGTGTTGAGAAATAATACAATGGAATCAAGACGGGAAGGAAGCTTCTATTCTCAGTGATTGAATAGAACGGTATCGCTATGTTTAAGTGGACAGCAGCTACAGGTATTCATTACGTTTATTTGTGACATTTTTTGTTGTTTTAAGTGTAAAACACTAACGATGCATCGTACCGTATCAAATTCGTCCAGGTTCGCGCATGACGTCACGCCGTGACTTATTTTTGAAATTTATAACGCGCAATATAGAGTTTACGTTAGTTATAGGCGATTTTATATAAATTCTATTGGCAATATACTTTGCCTCCTGCTTATAATACAAATTTTATAGTATATGATTTAAAAGAATCATATAAATAAAGGGGTAAATACATTGATTACATTGATTGATTGATTGTCCACATCACAACCATACACAGCACATCTCATTTTTAAGTACTTTTAAACTCCTAAAAGTAATGTAAAAACACCAAAAAAATAGTTGAAAACAACGCGATCTTAGAAAAGATGTGTTTCGTTTACAAAATATCGCGGAATTGGTCACGGTGTGACGTAAATGGCCACGCCTACCTGCGCGGTATCATATCTTCTTTTATTTGTATCATGCTGCGAACGTATACCAAAATATGACAAGTGATGTTTATGTATTTGTATAAATGTCAATGTTGACATTGATAGGTCGCTCATTTTTAAAAATGCTGGCTTAGGTATCTTTAGATGGGATAAAATTATTATTTCGTTAATTTTTATTAATATAGATATGGTTTTAAGTCTGATAATATGGAGTGATATACATATTTTATAATGATCTTGTTTAGCATTATTATTTGGCATTATTTTTTAGTATAATTAGGTCAAGCAACAGAGCAAAATATTAGCGATTTTTTGACATTAATCCTATTAGAAATCCACCTGTGCCATCATCTGAAAGATGATTCCTGTTATATTTCCAACTCTGAAAATTTTTGCATTAATTTGTTATAAACATTTTTAAGCAAAAAAACGCGATTTTTTTAGTTTTTTGCTTATAAAATGGAAAGTAATGAAGCAATCTTAATAGTGTACATGGACGATTTGTACAGAATAAAAATACGACCAAAATGAGAGGTCGAACGTCCCGATCGGATAAGTAGCAACGGAGAAAATCCGTAAAAACCGGAAAATTAAGAGTTTCTTTTATAAAATTCATAAATCGGCCATTTTTAAACGTAGAGGGCTCAAACTTTGGGAGAAAGTAGTAACTTATGGCTACTTTATGTGTGCAAAACGCCGACGCTGTCCGACGATTAGTTTTGCCACAATCGTCATTTTAATTTTTCAATACACTATTTTGCAACAGGTCTGGTTGCTCCATGGATCGTCCGATTTTAATTATTGAAACGTATTTGAAAAGTACAAGTTTAATTGAACAAAATGTATATTTTAATTTTTCCATAAAATGCTACGAAACCGGTTGAAAATGCACGTAAAGATGCATGAAAATGTCCGAACGCGCGAAATCGGTCGCGTAGCGTGAGAGAAGCGGAGCGAAGGGGAGCCAATATTCGCGCGCTCGGCCATTTTCACGCATCTTTACGTGCATTTTCAACCGGTTTCGTAGCATTTTATGGAAAAATTAAAATATACATTTTGTTCAATTAAACTTGTACTTTTCAAATACGTTTCAATAATTAAAATCGGACGATCCATAGAGCAACCAGACCTGTTGCAAAATAGTGTATTGAAAAATTAAAATGACGATTGTGGCAAAACTAATCGTCGGACAGCGTCGGGGTTTTGCACACATAAAGTAGCTATAAATTACTACCTTTTTCCAAAGTTTCAGCCCTCTACGTTTAAAAATGGCCGATTTATGAATTTAAAAAAAAAACTCAATTTTCCGGTTTTTCCGGATTTTCACCGTTGCTACTTATTCGATCGGGACGTCCGATCCCTCATTTTGTTCGTATTTCTATTCTCTACAAATCGTCCATTTACATCATTAAGATTGCTTGATTACTTTCCATTTTATAAGCAAAAAACTAAAAAAATCGCCATTTTTTGCTTTAAAATGTTTATAACAAATTAATGGAAAAAATTTCAGAGTTGGAAATATAACAGAAATCATCTACGGATCGTCTTTTAGATGATGGCACAGACGGATTTCTAATAGGATTAATGTCACGACAAATCACTCTATTGCTTGGCCTAAATATGATATGCTAGTTTATGCTTTGTTTTTTTTTATATATATTTTTATATATTCCCAACAGATAAATATAATATACCTAAGTAACTAGGGTTTTTTAAATTTATTCCTATGGACGTTACAATTTGAGTCTGTTCCAACATTTCTATTTACTGTTATTACGCGGCTCTACCTAATAATTAATACGGATCGCACCGTAGTTTATCTAATATAACACCAAATCTAAATATCAACTCTTGCAAACCGCCAAAAAGATACAACAGTTGGACGGCGACGCGTGAAATTCCACAATAACGCCATTTATTCTTTAAATACATACCCATTCTATTATATTATATTCTGTCTACAATGAACTCTGGATGTAACAGACGAAAAGTAGAAGGAAATTAACTTTGAACTTACTTCCAACGAAAGATACAATTTGGGTCTGTTTCACTCAATCGCATTAAACTATTAGAACACCAAAATATTTCTATATACGTTTAACAACTCGGTATATCTGGTAATTGATACGAATCGCACCGTATTGTTTAAACTAATACTAAATAGAAATACCGACACTCTCGCGAGCCGCGAAAAAAGATACGTGGCTTGGACGGCGAGGCGATGAATTTTACGCCATGTATGTCGAAGAAGGAAATGAAAATTAAATTTGAACTTACTTGGTTTAGGAACAGTCCTGGGCGTAATCGCTCTCAGCCTCTTGATGTTTTCCGTATTCGGCGTTGCCAGTATTTTACGTTTAGTTGAGGACATTGGAGTGGGAGTCACAGCCGTGCTGGTTGATGGAAATAGGCTCATCGCAGATTTGGCGGGCGTGCGTCCCATCACCGTATTGTCCCTCTGCATCTTTCGAGCGCTTAGTTTCAATTTGCGAGCCTAAAATGAAAAAATATTTAATAATTATTAACAAAAGATCGAATAGGTTGTTTGTAATAACTAGTAATTGATACGAATCGCACCGCGCTATGAAATACCGTCTAAATACAGATGCTTTCGCGAGCCGCAAAAAATATAGAAGGGTTGGACGGCGAGGAATTTCACAGCGCCATTTATATAAATATAAAAGAAATTCTATTATTTTAAACTTACGTTTTCTCTTTCCGAGTGCAAGTTGTCGATATAGTCCTCCGGAGTCTTTCCGTAGGTAGTGAACGAGACCCCGTTATTGTTATTTCTGTACTCTTCTGATAATGCCTTAATTTCCTCTTCGATTTTCGGGATCATTTTCGATAACTTGTTTCTCTGCTTTTCTTCTTGCAGCAGATTGCCCCCTCTATTTTTGTATCTAGTCGGCTCTGCTGCGTGGTTTTCAAACTCGATAACCTAAATGAGGCAACAGAGAGTGTTAGAAAAAGATAAAATATTCGGTGACCTAAATAATTGGTAACATAAGAATTGGTAAAATAAAAATTTGGAACCTATGTAGCACAGCACGGATTTTTACATGTAGACAGACGACACATATAACACCAAAAACATGTTATAATCGTCGTTGAGGATATGTATCACATATGCAAAGATTGAGAATTCACCGAAACTTAAAATTTTTTTAATTTTTACACGAAAATTAATTTATAATGGCACGAAAATATTTGTTTACTTGTGATTAAGGAACGCGTCACTTCGCCGGCATAGTTCCTCTTGTTCCTTCGTTCTCGTTTCTCCTAACACTGACAAACTGACAAGAGCTTGGCGGCAGCACGGATACACTTCTGAAATATTAATGCGTCCGGTGCTGCGTTGCCAAGTTATTGTCAAAGTCGTAATTACTGCAGGTTTTAATGTTTTATAGGCACAGTTACAATCATTATTATTATTATTATTATTCGTAATTACCTAAATATTTTAAAATAAAATTAGGTGAGCTTAAATTAAATGTATAGATGTATCGCGAATCGCGAAAAATACCCATGTTTATGATTTTTTTATTAGAAAAAGTGCCTCATCTACAAATTGTTTTCTTTTAATGCCTTCTATTCAACCTACACTATCTTTTAAAATGTTTAAAATTTTGAAATTCCGTCATATCTTAAGAGCACAAGATCCCTCACGGAGCGATTCGAGTTTAGCTTTAATGCATTTTATAATACGGCGAGTCCAGAGCAAGCTTGACTTGATTCTTTCTTGTGGAGTTATCGCATGAAACTTGCACTTTTTTGAAAGAAAATGCTAATTTTTGGAATTAAAAAAATTAATTATTATGTAGATCATTGAAAATAAATTACTTTTGTCCATCCTGTATAAATAGCTCACTTTTATGGCAAACTCTAGTCTACTCACCTTTTCCCACAACTCGTGATGTTTTTCCAGCAATCCCAAAAGTCTCGAATTTTCTCCATAGTAATTATTCCACTTTTGAATTTCCATTTCGTGCAAGTCCAACAAATCTTCCGTGTAACAATCGCTGTTAAAATACTTGAAAAAACGTCTGTCCGAATCTGTGCAGTGGCATTTTTGCCACATATCTTGCAACTGCACTCTTAGCTTGTCCACAAAAATCTAAAATGATAAAAATGGGTAGTATTCGTATGTACAAGGTGAACATTGAATATATCGATTTGTCCAGAAACATTTTCGGCCAGATTCTCCAACTAAATTGAATACTATAAATTAATTTCTGTTTTCTCTCCAAATTTATAAAGAAACGGGCAATTTTAGTTAGTAAACAGGGCCAGCAGAGCAGAATAATTTTGATATTTTGTAGCCGTTGGACCACTAATATTTTTCATAAAACCCCATGTGAATTAATAGGAACCGTTGGCCCGTCAAGGTCCAAAATATATATATATATATATATATATATATATATATACACGATATATATATATATATATATATATATATATATATATATATATATATATATATATATATATATATATATATATATACAGTATGTCCACGGATAGAGGTCACAAGAGGACAAATGGACCAAAAATTTCATTGTTCCAAAAAAAATCATTTTTGGTAAGCTTCTGCTTCTTAAAAAAATACGGTCTACGAAGAAAATGTTTGACTTTTTTATACAGGGTGCTCAAAAAATACAAAAATAATAAATTATGGGAAGAGTAAACTATCTTTATTTTTCATTTTAGAGCAAAATGATAAAGACAAAAAATATTTCAAATTCCAGTCAAAATTTAAATTCAAAATATCAGCTGATATTTTACTTTTTATTTTTGTGTTATAATTTTATCAAATATTACTGTACCTACGTTTTCTAGGTAATTTTTGCCTTGTCCACCTTATCTCACTATCTTTTACAACAATGTCAGAAAATTTAAAATTTTGTTGCAAAAATTTTAAATTTATGTAATTTTTGCCTTGTCCACCTCATCTCACTATCTTTTACGACAAATGTCAGAAAATTTAAAATTTTGTTGCAAAAATTTTAAATTTAGTTAATTTTTGCCTTGTCCACCTCATCTCACTATCTTTTACGACAAACGTCAGAAAATTTACAATTTTATTGCAAAAATTTTAAATTTTCTGACATTTGTCGTAAAAGATAGTGAGATGAGGTGGACAAGGCAAAAATTACCTAGAAAACGTAGGTACAGTAATATTTGATAAAATTATAACACAAAAATAAAAAGTAAAATTTTCAGCTGATATTTTTAATTTAAATTTTGACTGGAATTTGAAATATCTTTTGTCTTTATCATTTTGCTCTAAAATGAAAAATAAACGTAGTTTACTCTTCACATAATTTATAATTTTTGTATTTTTGAGCACCCTGTATAAAAAAGTCAAACATTTTCTTCGTAGACCGTATTTTTTTAAGAAGCAGAAGCTTTCCAAAAATGATTTTTCTTCGAACAGTGAAATTTTTGGTCCATTTGTCCTCTTGTGACCTCTATCCGTGGACATACTGTATATATATATATATATATATATATATATATATATATATATATATATATATATATATATATATATATATATATACACGATATATATATATATATATATATATATATATATATATATATATATACACGATATATAACGACTTTTTGAACATTTTGTTGTTTTTGTTTGTTTTTTGGGCACCCCATATCATATCAACATTTTCTCATCGTAAATCTAGAAAAATGTATACCTGTATGTTAGCTTTTCTGATCTCTTCACATCGCTTCACTTCAATCCTCAAATCCTCAAGTGTAGCAATAGAGTTCCCAACGTAGTGACTTCTAAATTCAGCCCTGTCCATCAGATCCACATCCAACATCTTCCACAAATCTTCAATTTTTTCTCTCAATTGCGAAATCTCCTCTTCCGTCGACTTTTTGATCTCTTTCAAGCTCGTCAAGAAAAACACTAACTTTGTCAAATTTTCCTGTGACACTAAGAAGTTGTCAGACGATAAAACCTTTCTCCCAAAGTCGCTAGTTGGTTCATATTGCAATTCTTCGACAATCTTGACTATGTCATGCTTCAAAGCGCAATATTTTTCTTCTCGTTCGAATTTTTCCGAGTCTAATTGGTCAATGTATTTTTGGAAATCTTCTAGCTGAGCTGGCGTGGGTAAGGGGGGATATTGGATAGTAAATTTGGGTTCTTCACCTAGGTGCTTGCATAGATGGCGTTGTTTTTCGTGAAGGGTATCAAGTTCCTTCTTCCTGCTGTTTATGATGCTTTCATATCTAGAAAAAAGTATCCAAGCTACAGTTAATTTGCAAGCTCTTTAGTAAATCCAAGTCAAAATAGAAGAGTTCATTATTTCTTTTTACTTCTACGCTTGCAGAGGACAAAAATAGTCTAAATGCCACTTTTAAGGCAATTTATTTATCTTACTTACTCATTGATTTGCTTCTTCAACCGATTCTGTTCCTCAAACAAACTGAGTTCTGTGTCTCCGATTTTCTGGGGCATTTTTTTGTGTAGTTCAATGCTCGCTTTCTCCAATCTTGCCAGCAGTTCTTGAATTTTGTCCATTGTCTTGGACTGAAGATTGACCAAGTCACCTACCATGTCACAGCAAGATTCATCTAAACATATATCAGGAAAATTATTTTAAATATTGTCTCCTTTTATTTCTAATTTAAATGTTTGCATAATTTAACTATACAGGGATATTTTTTTAAAACCTGATATATACTAACATTACTAACTTTTTTATTTAAAGAAATAGACCTGTAGTTTCAAAAGCGAAATTTTAGAGAATAGTCCAACTAAGAAAAAATACAAAAACAAATTATTCCCAGTGTTGGGAATAAATGAATAATGATAGAAAAAAAGTCAACAAACCTATAGTCTGACGGTACTGGTCACTCCAATCTCTCACATGTTCAGCCGTAGGCCCAACCAATTTCCTCACGATGTTGCACCAATTGAGGAAACCTTTCTTGGTGTCGTCTTGAATTTGGTTCCATAGTTGTTGGGCCCAAGGCATGTCCTTAATTCTACAAAACAACATTTAAATATACCATCGTAACTACAATAATTTCTTATTTCGTTGTTAACTACATATCAATGACTCCATATACATAATGAAATTATAAGTCTAGGACACAAATAGTTGGAGTTAAAGACTGTTCCAAATTTGTTTGTTAGTACCTACATATTTCTGTTTTTTATTTGTTGAGAGTCTGTGTACCTAATACTAAAAATATTTTCTTCAGTAGCTGAGACTATGAGTCTGCGAGTGCCAGCCATCTAATCTCCCTTCTCAGTACAAAAAAAATATACACTATCAGCAAAAAGTGGAGAAACAAATATATATTTTTTAAATATCCTATTACCCTGATTATAAACTTTAGTCCGGCCATTAGGTTAAACACCACTGTAGATGAAAAAGCTTTTTCAATACTAATTGATATTTTAGCAGTATTTACAAAATAATAGGTTATTTTATTTTTAAAAATAAGAGGCATAACAGTTATATCATTACATAAAAGGTAGCATTCTCAGGGAGTTCTTCCATGCTACCCAACACAATAGCTATAATTACTAACCTAAGTACATAGTATTACCAGTAATCAAAATCATAAAAACAGAAACAAGAAGAAAGTACAATATTACATAGTTACCATCAACTATAACATGTTTTGATACAAGTAAGATTTATGTTTATGTTTAAAATTGACAAGAGAGTTCATTTCAATGAAACTGTAAGCATCCGAGTTGAGAAGTTCTACGGCCTGAAAGGCAAATGAACATCTAAACCCCGATGTATGGTGCTGAGGTATATCAAATCTAATCATATTCCTGAGATTTAAATTGTGAACATCTTGTCTGGGTACTATATATTCCCGACGGTAACTCGGGCATCTAAATTTGTAGATCTTTTAAAGAAATACACCAAAATGGAGCATAGCGCGAAATTTATTTTTAAGGTTGATTTCAACATAAACCGGAGTAGCATGATGAAATTTATCAATGTAGTACACAAAACTAATACATTCATTTTATATGAAGAAATAACTTTACTAACTACAGATGGAGATTAAATTGTCTTGCTATTGAAACCTATTAAATTTTTCAACAATTTTGCATTTTAAGCCTATGATTTTAAGTCATTTGACAAAGAAGAACCACGAGGCATTTTTATTTATTTTTATTAGCTGGTAAATTCACTAAAGTGAACTACAGCGCGCGAATAAAATTGATAAATAGAGAAAACACAATGATAAAAGAATTTGTTTCTACATTTTTTGCCGCAATAAAATCGCAAAAAATCAATGGGTTAACAAAAAATGCAAGAATTTGTGTTTTTATCACCAAGTACTGTAGTAAACTAGGACCTAAATAACTTAATGTTGTACAAGGTCACTAAATTAAATTTTTAATTAAGAATTTTTATTTTGTTTCTCCACTTTTTGTCGATAGCACAGTTTAAATAATATATTATTCTGTAAACTTTGCCGATAGTGTATATATTTATAAACTTTGTCTAAACATTTTACTTTAGCTATAAATTAGATCAAAATATTCTTACATATCAAAATCCAAGTTCTCCAAAGTGTCAATAGTAATCTGTCCCGGAGTCTTATCATTATCACTTTCCATTTTTTTACTCATTTTCAATTAAATCGCGAACAGCACCGTAAAAACTTTAAACTATTTAACAGTTTTCTTAACGGTCTTCGTCCTTTTTCAAACATTTTCTTCTTTTCTTTCTTCACCTGTTATTGGCCCTCGTCCAAGGGACAGGTTGGCCAGCTCTCCACCCGGTCCGGCGCTTAACCTGAGCCCTAGCTACCCTTAGGGATGGCTTACACGTTACCCAGTTTGGGTGGTAATTCCCTTAGAATCTCCGATTTGTCGGGTATGTACCCTCGGAGATTCCGAATACAAACAATAACAATGATAAAAAATGACAAACGTCAATGTTTTCGGTTTGGCACAGTTGAGGTTATGGAGTTTCCCGCCTCTGGTAGAGTCTATTGCGCACGACCTTTTCTTTAAGCCACACTTCCGCCCTACGCTCCTCCCACAACAAGACATGGCCGTCACATGTCCACCTTGTGTGGATGAAAAAACGCAGCACGAACAGGGATTTTAGGCCTCATCGCTCACCCCCCTTGGATTTGGTAAAGACTCCCCTCAACAGGCCGTGGAGCTTCCCTTCGTACTCCGTCACAAAACACTCTACTCACCGCTTCTAGGCGATCTAACCCGAAATATAACTATGTAGTCGACCGAGAGATGTTAACGCAACGGAAGCCAAAGGCAAACTCTTTTCAAACATTTAAACAAGACAACCAGACCAGCCGACCAGCCCCATAGCCATTTTTAAATCAGTGACCAAGTCATTACCTAGTCAGACCATTGGGCAACACTGTCTCATTTAATCTTAGGGCGTGTACCGTTGTCAACTTCGGTTACGGTTTTGTGTCCCGTAAGTATCGGTAATCTGAAAAGTTGGCAGATTGGAAACGCAATATCTGTCATTAATGTCACCGTAGAAACCGAGCGGTTAACTAGGTTTGACAACGGTACACAGCCTTAATACTTTGATTTTTTAGATCTTCTTTCTTTCTTCACCTTTTATTGGCCCTCGTCCATGGGACAGGTTGGCCAGCTCTCCACCCGGTCCGGCGCTTAACCAGAGCCCTAGCTACCCTTAGGGGTGGCTTACACGTTACCCAGTTTGGGTGGTAATTCCCTTAGAATCTCCGATTTGTCGGGTATGTACCCTCGGAGATTCCGAATACAAACAATAACAATGATAAAAAATGACAAAACGTCAATGTTTTCGGTTTGGCACAGTTGAGGTTATGGAGTTTCCCGCCTCTGGTAGAGTCTATTGCGCATGACCTTTTCTTTAAGCCACACTTCCGCCCTACGCTCCTCCCACAACAAGACATGGCCGTCACATGTCCACCTTGTGTGGATGAAAAAACGCAGCACGAACAGGGATTTTAGGCCTCATCGCTCACCCCCCTTGGATTTGGTAAAGACTCCCCTCAACAGGCCGTGGAGCTTCCCTTCGTATTCCGTCACAAAACACTCTACTCACCGCTTCTAGGCGATCTAACCCGAAATCTAACTATGTAGTCGACCGAGAGATGTTAACGCAACGGAAGCCAAAGGCAAACTCCGATTTTTTAGATTAAACATCGAGTATATGGAGCAACGTTGCCAAATAAGGTGACGTAGTCATGACTAGGTCACTGATTTAAAATCGCCTTAAAGAAACTTCTTATGGCAAATGGCAAGTATCGCAACACGCTTAGTTACGACATACGTAACCGGCCAGACTTAGTTCGATTAAAGTTCGGACATACTAATTTGTCCTCGTCTTCGTTGTAAGTAAACGGAGCTAATAGGCTTACCACGTCCGACACCCTTTATCTCTTTTTAAATGTCCAACCAACGATACTACAGAAAGAGAAGGGTGCGTTTTGCGACCAATCCAACAATTTAATTATTTTAGGTAATTATGTAGTATACCTTAGTTCCTCGTCTAAGTAGTATACGGTTTTCAGCTATTTTTGCGTTTTTTGGGAAAATTCTTTTATGGTCACATTCTACTGTCTTTCCCGATTGCAAATATAAGTGGGCACATAATAAATTATGAGCAAACCTGACCACCTTTTTGCTCACCAACATGAGCAAAAAGGTGGTCAGGTTTGCTCAGTTTTCATTTGTAGTATTTTATTGTAGTATGTAGTATCTATATCAATGAAAACTGAGCAAACCTGACCACCTTTTGCTCAGGTTGGTGAGCAAAAAGGTAGTCAGGTTTGCTCATAATTTATTATGTGCGCACTTATATCTTCTTCTTCTTTCTTCACCTGTTATTGGCCCTCGTCCATGGGACAGGTTGGCCAGCTCTCCACCCGGTCCGGCGCTTAACCAGAGCCCTAGCTACCTTTAGGGACGGCTTACACGTTACCCAGTTTGGGTGGTAATTCCCTTAGAATCTCCGACTTGTCGGGTATGTACCCTCGGAGATTCCGAATACAAACAATAACAATGATAAAAATGACAAAAAGTCAATGTTTTCGGTTTGGCACAGTTGAGGTTATGGAGTTTCCCGCCTCTGGTAGAGTCTATTGCGCATGACCTTTTCTTTAAGCCACACTTCCGCCCTACGCTCCTCCCACAACAAGACATGGCCGTCACATGTCCACCTTGTGTGGATGAAAAAACGCAGCACGAACAGGGATTTTAGGCCTCATCGCTCACCCCCCTTGGATTTGGTAAAGACTCCCCTCAACAGGCCGTGGAGCTTCCCTTCGTATTCCGTCACAAAACACTCTACTCACCGCTTCTAGGCGATCTAACCCGAAATCTAACTATGTAGTTGACCGAGAGATGTTAACGCAACCATAGATTAGGGTCTGAACGCAACGGAAGCCAAAGGGCCAAAGGCAAACTCCCACTTATTTCTTATATTTGCAATTTAGGTTATGTTGCCTAGTGACATGGGGATAAATAGAAAGTTACTAGATTGAAAACGCCGGATGTGTCTAAAGGTTTTCGAATTAATAGTAATATTCCTTTCAGGTGTTTGAAGCCCCGGAGCGACTAGCCCTAGACTAACTCACACCGTTTGAAAGCAACAATTGACAATTTTGACAGTAGTAATATTCCTTTCAGGTGTCTGACGCCCCGGAGCGACTCGCCCCGGAGTAACTCGACACCGTTCCGAAAGGAACAATTGACAAGTTTGCTTAGGTAAGAAAAATAGCGATAGCGACCGGTGTCTCTTCGAAACATACCGAACGGTGATACATAGTAAGAATTTGCAAAGAGACGCCGGTCGCTGTCGCTATTTTTCTTACAGAGTGCCACTGCTGTTGAATGGAACAACTGTGTGCTGCTCTGGAGCTGTACGGGAGCTCCTCCTTGGGGTGAAAGGAAGACACCTATTAAGCTCAATTCGTTGGTGATGCACGAGAGGGCAGGGGGATAGGGCTAGAACGGTTCAGCTTGATGGCCCAGTTAAATGGAACAACTGTGTGCTGCTCTGGAGCCGTACGGGAGCTCCTCCTTGGGGTGAAAGGAAGATGCCATATAAACACGTTTAGAGGCAACCAGCAATAATTGTGGCACTCTGTATGAAAAATAGCGATAGCGATCGGGGTCTCTTCGAAACATACCGAACGGTGATACAAAAGTAAGAATTTGCAAAGAGAGCCGATCGCTGTCGCTATTTTTCATACAAAGCAAAATACAGAGTGCCACTAGCGAACTAGTCGGAGTTACTCCAAGCTGGTTGTCGATGTATCGGGTGATAACCTGGTGAAGTTCGCTGAAATTCGACTTTTTATAGACGATTTTTGGATTTAACGATACTGCTTTACAACCAAGGTTATGTTAAGTATCCAATCGAAAAGTTTAGTCCTAACAAAAAAAAGTTAAAGAACTTTGACAAGCCACGAAATTTGGTTAGTTTTTCTTTTTGAACTTAATCTCTAAAAATATCCATGATTTTATCAAAAAAGTAGCAAAGGTGGTAAGATGTCTTCTAGTATTTTGGGTTCCGAGTGGTAAGTAGTATTTTCAATTAAAATTTACTTTCCTTAATGCATTTCTCGTTTCAGGAATCTGTGTCCTGAAGGCCTAAATATTGTTACTCAAAATGGGGCTATTAAAGACGCAAAAACAGTCCTTAAAAATGCCTTGGACGTAAGTTGTACCTCGTGAATAGTGCTTATTTACTACTTAACTTTAAGAGGTGGCAGAACTGTTTTGAAATACAATATAAATAGTGTTCTTCTTCATATTTTCAAGAGATCGGTGACGTTATTTGACGATTTTTCAGAACTCTCTACACTACCCTCTTCATCATTTGGGCCTGATGGTGTTCCCCCCTTTATACTACAAAACTGTTTGTATACCTTGTCCTATTATCTATCTAAGTTATTCAATTTATCACTGAACTGTGGGATTTTTCCTGTAAAGTGGAAGTATAGTTACATTCAACCAATATACAAATCTGGTGATAGTGATAATGTACAGAATTATAGGGGAGTTAGTATGCAATCTCCAATTCCAACGATCTTTGATGATTTGGTTTCTGATCGATTGTCCTCTTTGTGCAATGGAATAATAGTAACTAGCATGGCTTTTTCACTGGTCATTCTACTCTGACCAATCTTCTAGAGTACCTACCATTGTCTGTGTCATTCCCTTTAACAGGGTTATTGCATCAGGTATTTATACGGGCTATTCAAAGGCCTTTGATCAAGTGGAATGTGGCCTGTTGTTGGAAAAATTAAGACTAATGGGTATAGAGAATTCTATGCTAAGTTGGTTGCAAACTTTTTTAACGGGTAGGTATCAATGTGTCAGGATCGGTAATTATTTATCAAATCAATTTGAAGTACTGTCAGGGGTACCCCAGGGTTCCCACTGCGGACTTCTGCTCTTTTTACTGTTTACTAATGACATCAGTGCCCACCTCGATTATTTTCATTTGCTGTTTGCAGATGATCTCAAGATCTATGGAGTTATACATGATAATCAGAATTCTGTAGCTCTTCAGCGTGACTTGAGTGTTTTATATGAGTGGTCAAATAATAATGGTCTTCACTTGAATGCTTCTAGATGCTCTCGAAACAAGAATTTCCATCAATTTATTTATGATATTAATGTTGATAATTTAACACTATCAGCTCAAGTGAAGAATCTGGGAGTCTATTTTTACAGAGAGTTAAGTTTCAGTAATCACATAAATAGGACAGTCTCTAGAGCATTTCAGAGGCTGGGTTTTATTCTGCGACATTTCAGGGATCTATCCCCTAACATCTTAAGGTTACTATATTGTACATATGTGCGTTCTTGTTTGCAATATGGGTCTATTGTCTGGCCACTATATTATCAAACGCACATTAGGGCTATTGAGAGGGTTCATGATAAGTTTCTGACGGCATATTCTCGTAAGATTGGTTTTAACTTATCAGACCTGTGCTATAGTGAAAGATGCAGATTGTTGAATTTTCATACATTGGAGATTTGTAGGCATTATCAGGAACTTATATTTCTCTACAAACTCGTTAATGGTCTTGTTGACGCGTCAAATATACTCCGGCTCCTGAGTTTTAATGGTTCCTTCCCTTCCACTGTACTAACTATGGCTGCAATAGCCCCATGTCCAGAATTCAAAGATGCTATAATGCCAACTGTAATATGTTGGACTTGTCCATATGTCCATACCTTTATATTCCTTTAAGAAAGCATGTAATGACTTAGTAAGTAGGTAAAAAATTTGCTTTGTGTATTTTCGGGTATTTGTATTTTATATTTTCTATGTTTCAGGTCTAAGTAGTATCATTTTGTTATCCATTATCTTGTAAAAGATTTAATAATACATGTATACTGTTAGTATGTTGTTATTGAAAAATGGAGTTACCATTGATAATAAATAAATAAATAAAAACTGTTTAAATTTTTAGTCGGACCTTAAAGTAATAGGAAAACCTGCACTTGCCAGTGAGCTATCGAAATCTCGAATTGGAAAGGTAAAATCCTTCTTTTTTCTTAATCTTATTAAGTTTATTCTCTAAATTACTTGTTAATTCTTTCAGATTGTGCTTCAAGTTCAAAAAATACGTAACATTTCCGCTCCCAAGGCAAAAGAGGAATCTCAAGCAGCTCCTCGAATGTTAAAGCTGACGCTCACTGATGGAGAGTCCTACATTCAAGCAATAGAAATATCCCCTATAAACACCATTAGTAGAGAGAAAACAGCTCCTGGTACCAAAGTACTTTTAAATGGTGCCTCTGTATCTTCAGGGTATTTATTGATTAACCCCCAAAATTTTACAGTTCTAGGGGGTCAGGTTGAGCATATGTATGAAAAGTGGCTTTTAGCAAAAAGCATACAACAAAGTCATCAGTATAAAGGTAAGATAATGGTTTATTCTTCCTTACCTCTATACCCATTTTCACTCAAAAATTTTCTGGCCATCTTAATAGGGGCCCCGAAAATTTGCGAGAGCCTAGGGCCTAACTCAATTGAAAATAGGCCCTGTTTGCTATTCGTAAAGATAGAGACACCAAATTTTAGGTGTATCTTGTTGGTTAATAAATATACTTTTTCAACCCCCTTGAGGGGTGATGCTAGGGAATTGAGGTCAAAAATTTTAAATGCAACCCTATGCCGCATGGTGCTTGATTTTAAAGGTTTCAAAAAAGAAACATTTTACCGCAAACCCGAGGTCCCTATCTTAAGGGGTTATATACAGTTAGGAGGCCGAAAAAAAGCGATTTTTCAAGAATTGTTCCTGAGAAGACGGTTAAATTCAGTAATGTAAAAATTTGTACACTTATTATGGTAACGTTTAACTGTATTTTAAGATTTTTGTATTTGTAAAAATAAATTATGGAAAGCTGCTATAGCTGATCTCCAGGAGGTCCTCTCAAAAAAGGCATCTTGCGGTGACCACGATATCTCTGGACCAGATCATCTAAAATGAAAAAACCAAACGGATTTCATTAAAGTAATGTATAATCCTCTAATTAATCGAAGGAATAAGCAAAATAAAATTTTTTGACAAAATGGCGGCTTCTCAAACAAAAAAAAACGGTTTTTGATCAAAATTTTGACCTTAAATTGTTTATACAAAAACAAATATTTATCGGTGAGATAAAACCTTCGATTAATTACTAAAAAATATACTTAAGAAGCTTGTGGTAAAATTTGAGACTGATCGGTTCAGTCGTTTCCGAGAAATCTTGGTCACCGACTTTAAGAACACAGTTTTGAGAACAACGCGTTTAAAGTTTCAACAGCACTTTACATAGCGTGCAATCGCTCTGACACGTCTTTACAAATATGCGTGTAACTTCGAAAATTGTCGCCGGATTGCCTTGAAATTTTCTGTGTGTGTACTTGAATATATGTACATTACGAAAATGACATTAAAAAAAAATCGATTTTGTGAAAATTCTAACTGTATGTAACCCATTAATTCGTTTTTAAATGGCAAGCTTATATCAATTAAAAATCGTGAAAAGAAATATTTGTCCTATTACTTTAAAAGTTGTTCTAAATGACCACCATGAACTTTGTCGGCAGTAATAAAGTCGATTTTGGAACGCACTTTTTTCGAAAATGGCAGATGTTACTTTTTGGCAGAGCTCCAAAATTGATAATAATACTCTCCTTCCTTCCTTTTTCTCTTCCTACATTACGGGATCAGATTTGACATTTGACAGAAAACTGCAACTGAGTAGTCATCAGTTTATTAATATTTTTTTTTTAATTAAGTGTCCAATGAAGGTGCTCCTCCTTGGGTGGCTTTTGGCGGCAAAATATTATCAGGAAATCAAGATAAATCCTTTAAATCACTAGAGAAAAGTAAAGATGTTAATGCCGACTCTGAATTCGAGCAGCAGAGGAAGGATGCCATAGCAGAAGCATCAACTGGAGCTGTCAGAAAAACTTTTGGTGGACGAGTTAAACAGAACGTCCAGCCTGTGCAAAATAATTACTTTATGAAAGGTATGTGTGTGTGTCGTTTTGCATTAAAATTTTAAAAAAAGGCAACTTTACTCTTAACCGAATTTTACGTTTCCGCAATTTTTGCATCCCCTACAGAAAAAATCAAATTTTTGGCGCAAAAACTTTTATAACGAATGACCTTTTCTCGTATCGTTCGCGTTCTGGTCCATTTGTACTCTTGTCTACTCCATCCGTGGACATAATTGTATATAATGTAGAAGATTAACTTTTTATAATCCTCGTTTTCAATTTAATAGGGAAAAACATTGAAAAGGAGTATGATAAGGGAAGAAAAGGTAAATTCTCTCAAAAAGATGACGAAGGAGTAGAAAAACTACAAAGGCCTTCAGAAAAGGTGTCGTTATTCTCTTTTCTTGAAGACAAACTACCAGTCCCTGAGCCTAAAAAACCCGAAGAGTCTAGAAATTCATCAGGCACTAATATTAGACAGAGCAACTACCAGCGAGACCCCAGAAGCCAGCCAAGAAGCGAAGGAAACTATAATAAAAACGAGAGTAGAACAAGTAGTAAACCTCATTTCGAAAAAAATAACTACACCACGGTTCAAAAGAATGAAAGACCTAGCAATCAGCAGTCCTACAACCCCAGTGCCTCAAAACAGAATAATTCAGGGGCAGCGAGTTCCACCGATACCAAAAATCTACCTCAAACAAGCAATAACACTAGTAATAATGCTTCTAACCCCAAATTTAACTCTACTGAAAATAGTAATAGCAACAGTATTAGAAAAAGTGCAGAAGTAGCTAATAGTGTAAATAATTATAACCCTAGAAATAGCTTGCAGAATCAGACTAGGAATGAGAGGTACTGGCAACAGCCGAATCCTAGGGAAGATTTCAATCAAATTCAAAACCAATCTGGATATTATAATAATGATAGACAACAGCAACGATTGGGTGTAAATAACAGGTATTTTTTTTTATCCAGTTTCAAGTCCTATTTACATAAACCCTCATTTTGTAACATAGTTACTGTGCTAAAATAATGTATGTAATGTTCGTGTATTATTTTTATTTTAACGTGAACAGTTTATGAATAATTGCCACAAAACTGAGTAATTTTTACACTACTCTTGTCCTCCATAAAAAATGTGAAGTCAGATGTAGGTGATTTATAAAATTATTTATAAATTGTCAGCTTTGTGACTGCAATTTGGCACGAAACTGACGGCCACGGAACTGGCATTTTTTCTCTTAACTGGACGTAATATATAAAACTACAAAAAACCATTAAACATTATTAGTTTTGTTTTTCCTGACCGTTAATTGAATATAAATATTATGTATATATCCTGGTATTGCGGTCATTAATTGGGACGCCTAGTGGCCTTATGCCTTGGCTCACCTGCAGCAGCAGGTAAATTAAACGATATAAAGCGCGTTTAAACCTGAATAGGCAATGTCGCCTTTATGTAACTGCCACATTTTACAGTTTTCACGCGGCGACACGGAACTGACGTTATTAACTGAGGCGAGATTTTCGGTCGCAATGGTACAAATAATCCTTGGTTTTTGAAACTTGTTGGCCTTATCAAAATTTTGGACATTACTTAAGGAGGAAATATTAAAATAAATTACTAAAACTTTCGTTTAAGAAAAATGTCTTGGTTTTTATTTTAGCTCGTGGTTGAGATAGGCGCGGGACTGACATTTTACTATTAATTTGTTAAAAAAGAGTAAAAAGTAATAAAAAACTTGCTTCAGTAAATCTGTAAAATCGCTAAATCGGTATTTTTTTAACCACCCTTATACATTATCTTTTTTAGTAATTATCCTACCCCAGGACCGCAATACCCCAATCTAAACAATTTTCAACAACCCAATACTCAGTACAATCAAAAACCTCAACAAAATTTTGCTCAGAACTCAAATCTCAACGCTCAAATGCATCAGATAGCAAATAATCTTTCGAAAATGTCAGTGAGCAATGAATTCGCGAGTAGATCGTTGAGGCAACATTTAAATTTGGGGCCCCCAAGAAGGCAAGAAGTTCAGGGAGGTCAGACCACGGTGCCGAACTCTCTGAACGTCGGAGATCATTGTATGGCGCGGTATTGGGAAGATGGAAAGGTAAGTATTTATATTTTATTTTACCTGCCCTAGGTTAGGTTGATTTAAAAAGCCCATTGTATTCAAATAAATCGAGTTGTTATGAAATTTCTCGCCTCGCCGTCTAACCTTTGTATCTTTTTTGGGGTTCGCGAAAGTGTCAGTATTTAGTTGGTACCTAGTATTGGAATCGGTAAAATATAGTGCGACTCGTATCAACTACTAAATTGACCGTTGTAAATGTCAAATTCAGCCATTCACGCGAATGCAGGAGTTGTACTTTTTTTTAGTTTTATCCAGCTACTGTTGCAGCCATAACGGACAAAACCTACGCCGTTCAATTTACTGGATATGGAAATATAGAAGAAGTCTTGAAGCACGACTGTTTTTCATCTGCCAGTGCGTTCAATCAGCAGGGTAGAAATCAAAATTTTGCCTATCCACCAAATCATTTCTCAGGTATGCTTTCACAAACCAATAAGATGCTATTTAATGTGTATTAGTATTTTTCCAGATGCGCTTTGCCTATGACTTCCACGGGCTCTGAGCATCAGAATCGGAGTGCTCAGAGCCTCAGGTTTGCTCAGATTCTCGGCATGAACTAATGTGAAAAATTAAAATTTTTACCACCCTCTTTTTAAAAAGTTTTTATTTATTCAACTGTATCTTCTAATCTAAAGGAAATTCCCGCGAATATCGCTTTATCTGGCTGTACATTTTCTGGAGATTCCAAAATTGTATAGCTTAATAGGGTGTCATTAAAGATTCTAGCCAGAAAGTCATGAAAACTGAATTAAGGTACAAAGTTTAAATTTTTATGGTCCTCTTTCCATAGTTTTTATTTATTGAACTTTATCTCCTAATCTAGAGCAAATTTTCGCGAATATCGCTTTACCTGACAGCAAATTTTCTGGAGATTCCGAAAATATATAACTTATTAAGGTTTCATCAAAGATTCTGGCCAGAAATTCATAAAAACTGAATTACGGTACAAAAAAAATATTTTTTTTACCCTATTTCCAAAAAGTTCTTACTTATTGAACTTTATCTCCTAATCTGAAGCAAATTTTCGCGAATATCGCTTTACCTGACAGCAAATTTTCTGGAGATTCCGAAAATATATAACTAATTAAGGTTTCATCAAAGATTCTGCCTAGAAATTCATAAAAACTGAATTACGGTACAAAAATTAAATTTTTTTGACTGTTTCCAAAAAGGTTCTATTTATTCAAGTGTATCTCCAAATCTAAAGCGAATTTTCGCGAATATCGCTTTATCTGACAGCAAATTTTCTGGAGATTCCGAAAATATATAACTCAAAGTTTCATTAAAGATTCTGCCCAGAAATTCATAAAAACTGAATGACGGTACAAAAATTTAATGTTTGACCTTGCTTACAAAAAGGTTTAATTTATTCATTTGTATCTCCTAATCTAAAGCGAATATTCGCGAATATCGCTTTATCTGACAGAAAATTTTCAGGAGATTCCGAAAATATATAACTTATTAAGGTTTCATTAAAGATTTTGTCTATGTTCAGGTTTTGAGCAAACCTAAGGTCTAAGCGCTCTCAGGTTTGCCCAGAAGCTGAGCAAACCTGAGTTTTTTTGCACTACATGTACTGAAAAGGGTGTCTGCCGCCGACATATACATTGCAGTTTATTTTTTATTCATTTTAAAACTTTTAAACCAAAATAAGTTTTTAAATTATGGTATTTTTTAAGGTACTACAATGGAATTTAGAAGTAGAAGAGGTCCCCCGAGGAACTAGCTAGCAATAAGTCGACTATAATTATTTTATTTAAATTTTATTTTTACTATTACTAAAAAGTTCAATTTATTTATTACCTTATTAAAAAAGAAGTTTTGTTACGCTGTTTTTAACAAGACAATATAAAAAATAAAATTATTTATTAACAATTTTTTTTTGTAATTTAAGGGATAGCTTCCTATAGGGACGAAAAATAAGACTAATAATAAATAAAATACTTTTTTATTAAAATATTTGTTTATAAAAACTTTTTCTCAAGCGGTCATTTTTTACTGTAAACTGTAAAAAACGGAATTTTATAAAAATTTTAATATGTTAACATATTCTTAAATAATTTAAATATCACTCGAACTTACAGTGTACTTTTTGCACTGTAAACACATTGTCCACTGATCCAGGTGGAGGAAACTTCAAAATCCTCTGTCAATATTATAAAATCGGCATCTGCTCCATAGTTGAGGGTTCCTTTTTTGTCTTCTATGCCCAGTACTTGTGCTGGATGCAAACTTGCGGCTTCTAAGGCATATTCTGGAGAACAATCTAACAAATTTTTAAAAATATTTTTATATTTTACTCAGATTTAGAAACAAGAGGAAATACCATTATTTACATTTTAAAGCAATCGGAGATTAAAGGGTTACTCTTAGTCTGGTCGACTATATGCCCCGCCCCCACCTACTTTTTGAAAATGGTTGTTGCCAGACTTTCGTGGCATTATTTCAGAGTGACAAACTATACTAAAATAACCCAATTACTCTAGGTTAATATATGCGGTTGTAAATGCTACCGGCCAAAGCATATAACTAAGGATCAATAAAATATACCAATATATTATTTTTTGTGATGGTAAATTTTTAGTAATTTATTTTCATTGCATAGTGAGGAAATTTAGAGTAAAAGTGGCAATGTCGCTTTTTCTCCGTAGCATGTGCCGTAGTCCCTTTCATTCGTGGCTTAAACAGTTGTCAAGGCGTAGTATACGTGTTATAGTGAAATTTTAAGTAATTTTTGTGATAAAAAAATTTATTGTGAGAGTGGCAACGTCGCTTTTTCACCGTAGCACGTGTCGTAGTCCTGTTCATGCATGGCTTAAACAGTTATCAATGCGTAGTATTTTTTGCGTAACGTTTTTAACAGGTCGGAATATACGTGTTGTAGTGAAATTTTAAGTGATTTTTTGTGATACAATTTTTTAGTAATCTATTTTCATTGCATAGTGACGAAATTTAGAGTGAGAGTGGCAACGTCGCTTTTTCTACGTAGCACGTGCTGTAGTCCCTTTTATTCAGTGCTTAAACAGTTGTCACGGCGTAGTATTTTGTCTGTAACGTCTTTGACAGGGCGGAATATACGTGTTGTAGTGAAATTTTAAGTGATATTTATGATACAATTTTTTTAGTAATTTATGAGAGCTGGCCATTTGGTTTCAACCAGAGCCATTAATCCAAAAACAACAACATAGTAATTTATTTTCATTGCATAGTGACGAAATTTAGAGTAAGAGTGGCAAAGTCGCTTTTTCTCCGAAGCACGTGCCGTAGTCCCTTTCATTCATGGCTTAAACCGTTGTCAAGGCGTAGTATATTGTCTGCAATGTCTTTGACAGGTCGAACTATACATGTTGTAGTGAAATTTTAAGTGATTTGTGGTTTTTCTTAGGAGTTTACCCATAAACCTTGAAAAATGGTGCGTCAGCGCAAAGTGTAAAGTGGCAGTAAAATCAAAATTTCAAAACACAATATAAATCAGTTCAAAGGATATGGAATGGATTTACCTGTGGCTTTAATAAGATTCCTAACACATTCGATCATTATAGCAATGCTCCCACATAGAGTTGAAGTACCTGCTACAAAAGCTTTATTGTCTCTTATTTCTATATCCAATTGCCCAATTTTATGTTGCCCCTCAGTTAGCCCCTGTGCCGAAATAGCATCTGTGACCAATATCAAACCTAAAAGAAATATATTAACCAACAAAATTCCATTAGATGCTGTTGGGCAGTAGCCTAAAAAATGCTATTGAATTATCGACATACCATCTGGGTGTGTTCTATAGGCTATCCTTAAAGCAGCAGGATGTGTATGTATTGCATCTGCTATAATTCCAAAAAATACCTTCTTGTCTTTTGGAATTTGATCAGAGGCTAGTAATCCAACCAAACCTGGGTCTCTGTGGTGGAACTATTAAAGAAAATTTACAAAAATTCAATTATACATTGGACTTTCAAAAAATAACTTACTGGCAACATGGCGTTAAAGAGATGTGTTATCAAACTAGCTCCACTTTGCACAGCTTCTTCACCTGCTGATAGATCAGCTGTTGAGTGTCCTAAAATTTTTTAGAATTGTTATTAACACATTCTTTAACTGCACCAGGTAAAGGAAACATACCTAAAGAAACAATAATGTCTCTTTTTCGCAGTTCTTTTATTACTTGGGAAGAATTTACAAATTCAGGTGCCAACGTAAGAATTTTTATATTATCCAGACCACCATATACCTGCTCTAATTTTGAAATTCCCTAGAAAAAGAAACAAATGTATTTAACATCGGTTGTGCAATAATTCGATAAAAAAACTTAACTAATTTTTTATTCTTACCTGTTCGTAATCCAAAATACAGGCAGGTGGGTGTGCTCCTTTTTTTTCCTTATTTATAAAGGGACCCTCAACATGTGCCCCTAAAATAGTAGCTCCTTGAAGCCCACCTTCTCTATAATAAAATTTGGGCAATATACTGTGGTAGATCTCCACTGGTGAAGTGACAATAGTGGGGCAGTAAGCAGTGACCCCATGCTCGAGGAGTTTCTTTGAAATTTTATTAATGCCTTCCTCTGTTCTGTCTTTGAATGAGAAATCGTAGCCATATCCACCTAAAATATACATAACACAAGTGCTATGATATTGAAGTTAATTATAAAGAAATTAAACTAGGGTGTACACTCAGTGTACAGTTTTCTGACCGTCCGGAACAATCAGCCATTTACATACACTAAACTTGTCGCTGTGCACCATGTAATCTTTATCTGGGCAACTCTATATCTGATTGAAATCAGTTCTCGAACTCTGTGTTGGAACAAATCTCAACTTACCATTTATTTGCAGGTCTATAAGACCAGGCGCTATAAACTGATTTTCACAATCAAATTTTTGGTCAGCTAGTATTTTTTCGTCATAGAAAATCTTTTCTGGGTCGATGATTTTGCCGTTCCTGACCCAGATATCTTCTTTGATAAATTTGTGGTCCCTGAGTATTTTGCAGTTTATAAACTGGTATAATTTGTTCTTTTCGGGCACGGACATTATTGTATTTTTACTGGTTAACTATGACAAACATTCTAGATGAAACAGAAGCAACAATTAATTGATAAACCTAATTTGCAACATATTTTTTGTAAAGCCTTCAAGTACTTTTGCAATGCAATAAAAAGAAAAACATATTGAGGCTATGGTAACTGTCACCAAAATTAAAAACAAGTTCTTATGCAACCAAACATTCATCCAAGTCCATAATAGATATTTTCCATCTTTGTTTGACTTATAAAGGCAAACAAGATCGAACAGGTTATTACCCCCGATTGTCGTTATTGAACGCACTCTTTTTACGAGTTCAATTACCTTGTACCACAGATCCATGGATCTGTGCTTGTACCAAGTACAATCACAAAACAATTTAATTTTTTAAAAAATAATTGCAGCTACTTACCAAAACGACTTAACCTTTACAACAACAAACTAGTTTGAAAAAATGATTTTCAAATAATTTTACATCAAGGAGAACAAGTAATGATAAAAACCACAGAAAACAAATTGATTTATAAATTTGGTCGGTGTTGTTTTTAGGTCAACATTATTGTTATTGGGTTTCAGTATCTAATCTTTAATTTTATAGATAAAGAGCGACAGGGCTGGTTTCTGAACCGCTGTGTTGTAGTTTTCAGATAGAATAATATACAAAACATGTCTGTTTCTCTTCACTTTTCTTGCATTGCTGCGGTAAAATATTGGTAGTACCTAATATCCTTAATACCTACTTTACAAAGATGCAAAGAAACGGACAGTGAGACAGAAACACTGGGTCCTTGTTATGCAGTATCCCTGCTCCCTAACAAATAAAATCCGACTACCTTGATACTGACAGGTTATCAATTATCCAAAAACGCAATGAAACTTATTTTTCCAAGACTCGTGTTATTGTTTTGTTTCCAATTTGAAAATATTGGTATTTTTAATGCTTTTTCCGATTCCTTTTTCATACTCTCTAAAAATAAATAGATTACCTACTTTCCATAAAATTCATTCTTTATAAATGGCCGCCTCTGCACAGGAATAAGCGAGTTTTGGGGATTTACTTTGAGGTGTTGGTAGCCTTGTTATTTAAATTTACTTCAGCAACTTATAATATGGCCACCTGCTGGGCTTGTATGTGCGCTCGTTGTGATTAATATAAAATTTTGTGCTATTGTGTGATTCAAAAACTTGTGGAAAAAAATAGGAGAAAATGTTACTTCACTGGCAAGTAATGATCACCTTGGTCTACTGTTGTATACCAGGATGGAGAGCAACGTCTAAACCTACATAATTTTTTCATTAAAATTTCCAGTCCCATGGTATTGTGTGGTCTAGTCACTATAATGTCAGTGTCTGGCTCCTTAGACTTAAGTGTCTATGGTTTGGGTCTTCTCTCTTACCTGAGCTCTCAAATATTCGTGGTTTGGGACTTGTCTCTTACCTAAACTCTAAAGTGTTCATGGTTTCGGACTTGTCTCTCACCTGAACTCTTAAGTGTTCATGGTTTGGGACTTGTCACTCATCTGAACTCTAAAGCGTTCATGGTTTGGGACTTGACCCTTACCTAAACTCTCAAGTGTTCATGGTTTAAGACTTGTCTCTTACCTGAACTGCCAAGCGTTTACGGTTTGGGACTTGTCTCTGACCTGAACACTCAAGTATTCATGGATTGGGACGTCTCCTACCTAAACTCTCAAGTGTTCATAGTTTGAGACTTGCCTCCCACCTGAACTCTTTAGTGTTCATGGTTTGGGACTTGTCTCTCACCTGAACTCTCAAGTGTTCATGGTTTGTGACTCGTCTCCGACCCGAACACTCAAGTATTCATGTATTGGGACTTGTCTCTCACCTGAACTCTCAAGTGTTCATGGTTTGTGACTCGTCTCCGACCCGAACACTCAAGTATTCATGTATTGGGACTTGTCTCTCACCTGAACTCTCAAGTGTTCATGGTTTGATCCTTGTCTCTCCACTGAACTCTAAAGTGTTCATGGTTTGCGACTTGTCCCTTACCTAAACTCTCAAGTGTTCATGGTTTAAGACTTGTCTCTTACCTGAACTGTCAAGCGTTTACGGTTTGGGACTTGTCTCTGACGTGAACGCTCAAGTATTCATAGATTGGGACGTCTCCTACCTAAATTCTCAAGTGTTCATAGTTTGAGACTTCTCCCACCTGAACTCTAAAGTGTTCATGGTTTGGGACTTGTTTCTCACCTGAACTCTCAAGTGTTCATGGTTTGTGACTTCATGGTTTGTGACTTGTCTCTGACCCGAACACTCAAGTATTCATGTATTGGGACTTGTCTCTGACCTGAACACTCAAGTATTCATGGATTGGGACGTCTCCTACCTAAATTCTCAAGTGTTCATAGTTTGAGACTTCTCCCACCTGAACTCTAAAGTGTTTATGGTTTGGCACTTGTCTCTCACCTGAACCTCTCAAGTGTTCATGGTTTGGGACTTGTCTCTTACTTGAACTCTCAAGTGTTTTGCTACTTATTTTGGAGCCTTTACCTTTCTAATGTGTAGGTCCCCATTCTTAAAAGCAGGGAATTAATTATTAAGGGAACATAATGTAATAATTTTCCTGTGGGAGTTAACTTCCCAATTTCAAGAATTAGGTCCCTACAGGGATTGCGAAGTAATTTAATAAACAAATACATTTTTTACAATAATTAATTATATTCATAAACCAATATAACATACAAATGAAAACAACCTTTAGTACATTTAAATAAAAAACATTTCGAAAAATACGAGCATAATGCTCTTGCCACCCTGAATAACCACAGATGTAAAACAATAAGGCAATACGAATATAATAATTAATATCTGGCGTAGCAAAAATCGAAAAGGCTCTTATCAAACTTCAAACCTTGACGAATATAAGTAGATATAATACATATATAATAGTATTTAAGATAATGTATATTTATATAAGAGTAGGTAGTTATAGTCGTTAAAATACTGAAGCAATAGTCCAAACAAACACGGTTTTTACGTAAATTTTGAGGTTAAGCAGAGAAACAAGAGTGCGTAGCCTATATATATATATATAAATATATCTCAAAGGTACACAGATAGACCGGTTAATACACCGGTCCAAAATACGGATTGTTATAGATTGATACAGTTGATTAAAAACATGTTCTTGCAGAAACAACAGCGACAACGACACTCGACTCGGACTAAATATTCAAATCTTCGTGTTCGAAATTTGTGCATCGGAACGTCGTTCTGCAGGAACGATATACATCGAAAAAACATTTTCTATCAAAACACGTAAATGCCACTTCTTGATAGAGGCGGGAAACTGCCGACGGTTCAATAACAATCACTGGTACGGCATCTATAAAAACAGAAATCAGACGTTATTCAATCGAGCTCGATTTACTTGTAGCAATGCCCCCGTCTCTAGCAAAATATGCTTGAATACACATGCAATCTTGTCTCTGTAAATGTCTAGGAATATATGACTTATAGCACGATTATTATTTAATATTATTATTATTAGTAACTTATCACTAAAAATCTTTGGAAAGAGATAACAATATTAGTCAAAAATGTATACATTTCTTAATTCGTTTAATATGACAGGACTAAGACACAGTTTAATTATTTCGTTTATTACTAAGATATAGTTGCCGCGTTGCATACATTTACATAGGCCAAAGTTTCGGCATGATATTCACCGAGGAAATTTCTGTGAAAATCAAAACCATCAACTCCAGGATCAAAATTATATAATAAAAAAATTAAAATCAGTTCAAATCTAAAGGGTTTATTTTTTAATTTCTTTGAAAAAACTTTTCAAGCCCAAGTTACAAAAAATACTCCAAGGACCTTTACTACACGATTTCTGCAAATTCAAGTTAAAAGTTATGAAAATCTAAGAAATTTATTTATCAGTTTTACAACAAACTTCAATTTCTATGTGTAAGGACGGAGCCTGTTGAACAGAGACGGGCTATTTTTATTATAGAACAAAATTTAATAAATATAGTTTTATCTTTGGATGAGAAGGGGCTTGCTGGAAGGGGTCAACCAATCAGGTACTAGGAGGCGGGGTTTAGGTGGGAGTCGACCGATCAAAAAAATGGTGGGGGGGGGGGGCAATCTGCCCCGGCCAACCTTATCTACTTACAACCTCTTGTTACTTCGAAAGGCTAATATACAAGGAATACTATAAACTAATATAATCCCAAGAAACTTAACTAACTGTTAGGCTGTTACTAATAAATGTATAGACATAAATTGGCTACAGCATTTAGGCTAATTAGTAATAAGACACTACCAATTATTAAATTTTTAGGGAATAATTTGTATATCAACCTTTAGGAAGATCAAAAAAATGTATTTTTAAAATTCTGTTCAACAATAAAAAACAACCGGTCTCTTTTCAATAGACCACGATCTTAACAAGTTCAAAATTCTCAGGAAGTTTGTCATTAGTTTTGCAGTAATTCACAAAATGATAAAACTGACATTTTGACAAATTTGTGTATAAGTTTGGAGGACCCTAAGATATCCTTCTTTATTATCTTTTTATCCCTTTACACCTCACAGCCAGATTTTACCACCGCCTCTATTTTACCTTCTAATTTATTACTTTAAGCTAGTCCTATTTAAATAATTCTTGAGACAGCTTTCGAGGTTGAGAGGATGAAACTATCACATAAAAAAACCTTCTGAGATTATTCTTAAGGTGTGTAGATTTAAAAATGAAAAAAAATAAACCCTCCTGGGAGATAAACACTATCCGTGTCTTTTGTAGATAAAAATGCAACCAAAATATTTCCGAATGGTACCAAAAAAACCTCAAATCCAGACTAAAACCTGTCAAACCCAAAGAAAAACACAGTTAAATGTATGCAACGCAACGCTTTTCAACACACTGAAGTCCGTTACAAAATACAACACTTTCATAACGGACATAATAAAACTTTATACGATGGATAAGGGGCCTTAAAACGTGATATGTTATCCACACATACTTTTACAACCATTTGTACTTTAAATGACTATATAGAGTTTCTAAGTTTGAAGCCACGACTTGAAATGCAGGAAACATGTTTATATATTAATAATTTTGGTACATCAGCACAATTCTCAAAGGTATTATCACACGGTTCAAGTGAGAAATTATTTGTGAATTATTTAGAACATTAAATCGAAAAATGGGCAAAAGAGGTTCTTCAATAAGCCTGCAAATCCGTTTTTAACAAACAGATGTGGCAAGAATCTACAGACAAAATTTTATAGGTGATTATTTGGCCAAAAATAAGGAAAATAGGAAACGCTAATTTCCGATATACAGGGTGACCTATGTTAACAACTTTTTCTTAATTTTGGACCAAGTATCTCTTGCAAAATTTTGTCGATGAAAGTCGGTATAACAGCGTTCCTTTATCAAATCGAGAACAAAATTAGTCCTCTCTCTTGTTGAAATCCGGCGATAATTCCCTTGGGATTTGTAATTTAATAAGAATATCACCAACACCTACTCTCTCCGAAAATGTATCGAAAAATCAAATAAAACTGAATAAAAAATATATCATCTTATCAAGGATATTATTTTAAAGTGTATAATAATATTCGGTTATATTACTTTTACGTTTTCATATATAACTTATTGCTCTGACATCCACAAGGTGTGTTATATGTACGTTATATAACTCTGTTTGTATGGGTTAGAAATTATTATCCAGTAAAAACCTGCGGATCTTCAAATGGGAACTAGAATTTTTGTAATGTTGAGGACGTGACGATATTTAGGCAGTTTTTAAGTGAAAAACGATAGATATAAAATATATGGATAAAAGAAGATTTTGAGCGGACAGAAAGCAACAATTTCAATATCAGATTTTGTTCATTTTAAAGTTTGATATACAGAAAATAATTTTATTTTCGATTTTCTTCGATATTTTAAAAAGTCTTCGACATATAACTGTAAAAATTGGTGTAGAGGGGTTTTTGCGGGCGGGAAGAAATAATCCGGCCTCAATTGTGTAGTGAGTTTTAAAAACGTCCAAACTTGCCAGGGATCCACTGTTGCTCTATGTCCCCATACTTTTGGACCACTCTGTATTAACCTTTAAAATAAACAAAATCTAATATCAAAATAAACTTAATTTTTTCACTTTATCCAAGAATAAAAAATAGTTTGTCTCCGTCTCTTTTCTCAAGACCACGTGATCTTACGCAATCCTAAAAATTCACTTTGCAAAGAAAGTTCACATCTCCAACGAATCTCAAAGTTCCCATTTGAACCACCTGTATAATAAACACACAAAACTAGTATACAATATTAATAATATACGGTGTATACAATACTAAAAAAATAATTCTCAGTATAAATAAAATTATGTCTTAAAAACAAATAAAAAAAAACGTAAAATATGAACTTCTGACAGGACGTCAGGACCGACTTTGTCACTATCTTCGTTGTACTAAATACATTTAACGCCCTTTTAATGAATAAAACCAGTCCCGTCCCGACGTCCAGCGTCTTTAAATAAAACGACTATTCCAAAAACCAATACGGGTTTTAAAATAATGTAAAATATTTTTAAATACCTAACTAATATTAAAATAGTAACTTTACTTTTTTTGACCATATTTTCATTTGCAGGAAAAAGGTTGTGACTTTTGTGTTATTCAACTTATGAAAAGATTAACTAGCAGGAAGAGTTGCTTCAGGATTTTTGGCGTAAAAATTTTCATAAGTTTTAATGGCAAGAAATGTTTTGTAAAAATATAGGGATTTTCACGATCAGTGGCCTGTTATTAAACAATTTTTAAAGGACCTTAAGTTAAAAACCACCCATATGAGTATAAAAATGACAATAAAATGAAAGTTAGGAATATTTTTATTAAAATTAAAATCCCCTTTTAGATTTTAACACAAAGTTAAAATCAAAATATGCAAAATTCGGACGAAAATAAAAAAAATGAAAACCAAACTAAAATTAAAATATTAAAAATGTGTTCTATAATTTATATAAAAAACTAAATATGTGAAAAAGAGTGTACACTCGTAGCTTTTTTAAAAAAATAAGGAATCTGTGCAAGAATCGATTTTAAATTTGCAAAATACAAATTTTAAGTTCCCTTATCCCCAGTAATAAGCAGACCATTTCTCAGCGATTAACCCTGTATAGTAACACGTATAAAAACATGGTCAAATATTCAAAATACCACCTTAAAGCAAGTGAGTACTTCAATGCAGTTATCACCGTTTCGAAATATTGAAAAATTTTGCAAAAATTCAACCGTTTTCTAAAATTTATATTGTACTGTACTCTCCACGATTGTGCCTAAGAATGAAGCACAATTCTAAAAGGTAACACTTGACATCTAAAATGTATTTTTTTTTTAGAATATTTTTCCTTTATATCTAGACATAGAACTTACGTTAAAAATCTTTAAACTCGCGGCAGACTATTTTAATTTTGACTTGTGGCAATATTAAAACGGTCTTGTTTATTGCAAAAATGGAGGCAAACACCGGGTTTTATCGCAGGGAATTTTTGAGATATTCATTGGAAGTAGTACCGTGGATTAGGCCTTATAAAAGGTAAGCTAAGACAGTATCAAACTGATGATACGACAAAATACGATTTTTTCAGAAGTGGGATGAGTCAACAGCAACACAATATCTAATCTTTTAGTGTATAATCTAACTGCTTTCCGTAAAATTGGAACATTATTTGATTAGACCAGCCAAAAAGCAACTATTGCCAACTTTGCCAATCCACTAAATATTAAAAATCCACAGTACTAATATGTGCGCCAGCATCTTTTAAACATTGTAGATAGCGTTTCCTTCCAATAAAACCACGGCGGACCTTTAAAACACTATCTAAAACTCCTTTATCTAAACACTAAACACGTCTTAACTATGGAGATAGGTAAAAGTTTTAGATAAATAGGTAAAACGCTTATCGAAAGGCAATGGAGTCTAGTATATGGGGGAGAAAAAACGGTCACAACCAGTTTTAGAGATGGTCTGGGGGGGGTGAGGAGCTGATTCATTCAAAAGCCAAAAGGGCTTCTACAGTACACTGATATATAGATATTTATATTAATAGGTATATATATTATTAAGTAACAATGCATTATATGTATTTTGTTTTTGTTGGAAACAGGTCGAGATTTAAGACAATGTCGAAAAAAAAAAATGTTTCTTAGGTAATATTTTTTACTGAAAAATTAGGTAAATGTAAAAATATATAATATTCACTCACGTTAAAAATTATTTTGATTATTGATAGCTATGAAATTGCACCAAAAGCGAAAAAAATTAAATTTTGATTATAACCTCAGAATTCTGAGTTTCAACACGGAATTCACAATTTTAAGTCAGAAATTTGAACTTTAAAACGGAATTCTGCCTCTGAATTCGAAATTCTAGTTTGACTCTGGCTGTAAAACCGAAAATTTCCTCAGAATTCTGAGCTTAAAGTCAGAATTCTACGTTTGAATATAAGATTTTGACTTTAAGCTGTTAAATCTTAAATTAAACTCAATATTACAAGGTTGAAGTAAAGACTAAAGTTAGAACTCTCAGTTTAACCTTGAAATTCCAAATTTAGTCAGAATTTGAAGTTTAAATTTAGAATTTTGAGACCTCAGAATTTTGAATCAAAGTGAGCTTTCAATATGAATTTTAAATCTAATATTTTTTTCTTTTGATGGCACTGTTTCGTCGTCACATTTTCCTCATCAGTTAAAAAATAATCCCGTACAGCAGAAACATTTTTTTGTTTACAAATAGCAGTGTATCTTTAAATTTCGACCACCATTTGTGTCTGCCATTTTACACTATTATAAATGAAAAAAGAAAATTATTAACTAAAAATAAAACATCCTAAAACATGAAAATAATACGAAAAAAATAAAATGACTGCAGTTACTCGGTAGACAAGCACCTGCGTGGAATGATTAATAAAAATGGTTCGCTCCAATACTGACTGAGAAATACTTATTGCTAAACGAATATATATGTTTCGTAGTGAACTAAACTCGTCTAAAAATCCATAAAATATGAAGAAAAAAAGTGAAAATACATTTTTTTTTGTAAAGTCGTCATGTATAATATAATATGGCAAAAATTACTGGTATACGAGTATCTAAAAAACGTTTGGTACATACATACACTAAAAGTTGTGATTGTAAAAATTATCGAAAATTCTATCACATTGATAATATATCATATTAATAAGATTAAAATAAAAGGTAAACGTTTTTTTCTTTTTTATCTTTTTTTTACGTTTTCTTAAAAGGTGAACTAATTTCCCCCAAGTCAAAAAACCACCAACATTTCTTTAAGTGGATTAAAGTGTTAAGACAATTTATTCTAACGGTCTACAGATAGAAGTATACCAGAAAAATTGAGTACTCCTCAAAGACCAACAATAAAAATATCATTTTATCAGCCTTAAAGGGCTACACAACTTTCCTACATTACTAAAATATCCTTAAAATATGAAAAACCTTGTAATTGGCTTCAAATGTCAGTTTAACCTATGTAGTCGGTGAAGGCCAACGGTTTCTATGGCGATGGTTTGTTTCCATGGCAACCATTTCTATGGAAACGACTTCGACGGACAAGTGAAGATATCTATAGTAACCGTTGGTATGGTAACCATCACCTTAACGACCATTATCGCTAAGATGAAGGTTACCACGACAATTCGAAGATGAAAGTTAATTGCAAGATTTTTGTGTAAATATTTTAAGCATATCGTAGCAAACCTACTAGTTTTATTAAAGTTTAACGTAACTTATTCCTCGTAGCAGTCTTTATTTTTACGTTCGCATAGCAGACCTTCGAGAGTTGTTTAAAAATTCAGTTTGGAACTTACCCTGCTTTATTTTGTAAGACTAGCGTGTTGCATGATATCTAGTTACCCTATTTACCGGTCTGTTAGTCTATATATAATACTGTCATGATCAAAAAAGGGTTTAGTAGTAACGTACGATCTTCGACCCTAATTTTGTACCATTCGTTTTTCTAAGGTTTAGAGTATACCAAATGTTGGTAGTCTGTCAAAAAAGAGAAACAGCTACGATTTTATTTTAAACTTAAGTGAGCAAATGCAATATTACTACGCGACATACGCAATAAAATTTGTGATATAATAATTATAAAAAAATCGAAAATCCACTTAGTAAATAAATAAAAAAGTTTCACATTGTAAATATATAAGACTATAATATGTCAAATATTGAGATTATTGACATCACATCATACGATTTTGAAGAACAACGCCCTTGGCGAACGACACTGGCCGCGAAAAATGGAATAAAGTCGATTTTTTTCCCTTATAATAATAAATAATTGTGAAAACACTCCGAACAACATTCTCAGATGTTGCCAAGCAACGAATTAAAAGTATAACATGCTATATACAAAAAAAAATAAAAGGAAAAATAAAAATATAACTCTATATAAACATAAATTTGCCTACGGTTTCGACGAGTCGAGGAAAAGGCTTCGGCTCTACGAAAACCGACCGAAAAAAAAAAGTAAAAAATAGTATACTTTCAAGCAGTTTGAACTATTTACAAATACAAGGTGTAAACAAAGCGACGTGGTGGATGTAACAAAGAAGCCAGACTTTTTGTCTTTCCAACATACCTTCACATTTTTTGTACCAATACCTAAAACGGTATAAAACTATCAAAAGGCGTGGATTTCTCGAAACTCGGGCGGCCAGCGTCGTTCCCACGGGCTCATCAACAGTGTATAAGATACGATTATTTCAAATACATAAACAATCTGGCTTAAAATTCGAGTTTTTTAGATTTTTTTTTTGTTTTTTTTATCATATTTATATACATATAAATTTAAAAACCACTACCGCCCGATTCCGACAAAAATCGAAAGGGTTTTCGTGGCCTGAAAAATAACAACAAGAGACTAAGGTCACAACTAACCTGAAATACTATTATCACAGGCATTTAACACCATTGCGGGCTATATTATGTATCTATGTTACTTTTTGTTGCCCGGAACGGTTTAGTATGACCATGGGACAATCTTCGACAGCCAAATTGTACTACCAAATCAACTATGCCCAGAAAAATTCATGATGTTCAAATGAACTACCACTGGTCAGCGTCATCTGGCCAATTGGTTGTTAGGTCGAAGTTTGTTGCCTAGTGACAACAGTCACTACGCACTAAGCTTCAGTAACAGAATAAGAAAACGAAGGGCGTATGATAAGTTCAAAAATGGTTCCCTGAGATCCATGGTACAATAAAACGGACTGTAACCTTTCTTTTTCTCTGAAATCTGTGTAATATAGAAAATCATAGTTCTTGGAATTAAACCGTGTCAAAGTGGAATAACTTTCCGACGTTTCGCCTTCGATTGCAAGAGGCATCTTCAGGGATCTTCAATCTGCGGGATCAAAACAGTGATTTAGATTTTGATCTCCTATGAAGAAGAAAGTTGTTCTCAGACATGGTCTAATCTGAAATGACTCAAGCTGTGAAAGTTTTCGTTCTATTAAATCTATGCGATTTTTAAAACTTTGGTAAGAACGTTCAAAACAAAGTATGGAACAATTGTCAACGATTAATTTTTGATTATTTGCAGTTTGATTAATCTGCTTAAGTTTGACTCTAACGGGAGGCAAAAATAACCGAAAAACAGATAAAATTGACACCTTTTCGCGGCCTCGAAGAATGTCCCACGGTTTGCAGAAAAAACACGCAGGCAATCATGAACTGGAATAAACTTTTAGAAGTGTTTTTCGTCATCTTTTTAAACATTACGTTATGGCAACCGCAAGATTGTTATTATTTAGAGAATAGATTCACGAAAAAGCTCTTCAGTTAGGCTGCGACTTTAGGACCTATCCTACCATGGCACTGTTACTGCGGCGACCAGCTAAATCCTATTATTATTATGTTAATACATACAGCGTTACTCATGGCAAGGGGCCTAGTAAAAGATCTCAGGAACTGAAACAGATATCTTGTTGAAATTTTGGTGTCAGGACCGTAGCAGATTGTAATCTAATCTTTAGTATTTTTTCAAATGCAACGCTGCCGGATCTACCACAAACTGACACAGCTTCAAAATTTTTAAAAAGAACACGCTGTATATTATTAAATTCTTGAATTCTAACTAAGATTCTCCAACATATTTTGTATGAGGTACCTCGTGTCCAAACGTAATAGTTTTCAAGATATTGGCATTTGGAAAATAGTATTTTTTTGCAATTTGTTAGCCTTTTGCTAATGGTGCATCTTAGAGAAAGACGGCTTACCTGTCTCTATTTGGTTGTTATTGGTTCTCTATTCAAAAAGTCAAATTCCGGTTTAACCGGAAGATAGAGCAGACAACTTTGCATAAAATATTTTTGCGCTTGATTACTACCTTCTACGACTCTGACCCAATTTTCAAAAATATATCTATATTGGTATCTAAGGTTTTTGTAAGTCTACTAACTGCGAATAACCCTGTATAGTATTTTTAGTTTGGAACACAAAATTGTAAATACAGGTTTGTTAAAAGTAGTGAGTTTGAGACCTCTTTGGGCACATTCGCATACTACAAAATATCGTGTGAACTAAAAAAAGACTATAATCAAAAAACGAAACAACCTACCCAGTGTCCCAAAAAAATTTAGGCGAGTACGTGCTACCTGCTGTATTTTAAACCAATCTTTGTGTCCCAAACTCGTGAAAAACATTCAGTTTTCCGAAAACCTGAGTTTTATATGGTAAAAATCGAGACATTTTTCGACGCCGAAAATTTGGGCGTCCAGTCGTATTGTCCGTAAGGGTGGGGGCCGGGGAGGAAAACGCAATTATAAATTGGAATACAAGGGGTTACTTTAAGCCGTCCAGAGTATCGCGTGAACGCCCAAATTTTCTTTAAAAAAAATTAAACTTTGTAAAAACCAAACTAAACAGAAGCAATAACCACCGAAAATAAAACCCATTTTCTTCTGTTAAAACCTAAATTAATTCGCCCAAAACTTGTCCTCTCACACGTAAATCGAAAAAAACAGTGAAACTAACACAAGCACTCTGGCCAAGCACACCTTTAAAAAAAAATTCAACAAAAAAAGCCAACATTCCAAGCGTTTTAAAAATAAGAGTAATATATAAAAACAAAATAAAAATTGGCACTATTAACAGCGATTAACACGTCTTCTTCTTAAAAAATAAAACTGACACCCTAATAGTACTAAGAAAAAAACTTAAAAAAGAAACAACAGAATAAATTTTTAGGAACCTTGAATATGCGCCTTCTTCTGCTAAAAAAAAATAACGTTTAAGGGTGTTATTAATAGGGAGGTTTCGCTAAAGATTAACGGAGTTTTTAAAACGCAAAAATACCACCAATCGACAGCAAAATCTCTTCAGTGTTAATGGGCGAGATTGCAACTTAGTAGGATTGGGCGAGAAAATGAAATAGTCCCGAGAATAAATTAAAAAGGGAACAAAATTATTAAGAGCAGTAATCGGCTCCCATTACCACTAGTTTGCTTTATTTTTCGAACATTGTTGCTGGCCAATTATTGGCTATGAAAAATCAATGACTCTCCTGTGTAGATATACAGCGTGTCCAGAAACAATCTTCACAAATGGGATACTTTTTTGACACCGCATATATGCTGGGCCTAAATTTTTGATTTGAGTGTTATTTTCTCAACAAGCAGAACTTTTCATGAAGAATTACTTTTTTCCGTAAAGTCAAAAATAAAAAAGTTTCCCATTTCTTAAGAGGATTTCTGGACAGGCTGTATAAAAAAGACGTAGAATTTATTTAAAAAATCAAAATTTTACTTTGTACTGACACACAGCAAAAATTCGACAGACGTATCGAATTTTTTACAGGAAAAGTTCAAAATAATTTGATTTCTGTAATAAATTGTTTTTTTATGCATCTACATGGAAATGTCATTGGAGTTTCTTTTATAGTAAATAATTGCGTAACAAAGATATAAAAAAAAAACAATAAAAAGTAGTACTGAGCTTGTGGTACTGCAATTATCTTATTAAATAAAGAAAATTGTAAACCGGAAAGTACAGGAACTGTACTAGAGTCGATTAGGAGATCTAATAACGTACAGTCGTGGTCAAAATAAACTTTCATTTTCCACAAGAAACGCGTTAAAACTGGAACTTTATTTTGGCCGCGACTGTACCTTTTAACAATATGTGAATAAATTGATAGAATATACAGTATGTCCACGGATGGGGTTGACGAGAGGACAAAAAAATCAAATTCTCTAAGATACGAAAAGAAGTCATTCTTGATAAAAGGTTCTGCTAGCCAAAAACAGAACCTTTTATTAAGAACGACTTTTTTTCGTACCTTTGCAAATTGGCAAATTAGTCCTCTTGTCATGTCCCTTCCGTGGACGTCCTGTAGATAAAATAAACTGTACGGATTATGTCAATATTTTTTGTTAGAAATACAGTTAAAAAAACCGCATTTCTATTTTTTTTTTCATTTCTTTGAATAGCTAAAATCAATATATAAATTCTAAAAAAGAAATAGGCTTTCCGAGGGTTTTCCTCTTAATTTCTTCGTCCAATCCCACCTAAAACGCCGTCGCAGTCCTCTCTGAAGCGCGTCCTGTATATGGGAAAAATATATATATATTAAAGGGTATATAATAATATTAAAGCGTTTAAAACTAGATAATAATAATAAAATATAGTGTCCTTAAAAATTAAACTTTGGATGAATTTCAGTTACCTCAAAACGAATAAAAAACCTTAGTAACTAAGTTTAAATAAAAATCAGTTCTTGGCTATGTACAGTGCGAGATCAGTGGCCGGGGGCGCCGTCCCTAGAGAATGTACAGCGTGTTCAGCACGAGGACATGGTGGTTGTTTTTGGCCAAGGTTACCACGTAGCCCTCCGACGTTATTTTCAAGCCGCAGCAACGGGAGACCTACAAAATTAACTTATTTACCTTCTTATATTGTAATACGGTACTACAACAGAATTCCAATAAAACAAGTCTCTGATCAACCAAAAAACGTCTCCAACACGGGCTTCTTTCGGCGTACAGAATCATGCGCGGTATCGCATGATTCTGGGGATATTTTTACTCACTAGAGCTGTCGTCATTTGTTATTCACACTCACAAGTGTTTTTTTTAAACTATTCTTGTTCCCCACAAAAAATATGATACAAATAATGCCTTTAACGAATATGGTAGAACTTGTATGATGTTTTGTGACTACAGACTGGACAGAACAAAAAACTAAAAAACAATCCAAAAATTAGTTTTTACAGAAAAGATGTCCTACATATAAAAATCATAAATATCAATGAACATGAAACTGACGGGGTAGTGTATTGGGGTGAGTAACGGTTTTGTGCAGAAAAATGATAACAAAATTAACCTTAAGCGCGCTCACCTGCAATAGGAGATATTAAACGATATAAAACATGTTTTAACCTCAATATGCGAAACCGTTTTCATACTACACTCACATTTTAGTTTTCACATAGTGACACGGTACTGACATTATTAACAAAATGCATACTTTCGGCCGCGATGGAAAAAAATCAGATTTTTGAAAATTGTCGCCTGTAATCAAAATTTTTAGCATTATTTAGCGAAGATCCATATTAAAGGATTATTTCTTTTTTGTCTTTTTTTAATTGTTACTGGAACTAGTAACTAGGGACAAGCACGGGACTAACATTTTACGGTTAAACGATGTAAAACGTGTTTTAACCTGAACATGCGAAACCGTTTCCATACTACCCCCATATTTTACAGTTTTTCACATAGTGACACAGTACTGACGTTATCAAAAGGCATATTTTTGGGCGCGATGGAAAGAAAAATTAGATTTTTATAAACTGTCGCCTGTAATCAAAATTTCACGCATTCTTTAGGGAGGATGTATTAAAAGATATCTCTTTTGTCTTTATTTAATTGTTACTGGAACTTGTAACTAGGGACAAGCACGGAATTGACATTTTACGGTTAAAGCACGTTTTAACCTGAATCCGCAAAGCCGTTTTCATACTACCCTCACATTTGAGTTTTCAAATAGTGACACGGTACTGACGTTATTATCAAAAGGCATATTTTCGGCCGCGATGAAAAAAAAATCAGATTTTTAAAAACTGTCGCCCATAATCGAAATTTTGATCATTCTTTAGGGAGGATATATTAAAAGGAATATTTCTTTTTCGTCTTTCTTTAATTGTTACTTGAACTCGAAACTAGGGACAAGCCCGGGACTGACATTTTAGGGTTAATTCGTTTAAAAAGAGATGTTTAAAGCAAAAAATAATAAGAAACTTTTAAAAGTACATGTCACAGTTTAGTATTAAAACTTTAACAAACACATATTAAAAGGAATCTTTCTTTCCTGCCTCCTTCGTTACTTGAACACATGACCAGGGACAAGCACGGAACTGACATTTTACGGTTAATTCGTTTAAAAAGAGGTTTAAAGCAAAAAATAATAAAAAACTTTTAAAAGTACATGTCACGTAGTTTAGTATCCAAACACTTTGAAATTTTTGTTCATACTTTTGAGTAAATTTTTTCTAAGCAAGAAGACAAGAAACTCACTTTTAAGGCAATTGGCTATTCGTTGACTTACCTTTACATACGGACATTCGAATTCGGAAATCAGGGAACCGTCGCGGGCGAAAACAGCCACGTGGAACCTGTTTCCGTGGGAGTCCCCGATGAGCACGTCCCCAGCGTCCGAGATGTCGATTCCATTGGGGAAATTAGTCAAATTTTCGCAGCCTATGCGACGCAAAAACTGACCGTCCTCATTGAAGACCACCACGTTGTGTCCCTTGAAGTCGCATACGTAAAATTCCTTACCTGCGAAAAAAATGAAAAAGTTGTTTTAAGACCAGTATTCGGCCCCATTCCCCATTACCGTATTTTTTTAATTGTTAGTAGGGATGAGAGCTGATTATGCCTCTAAAATATTAAAATATAACAATACTATACCATGAATGGCGATATCAGACGGTTCTCTCATGAAATCACTGCAATCGAACCAACGCAGAAGGTCCCCGTTCTCGTGGATGATGAAAACGGTCGGGCTGACGCTGTCGACGGCTACGATTTCACCGGCGCCCGTCACAGCCAGTCCCGCCACGATGTCGATGTATCTGATGGCGATCTTCTTCAGGAAGTGTCCGTTTTTGGTGAAGATCTGCATGCGGGAGCGCTCGTTACCTCTGTCGCACACGACGTACTTGCCGGTACTGCGCATCACCGCAACTTTACGGGGGTACCAGAGCTGGCCTTCGTCCTTGCCGGGAATGCCGAATTGAAATTTGAAGGAGCCGGTCTTTTCAAAAATCTACAAAGAAAAAAAATCTCAAAAATCTGTGATGGGAATATCAAAGAATTTTCAATGTTAGAAAGTACCAATGGGTGATGTCACAAAAGCGAGTCGTTTTTACACTATTTTCGTCATGCGCCAAACTGACGGCCACGAAACTGACATTTTTTGTCTTCATTGGACATGATAAAAAAAGCTAAAAAGCAATACACTACAAGAAATAATTGCTCTCCAAGGCAAGGACCACAATTACTTGTACGCACGAAACTGACTGAGCAGCGGATAGCGAGTCGACTAGAAAGGTCAAACGGAATTTTTTGATTAATATTCCAGCTCGTGACTGAAACAGTCACGGGACTGACACAGTCGTTCAATCTGAACACGCGATGCCATCTTCGTATTACCCACTCAATTTATAGTTTTCACATGATGACACGGTACTGACAATATTAGCAAAGGACATACTTACAGCTGAAAAAAAGTTTTTCGTTTATGAAACCTGTTGCCAGCTATCTAAATTTTGGATGGTCTTTAAGGAAAAATATTCAAAGAAAATGGTGAAATGGTGAACGACCTTAGAACTATAGAGAAATGGTCAAAAAAGTGGCTTCTCTCCCTTAATGGAAGCAAGTGTTCGGTGCTGCACATTGGCCCCAATAATCCGGGTCTGGAATACCGAGTCGGGGGTAAGAGGATGCAGGTGGTGAGCAGCCAAAAAGATCTAGGCTTAATAGTGTCAGAGGACTTGAAGTGGGAGACGCATATAGCAAAAATGGTAAAAAAAGCAAATTCACTCATATATCTAATAAAAAGAGCTTTCCAAGACCACTCAGATGAAATGATTTGTAAACTTTATAAATCATTCATAAGACCGAAGCTGGAATATGCACAGTGCATTTGGCAGCCCTACTACATTAAAGACATCGAACTAGTAGAAAGAGTTCAGAGAAGGGTAACCAAAATCCCACAAAACTTGAAAAGCTACGAATACCAACAACGCCTTGATGCATTGCAACTACCTACTTTGAAACATCGCAGACTGAGAGGAGATCTTATCGAGGTTTATAAAATTTCGAGTGGGTATTACTCCTGCGATCTAAATGTACTACAAACAAGCACAAATAGACAGCTACGAGGGCATTCCAAAAAACTAGATAAAGAAAAGTGCAATAAGCTTCAAAGAAGAAATTTCTTAACTAACAGAGTAGTTTACCCATGGAACAGCCTCAGTGAGAACACCGTATCTGCATTAAACATTAACCAGTTTAAAAACAGGGTTGACCGGGATTTGAGGGAATCTGAGACCTTGCTTGTGCATTACACAGTGTGATGCAAGAGCGGGGTCTGTGATGACTTCGACTGTGATGTGTTTGTGACTTGGTCTGGTGAAGGAAGTGTAGAGACATATATTTTTATTACAAACTGTATAAAACACTATTAACAAGAAAATCAGAGCAGTTTCATCGGGTTTCCGCTCATCTGCTCTATAATAATAATAATAATAATAAAAATAATAAAAAATAATAAAACTTTTTCTGTTAAGACAAATGCTTCATATTATATCAACTTGTGGCCGGGATAAGCACGGAACTGACATTGTACAGCTAATTAGTTAAAAAAAAGAGGTTTAAAGCGAAAAATATTAATAAACTTTAAGCACATCTCTCATATTTTAGTAGCCTAATCCTTTGACATTGTTGTTTATAACTTGATTACCTTAATTCCTTTTATGAAACAGGATGACTCACTTTAGGGACAATCACCTTAATAACAGTGTCTCAAATTTTATATCGTTTTATACCTGAATTCTGTGGTTATTCGTATCAGCAACGATAATGTCCTCTTCCAATCCTAAACAGAAGCCGTGAGGAGAATTGAACTGGCCTTTACTGGGTCCCAACTGCCCGAATTTGCATCTGATCTGCATGGGGCTCACTTTGTTCGTGCGGGTAGGCACAGGGTTCGGATTATTCGCAGTTGGAGTCATAATGTTAGTTAAAGTGCCATCTAAAGAAAAAAAGTTATTTATGCACACAAGTGTATAAAGTAACACTTTTTTCACGAACGGGAATCCCACCATTAAAAAAAGGTACTTACGCGCGAATTGCATACAATATTTTTTCTACAACCGAAAAATATGTATTATAAATCAAAATATAAACAATCTATTTTAAGCACTAGTGCATAAAATACTTTATTGCCGCATTTTATAGATTTCACATGATGCCACGGTACTGACAATATTAACAAAGGACATACTTTCGGCCGCGATGGAAAAAAAGTTTTTCATTCATGAAAACTGTTACCCCTAATCTACATTTTGGACATTCTTTAAGAAGGAAACGGGACTTACTGACTGAGTAAAATATTTCATTTTACACACTTGTTAATGTTCCAATATGAAAAAATACTAGTGTGAAGTACTTCACTTTATTCACTAATGGTTTACAATAAATAAGAGTACAAAATAACATTGGCATGACAAAACTAAAAAATGGGGAAAATATTTACCTGTTGGAATAATGTCTTCTGGGGTAGACAACAATGGAGATGTAGAGGATGATACTCCACCAAATCCATTAATCAAATTGTTAGTCAGATTGAGCGAGGCCGTGGAAGTTGAACGTACAAGCGTATTTGAACCATTGGCCGTAATAGCAGGAATAGCGTCTAAATAAAAAAATCGTGTTAAAAGATATTTGTGTTATTCATAAAATACACGGTGGACGAATTTTTACGAGTGATTCTTACAAGATAGTTAATGTGGTTCAGCAGGAAAGCAAGAGAAACTTTAAGAATTTTTTTGTGAACAGACCGTCATCAGTCATCAAACATTTTTTTTCTATCCCCACGAAAAAGAACATCCCTTTCACCACACCGCTCTTTAATAAGGAAGCCATGAAGTAGATGATCTGGCAACACAGCATGGGAGGCTGGAAATAGTAAACAGTTGATAGCGTATCGTGTATGCACGTGTAAAAATACCTACCCGTTTCCTAATGTTTAACGATGGTGGCGGGGTTTTAAATTAAATATATTGTTTTCTATAATCGGCAACGATATTGTTGAACAATAATAATAAATTTTTTACTTTAAAGTGATTATTGAACTATATAAAGGGTGTTTGTTTGATGTGCCTGTCTGGAAGCTTCGCTAAGACGGCGTATGAGTGATTTGGATTTTACAGTTTTAAAGTGCTCAACATTAAATACTATTAATATGAGCCCACGTGTGCCGCTATTTGCAACGTTGCCATTTATGCCTCATGGCTCGAGAATTGAAGACGGCTGTGCTTTCACCCATTTTCTTTTCCTATCTGATAATCTAATTTACTCGTAGTAAGATGGCCAGTGAACATATCCAAGATTTAACCATCTCATAAGAATCAACCTCCCCAAAACAAACCAATAACTTACCGTGACCATTAAGGCCCAACTTGGCCAAAGATGCCAAATTCTTGTACGCCGTATCGTTGGTCAATAAATCGGCCAGGTTAAACTGAGGCGACGGAGACGTGGCGGCGCTGTGCGACGTTTCTGCCAACGTTGCCAACTGGGCCAGGTTGAATTCCGCTATACTAGAGAAGCCTTGCAAGGCCGGTGGGGCCGCAACATGAGGCAACGGCGGCGTGGAAATTTGATTGAAATTCGACATGTTGTTGGCCATTTCTCCTTCAAAGCTCGACTGCATCGAAGCTGGAAGAGATATGGGGCTGCCGTTAGTGATCGACGCAGCTTTTGACATTGCTCCGTTGATGTTCAGGGGTGCGAGATCAGGCACGTGATTTGTGGGGCTCTGGACTGGCGTAACCACGACTGTTTCGGTAACGAAAGTGCCAAAATGTTCTCTAATAACCTAAAAAAAAAAAAAAATTAGTCAGTGACTAGCTCTAAGCTCTAAATTACTTTTACAAAGCGGGTTCGCTGGATTGATGAAACTGAGTTGAGTTGACTTGAGTTTTTTTTAAATATATCCCATTTATTTAATTTCTCTTATACAGGAATCTAGTAAAAATGTATCATAATATATATTGTCCCAAAAGTGATTCATCTTGTTTCGCTGTTTAGAAAAACTTAATGAAAAAATAAAAATATGCGACATGTACTTAAGAGTTTACTTTTAGTTGAAACCCCTTTTCGAAATTATTAACCGTAAAATGTCAGTCCCGTGCTTGTACCAGCCACGAGTTGAAATAATAATCAAGAAATACCTCTTAAAAGAAAGAGTTCTATTATTTCTTCTTTTCTGCTGCGGGTGAATGGATATAAGTTAATTTTATTTATTTCTTGCAAAAAATAATCTATTTTACTGGCGGTAACTCGCTACCCTATCAGTCTCGTGCATATTTATGATTTTTTTTATATTGTGGACAATCTTTTTCAGCTAAATAAACAGTAAGTGTCGTCCTTATTTCAAAAAACACTTTTAATTTTTTGTATATTGTTTTTTGTTTTAATTTCTTATTATAGCCAATTAAGACAAAAAATGTCAGTTTTGTAGCCATCAGTTTCGTGCCAAATTGTAGTCACAAAAGTGGCGATTTATACACGGGACCGACATTTTAGCAAATCGTAGTTTTTCAAAACGTAGACATCGTTTATTGAGAGCAAAAACAAAAATATTCACTTTTGTGGCAATATCCCTCATACCACAAACTTACCTTCTCAAAGCGCCCAAAGTCCGACTTGAACTCCAACGTCAGAGTCTTCTCCGCCTTGGGAATGTTAGTGTTGAGCGCGAGCAGTCTGCTGGCGACAATCTTGCGGAGATACATCATTTCTAGCACGGTGCCGTTTTCCAATAATTTCGAGGTGTATTTGCACGCGTCCTCAAAGTTGCTGATGGTTTTCCCCAAGTCGTCGGATTGTTTCATGATCTTTAAAAATCTGTCGTGGTACAGTTTATTTAATTCCTCAATTGCTTCGTCCTGTGGGACAATAAAAATATTTTCCATTATATAAACTTTACAGAGACAGTGCCAATATAATGACTACAAGATTTTACTGGTCCTATCGGCAATAATAAACACAGAGTCAGTCGAAACCCGCTAAAATCGGTATAAACTACCACACTTACCTTACACTTTTCTAAAACAGCCTTATAACTTTGGTACGTTTCATTGATCAAGTCTTTTGCCGCCGACCTTTGGTGGGCGAGCTCCTCCAAGTTATTTTCGAGTCCGCTGGAGCACTTCATCAACTTCTCCACTTTATCCTTGCTCTTGGCCAGCAAGTTTTCCATCTCTTGACGCACGCGGATCTCCGAGTCAGATATGCCTTCGGTAGGGTGGCCTTGATGTTCGTTTTTGGCACACAGGCCACATATCAACGAGTTGCATGCGGCGCAATTGTAGATTATGTTTTCGCCGGCATGTGCGTCGCATTCGAGGGGTTTGTGTATCGTTATTTTAATTCCGTCCTGAAATTTAAAGAAAAACGGATCAAAAGTTAGTTGAACACTTACTTGCCTCATCAGAAAACTTAAGAAATTTCTGTAATTTGGAATGTACACATTACATATAAAGGGTTATTGTCCCAAAAGTAAGTCATCCTGTTTCCTTGCTTATAATAATCAAATTACAAACAAAAATTTAAAGAGTTTTTGTAATTCCTTGAATTTTGCACAAAACCGATCTATATTATTTGCCATAACCTGATTCCCCCAGTTTTGAACTTGTTGATATTTTTTTGTGTTAAATAATTTTTCTCTAGCAAGTAAAAGTTATTATAGTTTCTGCCTTGGAGGACAACTTTTGTGTATTCTGTTTTTGTTTTATTTTTTTGTGTAGACAAAAAATGTCAGTTTTGTGGCAGTCAGTTCCGTGCCAAATTGCATAAAACTGATGATTTATACACGATTTATAAAATAATTCAATAAATAATCTACATTTGACGGATATCACACAACAAAAGAGAATATAGGTTCAATTACATCTGATAAAAGCATCACTTATCATTTTCAGACTTGCTATGGAGGACAAAAATGATGTAAAGATGACTCACTTTTGTGGCAATCTATTGCAATATTATTCAGGGTAGTGAAGTGTTTTCCCAAAAATCAAACACGGACTTACGTAAAACCTTATCTTACCAAAACATACGAAAAAAATTGAAAATAGAAGCTTTGATATGTTGGCATTGTGACTTGCGCTTTATTTATTTTATAACATTTTTAAACTTTGTCTTTAATAGGTTATGCAATTAATTCATGAAAACCTTGGCAACGACCTATTGATTGCTATGTACATAAGCCAACATAATAATAAAATATTCAATCTACTTCGAAGAAAGCTGACCAAATGTATGATATAATGGCCTAATTTGTTTAAAAGTTAAATAACTTTTAATTAAAAATAAGTTCACTGAATCCTATTATGTTTGTTAGGGGTTGTGGGTCAAGTAGATTACTACAAAACTCACATATTTGAAATATGTACAAAATAGACTATAAACCTATGTAGAGGCTTGAGACTCTATCACGGTCATATTAATATTTTCCCAGTACCTGGCCTCAAGAGTGTGAAGAGCTCCCGACCCCTAGTACAGGAGCACCTCAAGCATCAAATTTAACATGGCTCCAACCTTGATACATTTTTTTTAAATTCTGAATAGAACCTTCGATGAAACATTCCTATTAAATCAATTATAAAAACATAGAATCATTAAAAAACTAAAAAACAACATTGTTTTGGCATCTTCTTACACTTTTATTGAATCTTTTTACTTCACTCATTACCTTACGCATATCCTCCAAGGCTACGACCGTATGGGACTCGAAACATCTCATGTAATGGTGAGCAGAGTCGCAGTTGTTGCACAATAGGTTGTGGCAGGTGTTGCAACGCGATTTGGCCACCTCCTTGGCAGTGCATGAGGTACAAGTAGGGTTTAGAGAGTGGGACACGTCGGATACGTTAGTCTTGGTCACGTCCAGAGGTAGAGTGGCTACTTTTTTTAGTCCCACCTTAAAAAAATACGTATTAAATGTCGAATTCTGTCAAGTTTTACTTTTTTTATCAGTTTATTATAACCTATGTTAATGGAGGTAAATAACTTTGGCATAAGAATCATCTGTAAAATTTTGTCTGTGGATTTATTAACACCCTGTATACCTACTCTACAGTATGTCCACGGATGGGGTAGACAAGAGGACAGATGGAACAAAAAGTGAAAGATATGAAAAAAGGTAATTCTTTATAAAAGTTTTTGCCTGCTTTAAAATAAGATCCATGATGCCAAAAATTTATTTTTTTGGACAGGGTATGCGAAAAATACAAAAAAATAAAATTTGGTTAAGAGTAAAATCGCCTTTTTTAAATTTTAATGTAAAACGTTATATAAAAAAGTTGTTTTAAATTTTAAAAGAATTCTGATTCCAGATTTTCAAGGAAAAATTTTAAATTCTTAAATGACATTGTCACCTTTTTTATTTGATTACACCTTTAATAACTGTGACGTATTTGTCAAAATAATATAGATGTCTTTATAGCAAAGAATATTTATAATCCAAAATTACAGAATGGCGAGAATTGTGATCGCCACGTTATTGAGAACTTTTAAGAAAAGTTTCCAAATGTATGATTATGCAGAAGTTCAGTACATAAGTAAGTAACCAAATTAAAAAAAAAACTGAATCCTTAGTGATCTAAAGAAGACCAAGAAAAGATACGACGAAAACGATGCTTCTGCAGTATTAATTTTGCAATCGGTTGATGAAAATCCTATTAAGTCTTTAAGAAAACGAGCACGAAGTTTACAATTGTGTAAAAAAGGCCGAATTAAAAACGTGTTTTTTAAATTTTTATACAACCCACGAAGGCAGCGACCCTAAGTACTAAGGTGCCGTGGGTTGTTTCGCAAAGCCGACTCACACTCCCAGTGCTGGAAACATCAATAGGGATTTCACCAGCCCATTCTTTTAAGAAGGTGTGTGGGGTGGTACCTCCTCGGTTGAGGAAGAATTCCTCTACCACCACGCATACACCATACACCCGCTTCATTCATACTGATAATCACAAACACCCACACCTGTACTTTTTTATTTTTTATGGTACAGCACCGGAATTGAACTAGGTGCGGCGCCGTGGTCGAGTGAGCCCGCTTCGCATTTCTGCGGCGCTACCCACCGAGCCGAGGTCTATATGTTCAAGGAAAATAAAATTCGTCCTTTTAAACCATTTTTAACCAAACTTGGGAAGATGGGGACAGTTACAAACGCATGGATTTTTATTTGTGGGTCGGTGATGAAATTCTAAGTAACAACGTGAACTTTTATAAGCTGATAATGTTCTTAGATGAGTGATGAGTCAACTTTCAGTACAAACGGCACTGTAGCTTCTCAGCATATGAGATACTGAGGAAGGGAAAATCTAGAGTTTAGAATTGCGAACCGCCGTCAGTATTTGAAAAAAGTAAATGTTTGGTGCGCCATTTCCTACTATGGGATTATAACATATTTTTTTTTTTTGATGATACATGTAACAGACATTCCTATTCACAATTCTGGAGTCATTTTTGTCAGACAAGCTATAAGAATTGCCTCTTCAATGTCGCCGAAATATGTATTGTAAGCACGATGGATGTCCTGCACATTATGCTGCAGAAGTAAGGGATTGGCTCACTTGCAAATTTAGAAATCGATGGATGGGCCGAAATGGTCTAATTTTGTGGCCCCCTAGGAGTCCCAATTTGACAATTTGTGATATGTTTGTCTGGGGTCGTATTAAACAACAAACATATGAAAGACCCATTGAAAATGATGAAGTTTTAAAGCAGAGAATTTTAAAAGTCATAGAATCGATTTCACTAGAAGAAATAAGAAGTTTTAGCCATTTCCGACGTCCGTCAGTTAGAAAAATCGTAGAATATAGAGATTTTTAAAAATAAATATAATGTGCCCTTAATTTGATTAAAGTTTAATAAAATAAGTAGGGTTGTGCCTTGGTCAATTGACCAGTCAATTTGATCGCAGTCAAATATTAGATGGTCAAAAACTTATTAAAACTGATCCATGTCGAAATAAACTGGGGATATGTGGTCGACCCTGAACAAACGCTTTTCGGGGAATCACCGGCATCGATTGATGGTATGTGCGAGTTTCAGGAAAATCCCCGGTTTATTCAGTGACGTTATTCGCCTTGAAAAAAAATGGCATTGTGGGTCTTATTTTATAAAGAATGACCTTTTTTCGTATCTTTCATTTTTCGTTAATTTGTCCTTTGTCTACCTTATCCGTGGACATAGTGTATAAATGCTTGAATACAGTAGGATCATTTTACTTTTCTTTTAAGGAAAAGGTTAGAAAAAAACGATAAATACACTGCTTTGATATATATTTTTAATTTATAAATCTGGTTATCTCGATGGAATTGATGCAATATCATCTCAATAAAATAGAATTAAAAAAATTCTAGAGGTAAAATTTGAGCTAATAAGTAGAAATTCAGGAACAAATATTTTTACTTTGTTTCCCATCCCAAAATAGCAATAAAAACATTTTTCATGTTATGCATAAATACTTGTCATTTATCTTATCATAGAGAGAAAACCATTATAATTGTAAATGTATTATTTATTCACCATTAAAAACCTTGTTATCTTTTGTATAATTTGTAATAAATCAGCCAAAATTAATTTCTATAAGTCCCATTTAGACTATGTTTACCTATGTCATCAAAATTCATGCCTTTCTTGCTATTATTATTTAAGTAAAAATAAACAAATTAAGCTGTTTAAACCGTTTTATAACTGTTCAAATAAAGTAGTTTAAATTATAAATTGGATAATGATGAAAATTTCATTTTAGGCAACCTTATGTTCAATCTTGAAAACTATGTAGGTATGGTGTAATAATGTACAACATTGAATTAGTTAATGTTAAGAAGTCACAAGTTATTTAGTATAAAATAATTTTAAAAGTTATAAAAATTTCTTGATTGTATTCGATACATTACCACTTTCTTCAAAATTTTAAAGCAAAAACGTGGTTCTCCTTGAAAACCTGATCAAAAAATGTATGTAAAAGTAAAATAAGCTGGAATATAACAATACCTTTGTTTCAAACTCGCATGTCGGGCACACAATGGATGCACTAGGGCTGCCGGCATCACCTCCTTCACCCATAAGTTTCTTCTCCAAGCAGCGTTCACAGAAAACATGCAGGCAGTACAGCATTCGAGGCATAGCCAGAGTTTCTCTAAAAAATTCCATGTAATACAAATATAATGCTTGCATGCTATGTTTATATTGTCTATCTTGGGCCTTAGGGTATATCTGTAATTGGTATTTTTTTTTGCTGTTGATGCACTTTATGAATAAAATAAATACTCAAAAAAGCTTATGTCTACACATCTACAAATAGTCGCTATCCTTACCCACAAATGCCACAGTTGTCTGGATCAGCCAAAAGGGCATCTTCCAAAGGCTCCCCGCACATTTTCCCATTTATTTCCAGACCGCTGTCGGTCATGTCGAATCCTTCAGACTTTAGTGTGAATTGGTCTTCCGATAAAAACTCCTCCTTCAAGCTTGTAGCCATGGTTACATTAAATCAGTATTTTTTCTTGTTGCCACGGTGGAATTTATTTGAATGTTAATGTCTCAAATTCAGTAGGTATAGTTCCTTGCTTGTAGGCCTTTTTTTCTCAAAATATGATCATTCGCGTGAACAAATGTTTATCTAGAACAAGTTATTGATTCTGTTATATATGTCAGTTGATTGAAGGTTATTTCTTTTCCTCTTGATTTTCTAATGTAGGTGAATATTAAGATGTGAGATTCTATGAGGTATTTAGGTAGGTAAGTAAACAGGAACACAGAAAATAAGTACGTTTCCGTTTTAAATCCTGTTAATTCTATGTTGCTTGCCCAAAGATCAGAAAAAAATATAAATGATTAAGGAATTTTTCGAATTAAGAAAAAAATGCCCTATAATTGAAAAATTCCCACAGTACACTTACCTACTAAAGGCACCCTACAATCTCACAAATTTTTATTCCAAGATTTAAATTCAATATTGCAGAGGCAATGCTGTATTGATACCACAAGTGCTCTTTCGTCGCGTGCAAAACACCACCGTTTTCGACGGTGGAAAAAAGCTTGGCCCCCCAAAGTTATAACCTCAAAAACTTCTAATGCAGTATTTAGCAGGTGTTACCTTTGATATGGGCCCAGAGTTTTGCTTCAAAATTAATTTTAAATACTTGAAATTTGACTAAAAACTTACCAATGCCATGACGAGCAAATGTTTAGCAAATGGCGCGTCTGCGTCTGAAACCCAAGGGCAAAATGGTTATTGAATGGGGAATCGGCAGTTTTCGCATGATCGCCGTTAATACGGCGCGTCCTGATTTATCACGTGACCCTCAACGGGCCAATTACATAACGAGTTTTACCTCGGATATCAGGACCGGTCTAATCTACGATCTTCTGGTTTCTGTTTATATAAACATCTTTTAGCGCCCAACGAAATTAAAAGGCCCTATTTTCTTGTGTTAGAGGGCAGCGGCAGACTAGAATAAGTTCGATCATATCTGCACTGCGCCATTTTAAACCAAAAGTCAAGTAAACAAACGACGTATTAAACAATCAATACGGTCCTGAATCTTAAACGCTATTTTTAACGTTGGTGAAACCAAGTGATACAAAAACTATCCAATTTAAAGATGGGGATTGGGGACGTCGAAATATCTGCAGACCCCGGAAAAAGGAATTATGCAATTTTAGGCTTTATTACTACGCGGCAAACACATTGTTTTCCTTAAATATGTACGGTATAAAAAGTCGGGCACGCTGAGACGCGGAAGATTGGAAGACGCAGAAATGGCGTACCTACTCCTATTAATAGAGACTTACTTTTAAGACGTTTAATTATTGAAATCCTGTAAATAAAATATGGGAATAGTAAATTATGGGCGCCTATTTTAGGCATTAAGAAAAATAAAGGTCATTTTCTGAGATAAAAATTTGGCTAAACGATAAAAATCACCTTTAAATTTGCAACAGTACAAATGCCTCCTAAAAATAAATCATCGCCATTAACAACAGCCAACAGCATTGACAAGCAACTGGTTGCGCCGACTTGTCTGACTTAATTTTATTTGCGGCGTAGTAAGTTAATGGTGACCTATATTGACCTATTATTTGTTTGTAGGTATTTACGGGGATGAAAATTACCTAAATAATATAAAAATTGTTAATTTAAAAGGTTCTTACCGTGACAAAAACCGAAAAAACTTCACCGAAAAATCGACACACAGCGTACAAAAATTACAAAATGACGTTAATTTTCTTTTGTTTTTCTAGGCCAACGGGATAAATTTGAATGACTGGTAAAAAAGGGCAAGGCAAGGTATGATTAGTTTTACCTGGTGATTTTACGTAGTACCGGTAATAATCGGAAATTTAGGGAATTTGGTAGGTATTTTACTATTTAAGTTAATACCTAATGAGTATAAAAAAAAATACAATTGTTGTGAGATTCTCTCATAGGTAAATATTTACATATATGGGTGATTCCCAGCTGTTTGTTGCATCTGGGGACCAATTCTTGAAAGTAAGGAAATAATTCTCAAAGGAATTACGTCAAAATGACGTATATTATCGTCTGCTATTGGCTGATTTTTGTTTCGAAGCAAAGAGACGTAAATTCGTTTTGAAAATTCCCTCTTTTCAAGAATCGGTCCCATGTAGATAAGGGAAGGTACTGCCGTATGCACCGTTGACAGATTAACCTTTAATCTCGATTAATTCGTCAAGTGATCTGTTTTCCAATAGTATCAATAGTCATATTTGGCGGTTTAATCGCGTTTAACTCGATCCGGATTAAATGCTGACGGTGCGTACGGGAACAATTTATGTGCATTATTTTCAATACCTATTATGTGATGATTAAGGGCAGTAATAATAATTACTCCAGCATCGAATTTTTTTTTTCAAAAATCTCAGACAATGGGCGAATCCCCGCAGTTTGTGGCATCGGGGGGCCAATTCTTGAAAGTAAGGAAATAATTGTCAAGGGAATTACGTCAAAAATGACGTATATTATGGTCTGCTGTTGGCTGATTTCTGTTTCGAAGCAAAAAAATGTCATTTTCCCGTGAAACTTCCCCTTTGGCAAGAATCGCCCCCCTGTAGTTGGAGAAGGTACCGCTGTATGCATTAAGTTCTAACCATGATTAAATTTTTCCTTAAATACAATTGACATGCGCACTTAACAAAGTGAGCAATGAACGGAAACGCTCGTTGCGGTTCCGCATTATTCAGATAAATCAATACTAAAAGGCGAATTAACGATGGTTAGCGCCGTTTTGTCGAGTTAGTTTTTATATATATTTTTGCTTATAGTTACATGAAAAATGCACAAAACGTAAATATTACGGCTGATTTTGGATTCCTGTGAAGAGGTGAATAAATAAAACAAATATTTTTGTTGAAAATTTTATTTTTCATTTCTCCCTGAATATTATAAAAGCAAACATTACTTCCTACCATCTCGCCCTGCAATAAAATAGAGCGATGGGGATATTAAAGTAAAATGTTGCATTTTATGGAGTTCAAGTAATAAGTCAACCTTAGAAAACTAAAAAAATACGTATTTAAAATTAAAGTAATAGAAAATCACCTAAACTAAAAACATTTTACTTACAAATTTTCACAATCTTTTTTCCTACGTTATGTAGCAAAAAAATAGAAAATAATGTGTACAAATTCTATAACGACGCATAACGTACAAGAAAAGGAAAACCTAGCGAGTGTACATCAGGCGCGGCCCGTGAAATTTCAAAGTTGCATATCTCTGTTGCTACTTATGGGACCCATACCAAATTCAGGTTTTTTAATAGTGAGCCTACTAGGAATGTTTTGGTACAGAAAAAAAATATTTTGCAATTTGCGAAAAAAAGTTGATTTTTTGAATTGACCCACCTGGGTAAAAAATTAACACGCTTAGATATTTTATTTATTATTTTTTCTAAACAAATTTTACATCATTTTGTCGACAATTCTTAAATTTTAAGAGAAAAAAATGTGTTAGTAGAAAGTTATAGTCATTTGAATTTTTTCAACCGAAAAATAATTTAAATTTTCGGTTGCAAAAAATTCAAATGACTATAACTTTCTACTAACACATTTTTTTCTCTTAAAATTTAAGAATTGTCGACAAAATGATGTAAAATTTGTTTAGAAAAAATAATAAATAAAATATCTAAGCGTGTTAATTTTTTACTCAGGTGGGTCAATTCAAAAAATCAACTTTTTTTCGCAAATTGCAAAATATTTTTTTTCTGTACCAAAACATTCCTAGTAGGCTCACTATTAAAAAACCTGAATTTGGTATGGGTCCCATAAGTAGCAACAGAGATATGCAACTTTGAAATTTCATGGGCCGCGCCTGGTGTACATACTGTTTTTTTTTACAAAGTATTGTCCCTTATTAAAGAAATGTACAATAATATGAAAAAGGAGAGCAATAACCTCCTCTTTGGTTTTCTTTTTCACTTAGTACAAGATATTTTCATTGCTATTGTAAATTTAAATATCTAACAATGATAAAAGGATAAAAATATCTGCTCTGCTTATGCACTAGGGAAAGTGGTAATATTTAACTTACTTAAGAATAATTTTTTGCTTTTAAATAAAAAGCACCAATTTTTTCACATGAAAAAACCTCTAAAACATTAAGATCTACAGGGTTATCAAAAATGTCCGACAAGCTAAGTCTAAAAAATTTAATTTTGTACTTTCGTTTCTAGCACATTTTTAATTAACCACTCCTGGAATCCACCAGTTTCAAATTTTTTTTACAACACTGTACAAATAAATTGGTAACTTTACGAAAGTTAAAATACAACTCAACACTGCAGTACAGAACAACTAGAGAAAAATAATGCCGTACATTTCTAACTATACCGGGTTTTATTATTCCGCAATGCGCCTCCACCATTTAATAAAACTGCAGCTACAAAATGGTGGCTGCGCATCGCGTTAATGCTTTATCACTGAATTGATATTTGTACAAAAGTATTGATCGAATGTTTTGAGGACTCGCAAAGGGCATTTTAAGTGCTAAAATCAGCTGCTGCAACTATGGCGAAATGAGATACTGTAATAAACTTAAAAGTATGAGAGAGTAACGACAACTATACACTACGAAATATGGAAAAAAAGGATCAACAATGTCTATTTTTTTGCAAATATTATTGGCTCCTGCACGCTTCTCCCACACTCTCAGTCGACGATAGAGCCCAAAACTCCGGAAGTCTCACATTAAAACATATCTGGCATATGCACCAAAATAAAGATCCTAAATATTGGGACTGATATAAGTACACACTGCACTGAATGGGTAAAAACCAAATCATAAAAATTCACTGCTAGAGAATGTCTATATACAATGAAAGACTGACAACTGACAATTTTTTTGACAACCCCACATACGAAACGTTACAATGAAAATTATGCAAATGACGTAAAATTAAACATGAAGCTATGTTTGCTCTAGTAACAGTATCCGAAATGCAGATAAAACGAACTCGGAGGTTCTAAAGTAAAAATCAGGAAGTATTTTTGAAATTCCCAAACCCAAGCCAAATAACAACTGTCAGTTGTCATTCTAAACCTGAGGGAATGAGAAGGCGAACGAGTCAGAGCGAGTGCTGGCTTACTCGTCATCGTCATCATCCTCCTCACCCTCTTCGGAATCTTCTTCAGGTAACTGTTGAGAGGCATCTGGGTTGTATTTCTTTTTATAAATTGTCATTTCCTGTAAGAAAAACATACAATTAGCAATAATATGTTTTTTTTATTAAAAATATATACAGCGTGTCTTGGAAAGTTTTACTACATGAAATTTTTTTTTATTTTACGAAAAAAAGCGTCTCTTTATAAAAAGTTCTGCATCGTTAAAAAATAGCATTGTCATTCAAAAATTTGATCTAGTACATACAGGGTGGCTCAAAAGCTATAAAAGGAAAATAATTATTTTTAACTTTTTAGTGCACTACTCACAAAATCGTGCGTTTTTAGTTTTTTAAACTATAATTTATTTTTGTATTTACTCAAAAAATACGTAACAATATTAAAAATTCAGACGTCAAAAATTGTCTATACAATGGCGGCAAAATCAAAATTTATTTATCTCGACCCTAAGTAAACATTCATGAGCATGAGAATAACAAAGCTAAGTTTTATACTGCAAAAATGAATTTTTGGGGTTTATTTAAAATTTTTGATTTTTCTTCTTACTTTCTCATATCGGGCTTTGTCGTTATCGGCAAGAACCGCGTACTTCATCCTAGTTTCACCGTCGGCCTCGGCCCATCTTCTGCCCACTTCCTTGGCGATGTCACCGAGTCCGTATTCGGGATTTACTACCTTAACATCGCAACGTGCATCGTTACAGAACCAGAAGAAAGCAGAGCTAAAAAATAATAAATAAAATTACACACATTCCCACTTTCCGCACATGTTAATTCTGTACTAACATGGTTAACTGCCTCAAAAGTGAGTCATCCTGTAGAATGAAAGAATAGAAAGAATTAAAATAACCCAATTGGAAATAAAAAATGTTAGTTCAGATACTTAAATATGTGAGATGTACTTCGTCTACTTTAAATCTCGTTTTGAAAAAATGAACCACAAAATGTCAGTCCCGTGCTGGTCCTAGTCACGAGTACCAATCAAAAAATTTCTCTTAAAAGAAAGAGTTTTAGTAATTTATTTTAATAATTGCTTATTAACGAATGTCCAAAATTAAGGGCAGTTTTCAAAAATCAAATAATTTTTTCCGTCGCGGCCGAGTCTGTACTTTAAGAACGTCAGTACCGTGTCACCATTTGAACACCACATGTAAAATGCAGAGGTAACATGAAGGTGGCATCACGTATTCAGATTAAAACGCGTTCTATATCGTCTTCTTTGCGCCGAGTGCACATAACATTAATTTCATTTTCACCTTTTGTGCAAAACCATTTTACTCGTCCTAAACCACCATTCTGTCAGTTTCGTGCTCGTTGATTTTTATGATTTTTATATGCCTAACAGTTTTTCTCAGATAAGCAAAAATATCTGTGGTTCTGGCCATTTTTTGTGGTGTAGTTTTTTGATTCCATTTATTATATTTAATTAAGATAATAAACGTCAGTTTCGTATTCGTCAGTTTCGTGTCAAATTGTAGATTGACGATTTGTAAAAAAACCTAAACAAACTGGCTATATTTGACTGGTTATCATGCAAAAGGGAGAGTAGTTCTATCATATTCATCAAAAGCATTATTTTCTATTATTAAGTATTTCAACATTTTCTATGGAGGACAATTTGGATACTAAAGTTACTCACTTTTGCCACAAAAGTGAGGCAATCATCCACATATAATACGCAATTTACCAACGCTGGCTGTGTACTTTTACTAATATAGGAAATATTTGAGTGGAAATATAGAGAAAAATCCTTTTGGCTAAATATTCTGGGATACACCCTCAATTTACTTACAGAGGCCTCTTGGGCACATTAGGGTCATTCTGTTCCTCTCTCATTCGCTTCTTGCCTCTAGTCTTCTCGTCCTTCAGGGCAGTGTAGCTCTGCATTTCAGTGTCGTAACGCTTCTTGTCGTTCTCGGCCATCTCGTGGAAGCCCTTCTTCTCCTCATCCAACATGTTCTGAAGAAAATACGAATAGATATAGAATTAAAAAGAGCGAATTTATGGTAGAAAAACGCGGTTAGATATTTACTAGTTGGTCTAAGGTTTTATTTAACGCTTGTGTGTCATCGGAATATAAAAAATCCGTTTTTAAATGATACTTAAATAAAAAATAATAATAAGCCCATCACCAGTACACCTAAGTCATATTTTTAGCTTACCTTCCATCTTAAGGCGCACTTCTTCGAGAACTCAGTGAAGCTGATGTTCTCACCGGGATGTTTCTTCTTGTACTCCTCCCTGAACGTCTGCACGAAGAACGCGTAGGCGGTCATACGGCCCTTCGGTCTGCCTTTCGGTTGCGAGAGCTGTTGTTGGTGCTGTTGTAAAACCTTGCGAAAAAATTGTCTGCGTAAGCGAAAATCTGCTCACCCTGTATGCTTTTAAAGTTACTTGAAAATAGCTCCCTACCAGAGCTGCTGTTGTACTTTTTTTACCACTAAATAATCCGAAAAAATTAGCACACCCGAGAGTACTTTTCCTTAAACCGCAATTTTTTTTCCGTGTATATTTATGATTTTTTTTATATTGTGAACAATTTTTCTCAGTTAAGTAAAAATCGTCCCTGTTTTGTAAGAAGGGGCTATCTACAATACAAAAATATAGCAGATGGCCCTTTCTTACAAAACAGGGACGAAATGATCCTTGTTCTAAAGAGCACTGTTTATTTATTGTATATATTTTTTAAAGCCGTCAGTTTCGTGCCAAATTGTAATCACAAAAATGACGATTTATACACGGGACATTTTAAGCATAATATCTTAGTTTTTTAATATTATCACATTTTTTATTGAGGAGAAAAACAAAAAGATTCACTTTTGTGGCAATAACCCACATCCCACGCTACAAACAAACATACCTTCTCAAAGCGGCGCCCAATATCCGGCTTGAACTCCAATGTCAGAGTCTTCTCCGCGTTGGGAATGTTAGTGTTAAGAGCGAGCAGTCTGCTGGCAACAATCTTGCGGAGATACATCAGTTCTGTGGCCGTGCCGTTTTCCAACAAGTTCGAGGTGTATTTGCACGCGTCCTCAAAGTTGCTGATGGTTTTCCCAAATTCGTCCGATTGTTTCGTGATCTTTAAAAATCTGTCGTGGTAGAGTTTATTTATCTCCTCAATTGCTTCGTCCTGTGGGACAATAAAAATATTTTCCATAATATAAACTTTACAGAGACAGTGTCAAGATAATAAGTGCAAGATTTTGCTGATCCTATCGCCAAGAATCAACACAGTCAGTCGAAATCCGCTAAAATCGGTAAAAACTACCACACACATACCTTACACTTTTCTAAAACAGCCTTATAACTTTGGTAGGTTTCATTGATCAAGTCTGTGGCCGCCGACCTTTGGTGGGCAAGCTCCTCCAAGTTGCTTTTGAGACCGCTGAAGCACTTTATTAACTTCTCCATGAAATAATTGCTGTTGGCCAGCAAGTTTTTCATCTGCTGGCGCACGCGGATCTCCGAGTCAGATATGCCTTCGGCGGGATGCCCTTGGTGTTCGTTTTTGGCACACAGGCCGCATATCAACGAGTTGCAGGCGGTGCAATTGTAGACTATGGTTTCGCCGGCGTGTGCGTCGCATTCGAGAGGTTTGTGTATCGTTATTTTAATTCCGTCCTGAAATTTAAAGAAAAACGGATCAAAAGATAGTTGAACACTTACTCGCCTCGTCAGAAAACTTGAGAAATATCTATAATTTCGAAATTACACATAACATAAGAGTTATTGTCCCAAAAGGAAGTTATCCAGTTTGCTTGCTTAGCAAAAATTATAATAATCAAATGATAAACAAAAATGTAAAGAGTTTTTGTAATTTCTTGAATTTGGCACAAAGTCAATCTATTTTACTCGACATAACCCGTTACCCTGTCAGTTTCGTGCTCATTCATATTTTTATTTGTCGAATAATTTTTCCTAGTAAGTAAAAGTTATTGCGGTTTCTGCCTTGGAAGACAATTTTTGTGTGTACTGTTTTTTTATTTTATTGTCTAATTAAGACAAAAAATCCGTTTCGTGGCCGTCAGTTCCGTGTCAAATTGCAGAAAATTGCAAAAATATGTATACTATGTATCTATATGTATATATAATGGTAGACAAACAAACTTTTAAACCATAAACTAGTAAACCCACCGAATGTCTCAAGGGAGACCAGCATTTCAGTGTATTCGAGTGTCTGCCTATATTCTTTATAGTTTCTGCTATAGCTAAGTATTAACGCTCCATGCTTAACCACGGCCGTGGATTCCACGTAGGTCAAGTAATGTTTATCAAACAGAGTATTCAAATAGTGTAGGTCATTGTACTCTGTCATTGAATCCTCTTAAATCACTCCTTACCTTACGCATATCCTCCAAGGTTTCGACCGTGTGTGACTTGAAACATCTCATGTCATGGTGAGCAGAGGCGCATTTGTTGCACAAGAGGTCGTTACAGGTGTTGCAATACGACTTAGCCACCTCCTTGGCGGTGCACGAGGTACAAGTGGGGTTTAGAGAGTGGGACACGTTACAAATGTTAGTCTTGGTCACGTCCAGAGGTAGAGCAGCTACCTTTTTTGATCCCACCTTAAAAACAAACAGGTAAAAAAATATGTAAAAGTAAAATAAGCTGGAATATAACAATACCTTGGTTTCAAACTCACATGTTGGGCACACAATGGATGCACTAGGGCTTCTGGCATCACCTCCTTCACCCATAAGTTTCTTCTCCAAGCAGCGTTCACAGAAAACATGCAGGCAGTACAGCATTCGAGGCATAGCCAGAGTTCCTCTAAAAAATTCCACATACTTAATACAAATAATATACATATTATAACAAGCCACTATCCTTACCCACAAATGCCACAGCTGTCTGGATCAGTCAAAGGGGCATCTTCCAAAGGCTCCCCCCAGCACATTTTCCCATTTATTTCCAGACCACCGTCGGTCATATCGATTCCTTCAGACTTTAGTGTGAACTCGTCTTCTGATAAAAACTCCTCCTTCAAGCCTGTAGCCATGGTTACAGTAAATCAGTAGGTATTCTTTGTTGTTGCCACAGTGGAATTTCTTTGAATATGTTAATGTCTAAGGTTGTAGGCCTTGTTTTCTCAAAAAATGATTATTCGCGTGAACAAATGTTTATCTAGAACAAGTTTTAATTCTAGTTGATGGAAGGTTATTTCTTTTGCTCTCAATTGTCTAATGTAGGTGAATATTAGATGTGAGATTCTATGAGGTATTTAGGTAGGTAAACAGGAAAATAAGTGTGTATGTTTCTGTTTTTTTTTGAATTTGAAAACAATATAATATTACAAAACTTTAATCCAATATACATCAGTAATTTAACAACAATCTCCAAACAGTGCTTTAAACACTGGACATTTGTAGCTTTATCTTTAAATTTCTTATAATTTATATGTTTAATTTCATACGGTTCCTCACAAAATTGACCGTACATAATAATCCAAAATGTATTAATTGAAATAATACCAGCTCTATGATATGATTTTTTCTATATTTTAACAAAAAAATTACAGCAAATAAGAATAACTACAGAACTATAAGAAACGTAACAAACGTCAAACAAAAGCCGTTTGTTTTTGAAGAGAAAAATTAAAATTAATGGAACAGTTAACATATCAACTGTAAAGATATACACAAAATTAACCGTACAAGACGAAAATGAGTTCTTAAATCTATTTTATATTTATTTTTTCAAAAAATTAATAGCTTTAATTACGGCCCTTAAACGACGTGGCATGGATTTCACCAACTTTCTGGTAATGTTTGGCGACATTTTTTGCCATGTAGAAAAAATAGTGTTTCTGAATTCTTTACGGTTACTAGGATTGCAACTTTGAAGTTCTTTTTTTAAAATGTGCCACAGATTCTCAATCGGATTGAGACCATGTGTCTGCGGTGGAGTATTCAACAATTTTGGTACACTATGCAACAGCCACACCTTCACCGTATATGCGGTGTTTTTAGGATCCTTATCCTGCTGAAGATAAAATATACGCGGCATATTTAATTTTTCGGCTAATGATCTCAAATTTTGTTTTAGAATATTTAAGTACATATTTTTATCCAGTATACCTTGTATTTCATGTAAATTTCCAACGCCGTTAGCTCCCATAGCACCCCATAATAATATGGAACCTCCTCCGTGTTTATCAGTTTTTACGGTATTTTTAGTTTGAAGCTCGGTATTTTTTTTCCGCCACTAATTTTTTCAGGTTTGCTCAGTGTTGGTCAGGATTGGTCGAATTGTGATGCTGAAAAAAATACCGACCTTCAAACTAAAAATATCGTAAAAACTGTTAAACACGATGGAGGTTCCATATTATTATATGGGAGCTAACGGCGTTGGAAATTTACATGAAATTCAAAAAATAATGGATAAAAATATGTAGTTGGATATTCTAAAACAAAATTTGAGACCATCATCCGAAAAATTAAATATGGCACGCATATTTTATTTCCAGCAGGATAAGGATCTTAAAAACACCGCATATATGGTGAAGCTGTGGCTGTTGCATAGTATACCAAAATTGTTAAAAACTCCACCGCAGACACATGGTCTCAATCCGATTGAGAATCTGTGGCAAATTTTAAAAAAAGAACTTCAAAGTTGCAATCCTAGTAACCGTAAAGAATTCAGAAACACTATTTTTTCTACATGGCAAAACATATCGCCAAACATTGCCAGAAAGTTGGTGAAATCCATGCCACGTCGTTTAAGTAAAGCTAGAGGAGGGCCACTATATATTAATTTTTTGAAAAAATAAATATAAAGTAGATTTAAGAACTCATTTTCGTCTTGTACGGTTAATTTTGTGTATATCTTTACAATTGATATGTTAACTATTCCATTAATTTTAATTTTTCTCTTCAACAACAAACGGCTTTTGTTTGACGTTTGTTACGTTTCTTATAGTTCTGTAGTTATTCTTTTATTTGCTGTAATTTTTTTGTTAAAATATAGAAAAAATCATGTCATAGAGCTGGTATTATTTCATTTAATACATTTTGGATTATTATGTATGGTAAATTTTGTGAGCAACTGTATGTGTTTTTTACTTTGTGAGTTTTTATATTTTCTTTTAAATTTATTAGAAGTCTACCGAGTCTACTGTGATCAGATAATGCATTGTCTTCAACTACAACTGAGCATTTTTTATTGTGACTGATCAACCAGCACATGATCAAGGATACTGCTTGTGTTAGTCGCCACTCTTGTTGCATTTTCATGATCAACATGATTTATAACTTTGTAATTAATCATTTTTTGTTTTAAATCCTGTATAATCTGTTGCTTGCCCAAAGATCAGAAAAAAATATAAATAATTAACGAATTTTTGAGACTAAGAAAAAATAAGCCCTATACTTTTAAGTGGAGCTCAATTTGGCTTTCAGACTTCAAAGAATACCAGTGATGCCATTTTCCCCTTTCTGAAAGCGCTTTATTTTGGACTGAATGATGGTGAGGCTGCCGCAGCAGTGTTTTGTGATTTGACCAAAGCATTTGATTGCATGAATCACAGGATACTGCTGGGCAAGCTAGAGCTTTATGGTTTTAGAGGTGCATCTCTAGACTGGATATCCTCGTATTTGTCTGACAGGCAACAGTCTGTATGTTTTAATGGTGAGGAGTCTGGGAGGAGGGCTATCTTCTCTGGTGTTCCTCAAGGGTCTGTATTGGGACCATTATTATTTTTGCTCTACGTGAATGATCTCTCAAATCTGAATATAACGGGTGTGTTTACAATGTTTGCTGACGATACGACTATTCTGTGGCGAGACAGGGATGCTAGTCAGTTGGAGAGTAGGATCAATAGTGATCTTATAAAAATTAAGGAGTGGTGTGATGCGAATTATTTAACTTTAAATATTTCTAAAACAAATATTGTATCCTTTAAATGTTGTATAAATAATGTATTTGTAAATACAGAAATTGTTCAGGATTTACAAGCTAACAAATTTTTAGGTTTATACATTGACAATAAACTAAAATGTGAATCACACATTTCTGAATTAAGGAAAAAGCTCTGTAGGGGTTGTTATGCATTAAGAATTGTGTCAAGTGAACTGGATACTGCTATAGCAAGGAGTGTATATTTTGTGCTTATTGACTCACATTTGCGGTATGGGGTGTGTTTCTGGGGTTCTTGTTCAGACCAGTTGTTTAATACGGTTTTTCTTTTACAAAAACGTGCCATAAGATTTCTATGTAAGTTGAGATATAGAGAGTCTTGTAAACCTCATTTTGTTTCTCAGAAAATCTTGACACTGGCATGTGTATTTATCCTTGAAACAGTGTGTCTTGTACATGATAAGTACGGACATGAGATTGACTCTCCTAGTGTTTATAATACAAGAGCCTCTCATGTCACAGCATTACCAATTCCCTCCTCCTCTTTAATAAAAAGATCCATTATATATGACAGTAAAAAAACATTTAATCATTTGCCTCTAAATATTAGAAGATTGGGAAATAAAAAATGCTTTAGGAGAGAGGTCAGGAAATTATTGGTTAAGAAAGCCTACTAGGGTAAATGCGCCAGTAGTCAGCCACCTAACACAAGTTTTATGTTGCTAGCTTTGCAAAAAATATTGACGTTTTCAAAATTGCAAATGTTTTCATTTATCGATGTTAGTTACTTGCTCAAAATTCTTATCTATAGTATATTTTTTTATTATAAAAAGTCATTTCAAACTTAAAAAAAGATTTGTAAAAATATAGCACAAATCCCAGTAGTCAGCCCCAAAAATTCTAAAGTCAGCCAAGACAAGCCTAGTAGTCAGCCATATTAATGCTGGTACTTTTGTCAAAGGAAACATTGGATGAATAAAAACATCAATATTAAAAAGTAGACAAAATATCATTTATGGAATATGAAACGATAGGTATATACGACATGCACTAACAATTAATGTTTTATGCAGAAGTTACAAAAAAAAGTGGCATCCTCCACATCAGAAAAATTGCAACCTTGAAAAGCAGTGCATTTTAAGTGGAACCACTTAGGACACAAATCACAACCAATATTTTTTAGGTCATTGTCTTCGGTATCACTGTCCAAAATTAAGTCACAGTTTGCACAACTCTGTTTTATTTTAGAAGATGAGGAAGCGACATTTTCACTAATCTTGGTTTTTTCCTTGAATGTAGCCGTATTTTAGCATTCTCATCATCACTGTCTGAGCTGCTTCTATATGATTCATCTACAGGCATTTTCTTCTTTTGTCTTTTTTTTTTAACTACATTTCCTTTTTTGGCTTTTTCTTCCTTTCTCTTCAGCTTTTCTGTCTCTGCTATGTGTTTTATTTCCAGTTTCTGTTGGAGAATCGCTCTGTATTTTACTGCTGAAATAGCAGCTGGAAGAGCCTCTTTGCGTTGTCGGGTTTTAGTTGATGTTATTGGAGCAGGATAGAATAGATGATTTTTAAATTCGCTAACAAGCCTACCTTGCACATTTTTTATTGAAACATCTTGTAAAATATTGATTTTTCCATTCTTCTCTACTAATAAGTCATTTTCCTTTTCTTCTTGCAATAAGTCGGGTTTCCTTTCCCCTTGTATTAGGTCAGTTTCCTTTTTCTGTTTTATCAAGTTATTTTCCTTATTTTCACTTAAGAACTGAGTGTGTGTCTTATTACATTTTTCACTGTAAGGACTAATTTCACATTCTCTTTCTAAATCGCTACATTTATTTATTGGTATTGGCGACTCTCGGGAAGGTACTTCAGTCTTGTCGATATCTTCAAAATCTTTAAGTTGGGCTTCGTTCGTAAAAATTTCGTTGTCATTCGTCATAGTTTCCTCTATGGGCATTTCTTTATTTTCGTTTTCCTCTCTAGTTTCAGACTCATTTGTCAAAACTATGTTTTCTCCCATCGATTTTATTTCTTCTTCAATATCTTTGGTGATAGTTTTATTTATCCCAGCTAATTCCGACTCTGTATAATCATTTTTAGTCTCAGATATTGCAATTAGTTCTTTGGAATATTTACTATATTTGGTGATAGTATCATTCGTGGCATTTAATGATTTCTCTGTATATTCATGTTCAGTCTCAGCTATTGGAATCAGTTCATTGTCCTTATCTTTCAATTGAGTCCCATGTCTTAAGGTGTGATTTGGTTCTAGTTCTTGTTCTAGCTCAAAGTCAAATGTAATTGGAATTGCATTTATGTCCATTTGAAGGGTGCCATCTGGAAGAAGATTGTAAGTCTCAATTGTTGTTTCAGTTGAAATTTCAGTAGTCCTAGTACCAGGATATAAATCTTGCTTTGCTTGCTGTAGTTCTTTTATTATCTCTGGTACGTTAACGATTCCTTTTTCTGCAAGTTTTTCTTTTAGATGGTTCAGAACTACTGTTGCAGTCTCAAACTGGCCCTCTGTTATATTGTCATTATTTTCTTGTTGCTTTTCCAATAAATTTTGAATACATTTTGTGTAATCGACCGCTTCTGGATTGAAGGGATACAATCCACATTTCCGAAAACCGTTTTGGATACTTTGAGGTAATGACTCGCTGTCCAGAACATTTTTTAATAGCGGGCAAAAAGAACATTTTGTGAGAATAGAATTTACATTCTGAGGTTCTGCTTGCCAATTTCTGACAGTCTGTTTCCAGTTACTTTTTAATCCTTTGAAAACACTCACATCAGCAGGCTGCAATATATGGGTGGTATTGGGTGGAAGTGCATACAGAATTATCTTGTGATCATAGCAGAACTGACTAAGTTCCATAGACAAATGCGATCTATGTCCATCAACTAGAAGCAGTACTCGCAATGTACTCGTAAAACGTATCACTCCTCATCCATCCACTTTCGGATCGTCCCAGGAACCAGCCATTAGGAACGCTATGCTTTATTGGGTCTAACAAAGGGAAAAACTACCATAGGTGTGGCTGTTTTTCCATCCGCCGAAAAAACCAAGAGTACTGTAATTGTTTCCTTCTCACTACCTTTCTTGACTTCATAAATATTTTTGTAGCCTTTTGGGGCTAGGACTTTGCCCGATTTAGGGCACATAGCAAAACTGGTTTCATCGGCATTGAAAATACGGGACGGATCTTCCAAAATGTCTACAGCGTCATTCATCTCTAGATATTGCTTAAGATCACAGAACCATTTTTGAATGAGTTCTTTGGTAATAATACTCCTTGCTTTTGTAAGGCCTTCAGCTTCTCGTAAAGACAGATTTGGATGCCTCTTTAAAAATGATTGATACCACTTCTCCCCTGGTCTGTTCTGCTTAAACGGAGTTTTTCTGTTTTCAGTCGTGACTATTTTTTGTACTGTTGTTAATAGGTCGTTTTTCTTCTGAGGAAACCCACACTTTGCCAAGGTAATTAACCATACTTCCAAGTGATCCTTTTCTTCTTTGGTGAGAATAGTGTTGGGTCCCATTTTACGTGGCCCTTCTATGACGCGACCGTGAAGACGGTCTTGCAACGTTCCACGAGGAACTCCATATGTCCTACTCGCCGCTCGTATACCCATTCCATTTTCCCGTATATCCTTTAAAGCTCTAATTAAAGCTTCCTCAGGGTACTTATGTATATCATGGGTTTTATAACGTCCCATTTTACTGAAATAACAAGAAATGTACTAATTATTTATCAATTTTCGCAAAAACGAAACAAAAACTAAGGCGGCTGACAACTAGACCCAAAGTCAGCCACCTTGAACCTCCAACTGTTTAAGGCGGCTGACTATTGAAAAGACTAAATATATCATGCAGATTTGTATTGGAAAATAACCAGTCTAGTTTCCCGTATATACACTGAACATAAGGTTCAAAATTGGTATTTTAAACCATTCCCCTGTAGTCAGCCGCCTGGCTGACCATAGAATTTCAACATATTTGAAAAGCCAGTTCTCAGCCACTTTAAGATTATTGGAATTAGTTATTATTTGGCACTCATTTTGATCGATAAACATAATTTAATATCTACTATAGCCCTACGAAAAAGCAAAACTAATTTAATGGTAAAAATGTGTGTTCTAAATGCTAATCTTGATTAACCCCTATTCAAGCAAAATACCAACATTTCTTACCAAATCTCAGCCAGAGGAACAAGGCACAGTTCTTTTTGCAGTCATCAACAATTATTTGAGGTTACAATTTTGACAGTTTAACACTTATTGGCGGGAAAGGTGGCTGACTAAAGGAAAACTACGTATTAAGCATTATTTTACATCGTATTCTTATTCCCAGAAAATATATGGTAAAGTGGCTGACTACTGGACGTGGCTGGACTAAGGCGCATTTACCCTATTCAGTTTCCGAGTATTTTGCAGACAATTTTAATCAATGACAGTTTTAACTTGTTTTTTGTAGTATTTATTTTATTTTATTCTGTGACTTTTAACATTTTATATAATTTACTGTAGGTTTTTTTGTGGGATTTTGTCCCTTCTGTTCCATGTTTTGTTTGTTTTTACTTTTTATTGTTTGTTGTTTTTTTCACCTAGTATGTACTCATAGTTATTAATCTTAAATTTTACTAGGTTAAGCAGCTTTGATAAGGAGATTGTAATCTTATATCAATAAAGCTATTTTTGACTTTGACTTTGACTATAATTGAAAATTTTCCTTCATACACTCACCTACTTAAAGGCTCCGTACAATCTCACAAAGGGAATAAGGGAATTATTCGGATTAATGGAAAAACCGAATTTTTTGATGAGATCTTGCATATACCCTAATTTTGGGGCGTGGAGCTTGAATCTAAAATCAGTTGTCGTATGGTTTTTCCAAAAAAAAATATACCTATTTGCTTTCAGGTCAGGTTTGTTAAACACAGAATTTTTGGATAAAATTTTGCAGATACCCTAATTTTGGGCCGTACAACACGAATCAGAAATCAGTTTTCCGCGGCTTTTAGGTTAGGTTCTCTCTACTGATTTCTTGCTTATGGGTATCTTTCACGAATAAAAAAAAAGTGTACCTACTGTGGTGTGACACAAAAGAACAAAACTAAAGATTCTGTAACATATCTATGCAAATTTATATAAAAACATTTAAAATAACAGAAAACCAAAACATTTCTTCTTCCTTTTCTTCACTGTAGCCGGCCGCAGTGTTGCCAGCAAAGAAAATAAAAAGGCTTTCAGCGCCAGAGAGCAAAAAATTTTTGTACCAAACTTTCTCAAAAAATGTACCAGATTTAGTAATAAATGTACCAACCAATTGAAAAAAAAGGAATGGGGTAAGAATTTTTTTAGCATTTTTAGCCTTATATTACAAATATATAAAAAAACGTTCCATTTAACTGAAAATAAAATCAAATTCTAAAGCTTAACACATTTTTACTTAAACTTTAAACAAATATTATTTATATATTTTTCTTAAACTAAAATTAAAAATCACATATTGTTATTATGTTGCAAAAGAGGAACCAAAAGTCATTTTTGTACCAGATTAGCAATTGTAGTACCAGCGTACTTTTGCTAAGCCGTTTGTACCAGATCTGGTACACATATACCACCTCTGGCAACACTGGCTGGCCGTCATCCATGGGACAGGTTGGCCAGCTTTCCACCCAGTTCGGCGCTTAACCAAAGCCCAAGCTACACTTAGAGATGGCTTACAAGTTACCCAGTTTGGGAGGAATTTGCCTTAGAACAAGGAAAATAAAATGGTTTGCCTTAGAATCTCCGAATTGTCGGGTATGTACCCTCGGAGATACAAAACGTCAACATTATCGGTGTGACACAGTCGAGGTTATGGAACTGGTAGTTAAATAAAACCCAAGCAAACCCTTTTATTTTCTTTGATTCTTTATTTATCCAGTTATTATTTATTATTGAAATAGGTAGGTACTGCGCATGATTTGATGATGAAACAATTTTACTCCATTTACAAACTTTGAACACCCTTAGGGGCTGCTTTATTAAAAACTGTAAAACACGTGTTTAAACATTTATTTTTTAGAGTACTTCTATGAAGTTTCGACTTAATAGGACCATCTAATATTTTTCCCCATACAAAGTCTGAACCCCCATTTCACCCCCTTAGAAGTTGAATTTTGAAAAAACCCTTCCTTAATATAAATATGCCTACGGTATATAAGAAACCTCTGTGCAAAATTTCAAGTTTCTAGGCACAGTTTAGTTAGTAATCCACACTTTAAAGGACCAGTGTTCGTTGCGATTCCGTATTATTCTAACGAATACTAAAAGGAGAGTTGACGATGGTTAGCGCCGGTCTGTAGAGTTAGCTCTTATCCGTGACATACATACGCTTTTATACATATTTTTGCGTACAAGTACATAAAAAATACAATATTACTGCCGATTTTGAATTCCTGTGAAAAGGTGAATGAATAAAACAAATAATTTTGTTGAAAATTTTATTTTTCATTTCTCCCTAGACATTATAAAAAACAAACATTGCTTCCTATCATCTGGCCCTACAATAAAACAGAGCAATGGTTATATTAAAGTGAAATGTTCCATTTTATGGAGTTCAAGTAATAAGTCAACCTTAAAAGACTAAAAAATTCTTTTTTAAAATTAAAGTAATAGAAAATCACCTAAACTAAAAACATTTCACTTACAAATTTACAAACTTTTTTCATACGTTATGTAACAAAGAAAATAGAAAATAATGTGTACAAATTCTATAACAACGCATAACGTACAAGAAAAGGAAAACCTAGCGAGTGTACATACTGTTTTTTTTTTACAAAGTATTGTCATATTCCCCCAGATATTCATCATTTTTTCCAAATTTCTATACATTTTTGATATTATTTATTTAACATTTCGGAAACCACTCTACGTGCTGCATATCGCTGGCCTCGCCTTTATTTTATGAACCCTGACCAGTTTGAACTGTTTGTATAAACTGTTCTTGGGGGATTCATATAAAAAGCGTACCAGCGAGGTGCAAACAGAGGGCGTCGTGTCCCGACGGGGGAGGCGTCACTGTGGTGCCGCACGAACGGTACAATTAGCGCCAGCCCTTTAGGCTGACCGAGTACTCCGATAGAAGCTGCCCCCTACGCTACCCAACTTAGTGACGTAAGTGTATTATTGTGCTTGTACCTGGTATCAATATAAGTGTTTTGGTAAACCGCAGCCTATTTTATCAACCCTGACGACCCCTAGCGCGACAGTATTGTACGTTATTAAAGAAATATACAATAATATGAAAAAGGAGAGGAATAACCTCCTCTTTGGTTTTCTTTTTCACTCAGTACAATTTATTTTCATTGCTATTGTAAATTTAAATATCTAACAATGATAAAAGGATAAAAATATCTGCTCTGCTTATGCACTAGGGAAAGTGGTAAGTTAAATACACTTAAGAATACTTTTTTGCTTTTAAACAAAAAGCACCAATTTTTTCACATGAAAAAAACTCCAAAACATTAAGATCTACAGGGTTATCAAAAATGCCCGACAAGCTAAGTCTAAAAAATTTAATTTTGTACTTTCGTTTCTAGCACATTTTTAATTAACCACTCCTGGAATCCACCAGTTTGAAATTTTTTTTAAAGCACTGTACAAATAAATTGGTAACTTTACGCAAGTTAAAATACAACTCAACACTGCAGTACAGAACAACTAGAGAAAAATAATGCCGTACATTTCTAACTATACCGGGTTTTATTATTCCGCAATGCGCCTCTACCATTTAATAAAACTGCAGCTACAAAATGGTGGATGCGCATCGCGTTAATGCTTTATCACTGAATTGATATTTGTACAAAAGTATTGATCGAATGTTTTGAGGACTCGCAAAGGGCATTTTAAGTGCTAAAATAAGCTGCTGCAACTATGGCGAAATGAGATACTGTAATAAACTTAAAAGTATGAGAGCGTAACATCTATACACTACGAAATATGGAAAAAAAGGATCAACAATGGCTATTTTTTTGCAAATATTATTGGCTCCTGCACGCTTCTCCCACACTGTCAGTCGACGATAGAGCCCAAAACTCAGGAAGTCTCACATTAAAACATATCTGGCATATGCACCTAAATAAAGATCCTAAATATTGGGACTGCCATAAGTACACACTGAATGGGTAAAAACCAAATCATATAGAAATAAAATTACACTGCTAGAGGATGTCTATATACAATGAAAGATTGACAACTGACAATTTTTTCGAGTACCCGACATACGAAACGTTACAACGAAAATTATGCAAATGATGTAAAATTAAACATGAAGCTATGTTTGCTCTAGTAACAGTATCCGAAATGCAGATAAAACGAAATCAGAGGTTCTAAAGTAAAAATTAGGAAGTCTTTTCGAAATTCCCGCCAAGACGGCCAAACAACAACTGTCAGTTGTCATTCTAAACCTGAGGGAATGAGAAGGCGAACGAGTCAGAGCGAGTGCTGGCTTACTCGTCATCGTCATCGTCCTCCTCCTCATCGCCTTCGGAATCTTCTTCAGGTAATTGTTGAGAGGCATCTGGGTTGTATTTCTTTTTATAAATTGTCATTTCCTGTAAGAAAAACATACAATTAGCAATAATATGTTTTTGTTTTATTAAAAAAATATAAGTCTTGGAAAGTTTTACTACATGCAATTTTTTTTGATTTTACGAAAAAAAGCGTCTCTTCATAAAAAGTTCTGCATCGTGAGAAAATAGCATTGCCATTCAAAAATTTGATCTAGTACATACAGGGTGGCTCAAAAGCTATAAAAGGAAAATAATTATTTTTAACTTTTTAGTGCACTACTCACAAAATCATGTGTTTTTAGTTTTTTAAACTATAATTTATTTTTTTATTTACTCAAAAAATACGTAACAATATTAAAAATTCAGACGTCAAAAATTGTCTATACAATGGCGGCAAAATCAAAATTTATTTATCTCGACCCTAAGTAAACATTCATGAGCATGAGAATAAGAAAGCTAAGTTTTACACTGCAAAAATGCATTTTTGGGGTTTATTTAAAATTTTTGATTTTTCTTCTTACTTTCTCATATCGGGCTTTGTCGTTATCGGCAAGAACCGCGTACTTCATCCTGGTTTCACCGTCGGCCTCGGCCCATCTTCTGCCCACTTCCTTGGCGATGTCACCGAGTCCGTATTCGGGATTTGCTACCTTAACTTCGCCACGTGCATCGTTACAGAACCAGAAGAAAGCAGAGCTAAAAAATAATAAATCAAATTACATACATTCCCACTTTCCCACATGTCATCCTGTTTCCTTGCTTAGAAAGAATTAAAATAACCTATAAAAATAAAAAATGTTAGTTCAGATACTTAAATATGTGAGATGTACTTTGCCTACTTTAAATATCATTTTTTATAAAACTGTCAGTTCCGTGCTTGTCCCAGTCACGGGTTAAATTACCAATCAAGAAAGATATATTAAAACAAATTTTAGTTATTTCTTTTAATATTTGCCTATTAAAGAATCTCAAAAATTTTAATTAAGTGCAGTTTTTAAAAATCAAATTATTTTTTTCGTCGCGGTCGAAAACCTGTATTTTTATTAACGTCAGTATCGAAAAATGAACCACAAAATGTCAGTCTCGTGCTGGTCCTAGTCACGAGTACCAATCAAGAAATTTCTCTTAGAAGAAAGAGTTTTAGTAATTTATTTTAATATTTGCTTATTAACGAATGTCCAAAATTAAGGGCAGTTTTCAAAAATCAAATAATTTTTTCCGTCGCGGCCGAGTCTGTACTGTAAGAACGTCAGTACCGTGTCACCATTTGAACACCACATGTAAAATGCAGGGGTAACATGAAGGTGGCATCACGTATTCAGATTAAAACGCGTTCTATATCGTCTTGTTTGCGCCGAGTGCACATAACATTAATTTCATTTTCACCTGTTGTGCAAAACCATTTTACTCGTCCTAAACCACCATTCTGTCAGTTTCGTGCTCGTTGATTTTTATGATTTTTATATGCCTAACAGTTTTTCTCAGATAAGCAAAAATATCTGTGGTTCTGGCCATTTTTTGTGGTGTAGTTTTTTGATTCCATTTATTATATTTAATTAAGATAATAAACGTCAGTTTCGTATTCGTCAGTTTCGTGTCAAATTGTAGATTGACGATTTGTAAAAAAAACCTAAACAAACTGGCTATATTTGACTGGTTATCATGCAAAAGGGAGAGTAGTTCTATCATATTCATCAAAAGCATTATTTTCTATTATTAAGTATTTCAACATTTTCTATGGAGGACAATTTGGATACTAAAGTTACTCACTTTTGCCACAAAAGTGAGGCAATCATCCACATATAATACGCAATTTACCAACGCTGGCTGTGTACTTTTACTAATATAGGAAATATTTGAGTGGAAATATAGAGAAGAATCCTTTTGGCTAAATATTCTGGGATACACCCTCAATTTACTTACAGAGGCCTCTTGAGCACATTAGGGTCATTCTGTTCCTCTCTCATTCGCTTCTTGCCTCTAGTCTTCTCGTCCTTCAGGGCAGTGTAGCTCTGCATTTCAGTGTCGTAACGCTTCTTGTCGTTCTCGGCCATTTCGTGGAAACGCTTCTTCTCCTTGTCCAACATGGTCTGAAGAAAATACGAATAGATATAGAATTAAAAAGAGCGAATTTATGTTAGAAAAACGCGGTTAGATATTTACTAGTTGGTCTAAGGTTTTATTTAACGCTTGTGTGTCATCGGAATATAAAAAATACGTTTTTAAATGATATTTAAATAAAAAATAATAATAAGCCCATCACCAGTACACCTAAGTCATATTTTTACCTTACCTTCCATCTTAAGGCGCACTTCTTCGAGAACTCAGCGAAGTCGATGTTCTCACCGGGATGTTTCTTCTTGTGCTCCTCCCTGCAAGACTGCGCGAAGAACGCGTAGGCGGTCATACGGCCCTTCGGTCTGCCTTTCGGTTGCGAGAGCTGTTGTTGGTGCTGTTGTAAAACCTTGCGAAAAAATTGTCTGCGTAAGCGAAAATCTGCTCATCCTGTATGCTTTTAAAGTTACTTGAAAATAGCTCCCTACCAGAGCTTTTGTACTTTTTTACCACTCAATAATACTCTCAAAATTTTCTCTAAAACCAGTGGTCCAGCAGTTATAAGGAAATAAACATTTAAATTGTTTATAACAATTGATCGCGCTAGAATTCTTGGCTCAACTACACTTAATTCTAAATGTTCGTGATTTTTTTCAGATTTTCCTGCGCGATCCTTTTGGTGATAAGGGTGGGGGACAGCACTTTTTAAGCGTTTTTTCCGAAAAATGCTTTAAAAAATGCATACAAAAATATATCATATTATATATTGTTGAATTCGTGCTTCAATAAGTTTTCATTTGACGCCCTACGCGATGCCCTTGAAATTGTTTCTCCACTTCCCAATTTACCCCCTAAAATTAATCCCCAGATTCAAAATTCAACTTCTTATACTTCACGTCTATAACTGGGCCTACACACTCTATCTCTGTGCTAAATTTCAAATTTTTATGTCGAGTAGTTTTCGAGAAAATCGCCTGTGACAGACGGACGGACGGCCATCGAAGTGATTCCATAAGTGTTTCGTTTTATGGAGTATCATTTAATCTCGTTTTTGCTATAGGTGAGTGAACATAAGGTTAATTTTATTATTTCTTGCAAAAAATAATCTATTTTACTGGCGGTAACTCGCTACCCTGTCAGTCTTGTGCCCGCTAATATTTATGATTTTTTTTTAAATTGTGAACAATTTTTCTCAGCTAAAGGTATGGTTTCGCTGAATGCGTCTGGCGGCAGCGTCCGACGGTAACCTCCGGCGGTAACGACTGGCGGTCGCGTCTGTGTGTTTTTGCTAAAAGCGTTGGCATTTTGGCGCTTGTTTAGAAACGACAGTTAAGTGCAGTATCTCGTACAGTAGATGGATAAAAAAGAACTCGCTGCTGTACTCTTAATTAAAGATGACGAAGAAGAAGAGGAACTGGCTTTACAGAGAAAAAAGCGTCAAAAAGTTGATCCCATTTTTAAAGCAAGACGAGCAACAAAAAGGGCGGGATACCTTCTAACTTCTTTAATTAGTAATTCGTCTTCATTTGCAGTAAATTGTGGAGCCATGATGTAAAAAAAAAGCAGTGAACACCGAAAAATGCGTTTACAGACTTAAAACAATTACCTAAACTGTACCGATCGCGCGACCGGCGGCGGCTAGACTGCTACTATGAGCAGTCGAGACAGGGATGCGCGCGTTCGGACGTCGGGCCGCGCGGCTCAGACGCATAAATGAAAATAGCGCCATATAAAATATAGTAAAGCAGTACGCTACCGCTAGCGGTTACCGCCGGACGCTACCGCCAGACGCACAAGTAAAAATATACCTTAAGTAAAAATGACCCTTGTCCTTAGTTTTTTAATATTATCACATTTTTTATTGAGGACAAAAACAAAAAGATTCACTTTTGTGGCAATAACCCACATCCCACGCTACAAACAAACATACCTTCTCAAAGCGGCGCCCAATATCCGGCCTGAACTCCAACGGCAGAGTCTTCTCCGCCTTGGGAATGTTAGTGTTAAGAACGAGCAGTCTGCTGGCAACAATCTTGCGGAGATACATCAGTTCTGTGGTCGTGCCGCTTTCCAACAAGTTCGAGGTGTATTTGCACGCGTCCTCAAAGTTGCTGATGGTTTTCCCCAATTCGTCGGATTGTTTCATGATCTTTAAAAATCTGTCGTGGTAGAGTTTATTTATCTCCTCAATTGCTTCGTCCTGTGGGACAAAAAAAATATTTTCCATAATATAAACTTTACAGAGACAGTGTCAAGATAATGAGTGCAAGATTTTACTGGTCCTATCGCCAAGAATCAACACAGTCAGTCGAAATCCGCTAAAATCGGTCAAAACTACCACACACATACCTTACACTTTTCTAAAACAGCCTTATAACTTTGGTACGTTTCATTGATCAAGTCTTTGGCCGCCGACCTTTGGTGGGCGAGCTCCTCCAAGTTGCTTTTGAGACCGCTGAAGCACTTTATTAACTTCTCCATGAAATAATTGCTGTTGGCCAGCAAGTTTTTCATCTGCTGACGCACGCGGATCTCCGAGTCAGATATGCCTTCGGCGGGATGCCCTTGGTGTTCGTTTTTGGCACACAGGCCGCATATCAACGAGTTGCAGGCGGTACAATTGTAGACTATGGTTTCGCCGGCATGTGCGTCGCATTCGAGGGGTTTGTGTATCGTTATCTTAATTCCGTCCTGAAATTTAAAGAGAAACGGATCAAAAGTTAGTTGAACACTTACTCGCCTCGTCAGAAAACTTGAGAAATATCTATAATTTCGAAATTACACATAACATAAGAGTTATTGTCCCAAAAGGAAGTTATCCAGTTTCCTTGCTTAGCAAAAATTATAATAATCAAATGATAAACAAAAATGTAAAGAGTTTTTGTAATTTCTTCAATTTTGCACAAAGCCAATCTATTTTACTCGACATAACCCGTTACCCTGTCAGTTTCGTGCTCATTCATATTTTTTTTTCTGTCGAATAATTTTTCCTAGTAAGTAAAAGTTATTACGGTTTCTGCCTTGGAAGACAATTTTTGTGTGTACTGTTTTTTTATTTTGTTGTCTAATTAAGACAAAAAAATCAGTTTCGTGGCCGTCAGTTCCGTGTCAATTGCAGAAAATTGCAAAAATATGTATCTACATGTATATACAGGGTGTCTAAAATAGGTGATACCACTATTGCTATCTCCGAAACGGTAAAAGACACGAGGTCGGTTAAATTAGAGAAAATGTGCCATTTTTAGTCTCTACTTATACCGTTTACGGAGTTGCCAAATTCTCTATAGTTTCTTATCTACAGGGGATTTTTTAAAAATGGTCAAAAATTTAATTCTTAAATATCTCGAAAACTATTATAGTTAGAAAAAAATTGTTTTAATAAAAATCACACGACTTTTTACTTTCTCTAAAGTAACGTTATTGTTTTGTTTATACAATTTATTTTTATTGAGTTACCGATACTCACTTGTTTTTTTCAAATACGGACCTGAACTTTTTGCTGCATTTTTTGAAAGAATACTTCATACCCTTTACATCTGTGTATCACTTGATTATGGTTTTCGACGTTTTGGCGAAGAATAGCATCATCAGCAGGATATTCCACCAGTACGGACCTGGCATTTTTCAACTTAATGCGCCATTTCACAACTTAATGCGCCATTTCACAACTTAATGCGCCATTTCACAACCAGAAAAAACACAAACCATAGTGATAGGTTGTGAATGTGCCTTAAAATGGAAGATCCCAGGTCCGTATTGAGAGAAAATCCTGATGATGTTGCTATTCTTGAACAAAACGTCAGAAAACATATTCGAGTTATACACAGTTGTAAAGGGTATAAAGTATTCTTTCAAAAAATGCAGCAAAAAGTAAAGGTCCGTATTTGAAAAAAAAACAAGTTAGTATCAGTAACTCAATAAAAACAAATGGTTTAAACAAAACAATAACGTTACTTTAGAGAAGGTCAAAAATTGTGTGATTTTTGTTAAAACAATTTTTTTGTAACTATAATAGTTTTCGAGATATTTAAGAATTAAATTTTTGACTATTTTTTAAAAATCCCCTGTAGATAAGAAACCATAGAGAATTTGGCAACTCCGTAAACGGAGTATGAATAGGGACTAAAAATGGCGCATTTTCTCTAATTTAACCGACCTGGTATCTTTTACTGTTTCGGTGATAGCAATAGTGGTATCATCACCTATTTTAGACACCCTGTATAATGGTAGACAAACAAACTTTTAAACCATAAATCAGTAATCCCACCAAATGTCTCAAGGGAGACTGGCTTTTCAGTGTATTCGAGTGTCTGTCTATGTTCTTTATAGTTTCTGCTATAGCTAAGTATTAGCGCTCCATGCTTAACCACGGCCGTAGATTCCACATAGGTCAAGTAATGTTTATCAAACAGAGTATTCAAAAAGTTGTTTTTAAGTTGACGTGTGTGTCGGGTGTATCGACGGTCGATCTCGAGAAATTGTAAAATTCGGTCGGTTTTTGTTGGCAAAAATTTTTCATTTTTTGGATATAACTCAAAGTGCATATCAACTTCTAATTGTGACTATTAAAACTTTGAAATTAACAATAGTTTTGGTGCAATTAGCATTAATTGTCTGGAGATTCGGATATACTGTGATTTTCTTGTTCAGATTTACTGATTAAAGCGATAACGTTAGTGTAAACAAATTTAAGGAAAGATTGCAGATAAATATTCTGCATCAACAAAATAAAAAAGTGTGATAAGCAAATAAATAAACAAACTTTTTCATTTTATTTAAATCAGAAAAGTAGGTAGCCAACTCTTAATAATGGTTCATTGTAATAAATGTTCTGCTGAGGAAACCGACAGCTATGGACATGCTAAATGCGATAAGTGCGGCAGTTTATTATGTATTAAATGTACCACTCTTACTGGATCAGAGCATAAGGCAGTTGCTCTTAAAAAAAGATCTCCACATATAATGTATATATGTGTTGATTGCTTCAAGCCTGAAACGAATGATTTCGGTCCTAATGGATTTTTTGGATATTTGAGAGATAGCATAAAATCACTAATAAAAAGTGTAGAAGAAATTAAACATTCAAATAAGAATGATACAAAAATTGATAAGATGGTTAGAACGTTGGAAGCATCCAACAGGTCAATTATCACCAAGATAGAAGAACTTACAGCTAAAATGTCCAACTATAAAGAGGAAAACATAGAAAAGATTTTGGATAGCTGTAGAGATGTACAGTTGAATACTATCCAATCGAAGTTGGAGGAAGTGATTGAAAGTTTAACTTTATCTCTGCAAAATGAAAAGACAAAGCATATAAGTGAAGAAGAGTCTTATAAAATCGAATTATGTAAAGTGATGTCCTCAGGATTGGAAGATGTTTTGGTGAAGGTGGGCGATAAGTTACAAACGTTCCAAGACAATATAAGAGATACAAATGTTGAACTAGTAAGGGTTATTACTGAGCCTGTACAAAGAAAGAATAGTGAATTTGCAGATGCACAGGAACTGCATGACCGACTTTTTGATTCTCTCAGTCAGGCTTTTGGACGGAGATTTGATTGTATTGAGAGAGAAATCCGGTTACTAAAGACATCTCCACAAACAACTGTTGATAACCAGGCTGTCAATAAACATAAAACTACTATAGAAACAGCAAAACTTAATAAAGCTGATCAGAAGAGCAACGAAAATAGCAGTCGCCAAAAAAATGGGACCCAAAAAGAAAAAGAAAAAGAAAATATCCAAGATGGAGGTAGGCAAGAATCGTTCCGGGCCTCAAAGACGTTTGAAAATTCGAAAATAAAAGCTGCAAGAGTTACCCCCAAAGCCTATACTTTCCTAAGTAATATCGATAAGCAAACAACTACTGAGGATATTAAAGACCATCTAACATCAGTCTTTAAAGAAAGTGAAAGCTTTCAAGTAGCGGAGCTTGAAGTAAGGTCAGATGAATTTAAAAGCTTTAAAATTACATCTAGACCAGAAATACAAATGCAGCTGCTGGATCTGAACAACTGGCCGCCACAGGTGATTGTCAGAAAGTTTGGATTTTTTCGAGCCCCACGAAGTCAGCATGGGGGTACTGGAAGAAACAGGGATCGACCATACAGAAGATAGAGTCACTGTACAAATATTTCCACAGAATGAATTGAACATTATATATCAAAATGTAAGGGGATTGAACACCAAAGTAAGTACACTGTTCAGTTCTGTTTGTGCGACGTCAGATGAATGTGAGGTAATTGTGTTAACTGAGACTTGGCTGCATGATGGCGTGGATAGTGCTGAATTGTTCCCAGAAAATTACAATGTGGTTCGTGTGGACCGGAAACTACATCAGACGCATAAAAAACGAGGAGGTGGTGTACTTATTGCTACCAAAAATAACTTAGAATGTATTAAAATAAATGTAAATTTTGAAAATGAAAATGTTGATTTTCTGTGTGTAAAGATTAATATTAATTCATATGAAAGTATTTATGTGTTTGCTATATATATTGTACCAAGATGTGCTCTTGCCACATATGAAGAGTTATTTGACTTAATTGAAAGTTTAGAATTTATGGATGGTAAAAATTTTATTATTTTAGGAGATTTTAATATAGAAAATTTAAATCACTTTTACCAAACTGAAGTCTCGGACAATGTTGTGGAGATGTTTGAGCAGTTTCTAGGTTTTTATGATTGTCCTCAGCTTAACAGGGTAGAGAATGCACTCTTTCGTATTCTTGATGTAGTTATTACCAAAATTGATTGTAGTGTAACAAGAAGTGATCTTTGCCTTGTTCCTGAGGACGGTCACCATCCTACCTTGCAGATCGACCTTGAATTAACTCATTCAAGGACTCGAGAACTGAGAGCTCAGCCAAGTACATATAATTTTAAGAAAGCTAATTTTGTTTTGTTGTATGCATGTCTCCTAGATGTTGACTGGCAGTTCCTAGAGCATTGCACTAATATAAATGATGCTGTTACATCTTATTATGAAAAGTTATATGAGGTTTTTGATATATGCGTCCCTAAATCAAGGAAAAAAAGAAGATATCCTGTTTGGTTTGATAGCAACATTATTAAAAATTTAAAACAAAAGGATAAGATAAGAAATATATTTAAAAAAACAGGAAATCTTCAAATCAAGCAAGACTTTTCTAATTTAAGAGCAAAAATTAAGACAGATATTAATGTAGCATATAAAAACTATGTTTTGAAAATTGAACAGGACATGGGTGTAGATGTTCGGGTGTTCTGGTCATACATTAGTGGTAGAAGGGGGGTGGTGCATATTCCAAATAGGATGTTTTATAATGATGCTGAGTACTCCGGTGGTGATGAGGTTTGTAATGCTTTTGCCAGATATTTTGACACTGTATATGCGAAGGGCAATGATGATGATAAATTTGAGAATGTAGAAGATATACATTCAGAACAAATTAATTTGTGCTCAATTTCTGATGAAGATATCCTAGAGGCCGCTCATAAATTAAAAGTAAATAAAGCTGTGGGCCCAGATAATGTTCCGCCATATTTAATAAAGGGATGTATAGATATTTTCAAATATCCACTTCGCATATTATTTAACCTGTGTATAAGGCATAAAGTATTTCCCTTAGAATGGAAAAAAGTGAAAATATGTCCTATATTTAAAAAAGGGGATAAATCTGATATAAAAAATTATCGCCCCATTGCAGTTCTGTCAGTGCCGGCGAAGCTTTTTGAGAGTATATTATATAGGGTCATTTATGCATCTGTTAAAAACACAATATCAATACATCAACACGGTTTTATGACAAACAGGTCAACAACTTCCAATTTAATAAACATAACTCAAGATATATCTGAGGCTCTGAATGAGCGTGCTCAACTAGATGTAGTCTACACTGACTTTGCAAAAGCCTTTGATGTTGTTTCTCATAAGATTTTAATATCAAAATTACGGTGTGAATTTGGCTTTCATGAGGGTTTGCTCGTGCTGATTGAATCGTATCTGACAGGCAGGGAGCAGAGAGTTATTGTAAGGGGGTACTCATCATTGCCATTCTGTCCAACATCGGGTGTTCCGCAGGGCTCCAACTTGGGCCCCCTACTCTTTATTCTTTATGTGAATAGTTTAAGTAAAGTAGTACAAGGTTCATCATACCTGCTTTTTGCAGACGATTTAAAAATTTATTATAAAATTAATTCATTGAATGACTGCCACCAATTACAGTTAGACCTGAACAGAGCTGTTCATTGGTCGGAAAAAAATAAATTGCCATTCAATATTTCAAAATGTGCAGTTATTACTTATTCGCGATTAAAAGAACCCATATCATTTAATTATATTATGGGAGGAGAGCCGCTGGCCAGAGTTTGCATGGTCCATGACCTTGGTGTGATTTTTGATGCCAAGTTGACATTTAATATTCATGTAGTAACGACAGTCAACAAAGCAATGCAAATGTACGGATTTATCGTAAGAAATACTCGGGATTTTAAAGACCCAAAGTGTATTAGGCTACTATATATATCACTTGTTCGTAGCTTGCTGGAATATGCAAGTGTTGTATGGTCTCCCTTTTACCACTGTTATAAGTATCTACTGGAAAGGGTTCAGAATAAAGTTGTTAGATACATGTACTACAAAGAAACTAGGATATATGATTTTATGCTTTCGGTAACATGGCTGTGTGAGAAATATAATTTAACAAGATTGGAAAAAAGGAGAAATAGTTTTGATATTCTGTTTCTGTTTAAGATAGTGCATGGCATTGTTGACGATCCAACTTTTTTAAGTAGAATTAACTTTAATTTACCTTCCTATCGTATAAGACACATTAACACATTTTATTTGTCTACAGTGGCTTTAACAAATAATCATCTAAATTCACCATTGTTTAGAATGTGTCATGCGTACAACAGAATTCAGAATGAGTCAGATATTTTTGATATTACCTACTCCCAACTTAAGAGAAAACTTAGGGAAATTCTTTAATTGTATTTTTTGGAATATATACATATATAATGTTATTTAGTTTATAGTATAATTTAGTATGTAGTTTATTATAAGTGCTTTGTAATTGGATTTGATCTGTAAAGTGCTTAAATAAATAAATAAATAGTGTAGGTCATTGTACTCTGTCATTGAATCCTCTTACATCACTCCTTACCTTACGCATATCCTCCAAGGTTTCGACCGTGTGTGACTTGAAACATCTCATGTCATGGTGAGCAGAGGCGCATTTGTTGCACAAGAGGTCGTTACAGGTGTTGCAATACGACTTAGCCACCTCCTTGGCGGTGCACGAGGTACAAGTGGGGTTTAGAGAGTGGGACACGTCACAAATGTTAGTCTTGGTCACGTCCAGAGGTAGAGCAGCTACCTTTTTTGATCCCACCTTAAAAACAAACAGGTAAAAAAATATGTAAAAGTAAAATAAGCTGGAATATAACAATACCTTGGTTTCAAACTCACATGTTGGACACACAATGGATGCACTAGGGCTTCTGGCATCACCTCCTTCACCCATAAGTTTCTTCTCCAAGCAGCGTTCACAGAAAACATGCAGGCAGTACAGCATTCGAGGCATAGCCAGAGTTCCTCTAAAAAATTCCACATACTTAATACAAATAATATATTATAACAACTCACTATCCTTACCCACAAATGCCACAGCAGGCTGGATCAGTCAAAGGGGCATCTTCCAAAGGCTCCCCCCAGCACATTTTCCCATCTATTTCCAGACCACCGTCGGTCATATCGATTCCTTCAGACTTTAGTGTGAACTCGTCTTCTGATAAATACTCCTCCTTCAAGCCTGTAGCCATGGTTACAGTAAATCAGTAGGTATTTTTTGTTGTTGCCACAGTGGAATTTCTTTGAATATGTTAATGTCTAAGGTTGTAGGCCTTGTTTTCCCAAAAAATGATTATTCGCGTGAAAAAATGTTTATCTAGAACAAGTTTTAATTCTAGTTGATGGAAGGTTATTTCTTTTGCTCTCAATTGTCTAATGTAGGTGAATATTAGATGTGAGATTCTATAAGGTATTTAGGTAGGTAAACAGGAAAATAAGTGTGTATGTTTCTGTTTTTTTTTGAATTTGAAAACAATATAATATTACAAAACTTTAATCCAATATACATCAGTAATTTAACAACAATCTCTAAACAGTGCTTTAAACACTGGACATTTGTAGCTTTATCTTTAAATTTCTTATAATTTATATGTTTAATTTCATACGGTTCCTCACAAAATTGACCGTACATAATAATCCAAAATGTATTAATTGAAATAATACCAGCTCTATGATATGATTTTTTCTATATTTTAACAAAAAAATTACAGCAAATAAGAATAACTACAGAACTATAAGAAACGTAACAAACGTCAAACAAAAGCCGTTTGTTTTTGAAGAGAAAAATTAAAATTAATGGAACAGTTAACATATCAACTGTAAAGATATACACAAAATTAACCGTACAAGACGAAAATGAGTTCTTAAATCTATTTTATATTTATTTTTTCAAAAAATTAATAGCTTTAATTACGGCCCTTAAACGACGTGGCATGGATTTCACCAACTTTCTGGTAATGTTTGGCGACATTTTTTGCCATGTAGAAAAAATAGTGTTTCTGAATTCTTTACGGTTACTAGGATTGCAACTTTGAAGTTCTTTTTTTAAAATGTGCCACAGATTCTCAATCGGATTGAGACTATGTGTCTGCGGTGGAGTATTCAACAATTTTGGTACACTATGCAACAGCCACACCTTCACCGTATATGCGGTGTTTTTAGGATCCTTATCCTGCTGAAGATAAAATATACGCGGCATATTTAATATTTCGGCTAATGATCTCAAATTTTGTTTTAGAATATTTAAGTACATATTTTTATCCAGTATACCTTGAATTTCATGTAAATTTCCAACGCCGTTAACTCCCATAGCACCCCATAATAATATGGAACCTCCTCCGTGTTTACCAGTTTTTACGGTATTTTTAGTTTGAAGCTCGGTATTTTTTTTCCGCCACTAATTTTTTCAGGTTTGCTTAGTTTTGGTCAGGATTGGTCGAATTGTGATGCGGAAAAAAATACCGACCTTCAAACTAAAAATATCATAAAAACTGTTTAACACGATGGAGGTTCCATATTATTATGGGGGGATATGGGAGCTAACGGCGTTGGAAATTTACATGAAATTCAAAAAATAATGGATAAAAATATGTAGTTGGATATTCTAAAACAAAATTTGAGACCATCATCCGAAAAATTAAATATGGCACGCATATTTTATTTCCAGCAGGATAAGGATCTTAAAAACACCGCATATATGGTGAAGCTGTGGCTGTTGCATAGTATACCAAAATTGTTAAAAACTCCACCGCAGACACATGGTCTCAATCTGATTGAGAATCTGTGGCAAATTTTAAAAAAAGAACTTCAAAGTTGCAATCCTAGTAACCGTAAAGAATTCAGAAACACTATTTTTTCTACATGGCAAAACATATCGCCAAACATTGCCAGAAAGTTGGTGAAATCCATGCCACGTCGTTTAAGTAAAGCTAGAGGAGGGCCACTATATATTAATTTTTTGAAAAAATAAATATAAAATAGATTTAAGAACTCATTTTCGTCTTGTATGGTTAATTTTGTGTATATCTTTACAATTGATATGTTAACTATTCCATTAATTTTAATTTTTCTCTTCAACAACAAACAGTTTTTGTTTGACGTTTGTGACGTTATACTGCTTGTGTTAGTCGCCACTCTTGTTGCATTTTCATGATCAACATGATTTATAACTTTGTAATTAATCATTTTTTGTTTTAAATCCTGTATAATCTGTTGCTTGCCCAAAGATCAGAAAAAAATATAAATAATTAACGAATTTTTGAGACTAAGAAAAAATAAGCCCTATAATTGAAAATTTTCCTTCATACACTCACCTACTTAAAGGCTCCGTACAATCTCACAAAGGGAATAAGGGAATTATTCGGATTAATGGAAAAACCGAATTTTTTGACGAGATCTTGCATACCCTAATTTTGGGGCGTGGAGCTTGAATCTAAAATCAGTGCTCGCATGATTTTTCCAAAAAAAAAATAAACCTAGGTATTTGCTTTCAGGTCAGGTTTGTTAAACACAGAATTTTTGGATAAAATTTTGCAGATACCCTAATTTTGGGTCGTAGAACACGAATCAGAAATCAGTTTTCCGCGGTCTCATATAGTTTTTCGAAAAAAAACTTGCTTTTAGGTTAGGTCTTCTCTACTGATTTTTTGCTTATTATCTTTCACGAATAAAAAAAAAGTGTACCTACTTTGGTGTGACACAAAAGAACAAAACTAAAGATCACAGAACAGGCTAAAGATTCTGTAACATATCTATGCAAATTTATATAAAAACATTAAAAAAAAAACAGAAAACTAAACCATTTGTTCTTCTTTCTTTTCTGAAGTTCACTCTCTGGCTCTGGCCGTCATCCGTGGGACAGGTTGGCCAGCTTTCCACCCAGTTCGGCGCTTAATCAAAGCCCAAGCGACCCTTAGAGATGGCTACATTTACCCAGTTTGGGAGGAATTTGCCTTAGAATCTCCGAATTGTCGGGTATGTACCCTCGGAGATACACAACATCAACATTATCGGTGCGACACAGTTGAGGTTATGGAGTTTCCCGCCTCTGGCGCTCAATTCTCGAGTTACGACTGCAACATGTCGCATGCGTGATATCCGAATCTCGACGGAAATGTCTAAATGTGTATTCTTGAATCACGTATGCGAATTATATCGGTCGACATTATCACGAGTGGTAAAATGATGTGAGATTTATTACGATCTCCGGCCGACCAATTACGATCAATTATTGTCGCGGCCTTATTTTAATTTTATGCGAATAGAATGAAAATGGCGGAATATGAAGAGCTAGAATTACTTGTTGCAATTGAAAATCAAGAAATTCAGGAAGATAATGTTAGATTTCCACGAAATACTACATTATCAATACCGAGACGGGTTTAATATATCAGATAGGCAGTTTTTAAAACAATTTCGTCTAAGCAAGGAATTGACACGAAATTTGATTTAGTTCGGCCCTATGTGCGAGATATATATATATATATATATATATATATATATATATATATATATATATATATATATATATATATATATATATATATATATATATATATTTGCACAGCTATCAAAGTGAGGACACGGTTTGAATCGTAATAAGGGAGGACCAGCAGAGAGACTGGAGCTGGAAGCTCCACCTCTTGACAGTAACTTGAATTTTCGATTAGCAATGGTAAAACTACAAGTATACACATAAAAACCTATAACGGAAGCTTTTATTAAATTGCGAGTATATTGGTCCCAAGTGAGGACATGACATTTGCCTATCAAAGTGAGCCGTGTATATTTTTTCGGTTGAACTCACATAGTGAGGACCATCATAAGTGTATTTATCCATAAAACTCACCAAGTGAGGTCTATGCAATGTTGCCAATATTTTATACTCTTCGCGGTCTTTTTTGACATTTTTGACCAGCATTCTGTAACGGAAATCAACAGATTAACACATCGTTTTTAATGCGGAAGATGTGCTTGATTTACTTAACGTTATAATAAAGAATAAAGTGTAAATTTATGTAAACTGTGAACTAAAGGTAAGATTAAGCATATTAGGAACTTATTTTTGTTTGTTACTATAATATATTTATCTTATTTTGGTGAATTTTGACTCCCCTCACTGACAAGTCAAAAAACCACTTTATTTATATTTATGTAATTAATTGTGTTTAGAATGGATCGAAAAACAAGAATTTTAAAAATGACCCTCAGTAAGAAGGATAATAGAGTACAAAATATAATAGTTCAGGTATGTACAATCTTGCAATAATTACTGTATTATATTTCATTTATTTTTTACTTGGGCGTTAGGTAAAACAAAATATTATACAGGGTGGTCCAAGTTTATTAGAAACTTATTTTATTGGAAATGTGCCAAACACGATGATATCATAGGGCAAAATGTCTTTTTTACAGTTTGGCCGATTTAAAAAAAAAATTAACGTTCAGATTCACAAAGAAGCTTTAAGATTTAGTACTGGTTTTAATTAGGATCTTCTAGTTGATCAGTTATGTTTTAGCAGGTTTTTGTCCTGTCATTGTTAATAAGTTGTCATTAAAAACTTATGAATTATTCTGATATTTCAGCGGTTTTGGTTAATTTTCATCTTAGAACGGGTTGCTACAATGGGTTTGTTTCTGCTGCAGTTTCAAATCAATCAGAGCCAATGAGGTTGCCCGGTTTCGATCAGAAAACCGTTTTGCTTGAAGACGATTGGCTCTGACTAGTTTCAAACTGCTGAGAAACAAACCTAATGAATTTAGTTCTATTATTGTCGAAAGTACATACTAAAATTGACCTTTTCTTTATAAATTTGCGAAAAAACTCAGAAACGAATTCATAGTATAAAACTTAGTTGTCTTGTTCTTACACTTGCCAGTTGAAAACTTTTGGTTGTCAAATTAGACCGGACTAGCGTTGGAGAATCTGACCGTTATTTTTTTGTTTCTTTTAAACATATGTAAGGATACATCTTTTTAAATCTTTAAGTTTGTTTCTAAAATCATCCTCATAGACTCAACAGAACTGCGAAAGCCTATAATAGCTATTGGGAAAATAATACAGAGAAATGTTGAAATACTTTCAGAGTGATTTATTTTAAAAAAGGACTTTTTGCATTTAATTAACTGTATTTTACAAACAATATACACTATTGGTATAAAAACTAGAGGCCAAATAGCGCTTGTTCCCCCTAAGTTATTAATGATCAATAAACTTGTTAGTCACCAACTTCATAACGTTCTAATTATTTTGATATAAAACGTAAGGTGTTGTGGTGTTATAGCTACCTCTTAAAGAACTATTAACCTCAATGGCTCTGTGGGCTCTGTAAGAAAACCGAGACAGTATATTACATAACCGGCATGGAATGTGGAACTTAAAACGCGCGCGTGAACATTAATGCAGGAGGCGCCAGTCGTGTGCGGGAATCACACGAGCGTGTTAAGTGACTTTCCAGAGAGTTTTCTACTGTCGTACAAAATGGCTGTGGGAAAAATATCTTTTTTCCACAACTTTAGATCCAAAAAAAAAGATAAAAGCCACTTTTTATAGATTACTTGTAAAATATTTCATATCTCTGTTGAGATTTCTGAGACAACAAATTCAATAATGTATTTTTTGCTGAATCTGTAACTACTCGGTCGAGTACATTCCATAAAATATTCGGCGCTGCAATCAGTTTATACACCTTTTTTACATTTAAACACTTTAGAATACCTTCCAAATTATTTTTGAAAAGTAAATAAATATTCATTCGTTTCTAAATATAGTCATACTTAAATAAACCCTCACTTATTAATCCGTAGGTCAAAAGAAATACTTTGGCCAATATATTGCAGAAGAAGAGTAAAATAACGTTGGAACCATGGACAGATATACAAAAGGAACTTGCATTGTCCCATTTTGCATATCACTTAAAACATAAAATTCCTCCAAAAAAGAAATGAATGAGTTGAGTTGCAAATCAAAAATCCCGACGTTTTTGCTAACAAAAGTTCGCCTAAAATTAAAATTTTTGTCGATAATACTTATAATAAGAGGGCATAAAATATAGAGGGTGTCTCAGTTGTTATTAGAAATAGAAGAGGTTAATTGGAAAAAGTTTTCTAAATTTAAAGGAGAAATTAAAATAGCTCTTAAAAATTTTAAAGCTTTGCGTTTTTCGAAATAATATTGTAAAAAGAGGCAGACTATTCTTTATTAGAATATTATTAAAAATACAGTTTCCTTTAGTATAAGCTTTTGTTAATAAACCAGAACTATTATGAAGCAGTATCATCCCGAGAAACTTACTAAATGTTAATATATAAACAGTTTTGCTAAAAAAATGTGTTTTATTATGTACGGAATGACACTTTATCTGGTATTTATGTACTCGTATTATAAATTTGTATTCCTTTACTTTTGTTAAAGTAAAAAACATGGTAACATTTAAATTCCACCAGGTTTGTAAAAAAAATCAGTTTCTGATCTAAAAGACAAACTCACAGTTAATATTTAATACGCAAAAAAAATATCCGGGAAAAACGTAAACAACAAACAGTACAAATTAATTTTTGCCACACGCTTTAAATTTTCGCGCGTTACCACTGTTCCAGTATCAGTATCCCTTTTATATGGAATTCTCGGTCAAATAATTTAGATTTTGCCAATTTGCAGGCAGATAAACCTGAAATAGTGCTTAACAGATGTTGCCACTTCTATGGTCCTCACTATGTGAATCGCATGGTATTCCATACGTTAACCTATATACAGTGTCAGAAAATATACATTTGAGTCAGCGCCCCCACATGGAAAATCCTCGAACTAAAATATACATACACCTTAAAAAGTGAGGTCCATCTTTTTTTTGCAAAAAATGATGATTTAGGACAGGAGCATGTCACAGGTAAAGTCTTAAGAGTTTGACAAAGTGAGGTCTGTATACCAGTCCTCACTTTGCACCGGACCTCACTTCAAACGCAATTTCTTTTAACATGAGCCTCACTTTATACGCTGGGAGAAAATATATATATATATATATATATATATATATATATATATATATATATATATATATATATATATACATATATATATATATATATATATATATATATATATATATATATATATATATATATATATATATATATATATATATATATATATATAAAAAAAGATGAGAATTATTGTGGGCATGTCCGCTAGCAATGAACAGACAAAATGAAAAGTTAGAAAGGTAACCCGTGTTTCTGCTCATTGGCTTCATCAGGCCCACGTATGTGACCGTGCCTCTCAACATGAGTCGAGACGCAACGTCACATACGCAGTTACGGGTGTAACCTTAAAAAAAAGAGAAAAATTAATACGGACCACAAACAGGAGCCAGTACACCCATTTGTGGCTTCAGCCAAAAGACCCCTTGTTTGGGGGCAACAATTGGCGTCGCCGACGGAGGCAACTATAGCCACCTGCCTATCCTATAAGCCCAAGTAAAAGAAAAAAAAATGCTAGAAACTAGCGCGGATCGATTCATAAAAAAAAAGATGAGAATTATTGTGGGCATGTCCGCTAGCAATGAACAGACAAAATGAAAAATTAGAATGGTAACTGAAGCCACAAATGGGTGTACTGGCTCCTGTTTGTGGTCCGTATTAATTTTTCTCTTTTTTTTAAGGTTACACCCGTAACTGCGTATGTGACGTTGCGTCTCGACTCATGTTGAGAGGCACGGTCACATACGTGGGCCTGATGAAGCCAATGAGCAGAAACACGTGTCGTACGGGTTACCATTCTAACTTTTCATTTTGTCTGTTCATTGCTAGCGGACATGCCCATCACAATAATTCTCATCTTTTTTTTTATGAATCGATCCGCGCTAGTTTCTAGCATTTGTTTTTCTTTTACTTGGGCTTATAGGATACCACGGCAGGTGGCTATAGTTGCCTCCGTCGGCGACGCCAATTGTTGCCCCCAAACAAGGGGTCTTTTGGCTGAAGCCACAAATGGGTGTACTGGCTCCTGTTTGTGGTCCGTATTAATTTTTCTCTTTTTTTTAAGGTTACACCCGTAACTGCGTATGTGACGTTGCGTCTCGACTCATGTTGAGAGGCACGGTCACATACGTGGGCCTGATGAAGCCAATGAGCAGAAACACGTGTCGTACGGGTTACCATTCTAACTTTTCATTTTGTCTGTTCATTGCTAGCGGACATGCCCACAATAATTCTCATCTTTTTTTTTATGAATCGATCCGCGCTAGTTTCTAGCATATTTATATATATATATATATATATATATATATATATATATATATATATATATATATATATATATATATATATATATATATATATATATATATATATATCCCAATCCTCTGTTAGTCGATGTATCATCAAACCATATCATAAAACATATCATACTGTATATGATAAACATAACAACATAACCTTAATAGAAATCAACGATCGTGTAAATCCATTGAACTCCAATCAGTTCAATGTGTACATCACGCCAAAGTAGTTCAAATGAACCCTACATGCTATGTTGCCACTTCTTGTCCTTCGAAAATATCTCGAATGCGTGAAAAAGATTCGCATTGCAATCCAGAATACAGGTGTGAATAGTCGTTCGACATGATCGTGCGACATTTGTCGAATGCGACATTCTTAAGCGAGATTCCAGAATTGAGCGCCTGGTAGTGAAATAAAACCCAAGCAAACCCTTTTATTTTCTTTGATTCTTTATTTATCCAGTTATTATTTATTATTGAAATAGGTAGGTAGGTACTGTAAACAAAAAACTGAAATCTGAAATTATGGGCGCCTATATTAGGCATTAAGAAAAATTAAGGTATTTTTCTCAATTTTTCTGAGATAAGAAATTCAACTGGACGGTAAAAACCACCTTTAAATTTCTAACCCAATACCAAAACATGCATCGCTATAACAACAGCATTGACATTGACAGAGAGGTCATTTCCCCTTAAAAATTCCCTTTTGTCAAGAATCGGGCCCCTGTAGATTAGAGAACTTCTCTAATCTAAAGGGGCCCGATTCTCTAAGTAAAGATAATTTTACGGCCGTATGCACATTAAGTTTTAATCCTGACAAATTCTTTAAGTGATCTGTTTTAACTATGGTCGGACTAAGGTATTAGCCATTAAATTTAGATATATTATTCCAAATTCAATGTTTAGGCGCTCTAATCGCGTTCGACTCCTGCTCCTGATTAAATGCTAACGGTGCGTACGGGAAACAATTTAAACAGGGATGAATTCAAGGGGTAGCCCGGGGAGGACACCCCCCCCCCCCTGGAGCAAGACAAATCCCCCCGGGGTGTCTGTAAAATATAGAAATTGATTTGCTTAAAGCATATATGGGGAGATATATATCTCCCTCCTGAAAAAGTGTCTGGATTACTTTAGATTCAAACTTTTTGCAACATTTTAAAATCTCTCATAGCTAGCTTAGGAAGTATTTATATGGGTGAATCCTCGCAGTTTGTGGCATCTGGGGGCCAATTCTTGAAAGTAAGGAAATAATTCTCAAGGAAATTAAGTCAAAATGACGTGTATTATGGTCTGCTATTGAATGATGTTTCGAAGCAGGGACGTGATTTTTCCTTGAAAATTCCCCTTTGGCAATAATCGGCCCCCATAGTTAGAGAAGGTACCCAATTTGTAGTGGTAGTCACATGATATGTCATTATGGCATCAATGACAGCGGTTGCTTAGTTTCGGACTATAATTTCTTATTAAAACTACTAAATGCGCACTTAACGAAGTGAGCATTGATGAACGGCAACGGTCGTTGCGATTCCGTATTATTATTCTAATGAATCGATATTAAAAGGAGAGTCGACGATGGTTAGTGCCGGTCTGTAGAGTTAGCTTTTATACATATTTTTGCTTACAAGTACATAAAAAATACAATATTACTGCTGATTTTAAATTCCTGTGAAAAGGTGAATAAATAAAACAAATAATTTTGTTGAAAATTTTATTTTTCATTTCTCCCTAGACATTATAAAAAACAAACATTGCTTCCTATCATCTGGCCCTACAATAAAACAGAGCAATGGTTATATTAAAGTGAAATGTTCCATTTTATGGAGTTCAAGTAATAAGTCAACCTTATAAGACTAAAAAAATTCTTTTTTAAAATTAAAGTAATAGAAAATCACCTAAACTAAAAACATTTCACTTACAAATTTACAAACTTTTTTCATACGTTATGTAACAAAGAAAATAGAAAATAATGTGTACAAATTCTATAACAACGCATAACGTACAAGAAAAGGAAAACCTAGCGAGTGTACATACTGTTTTTTTTTACAAAGTATTGTCCGTTATTAAAGAAATGTACAATAATATGAAAAAGGAGAGGAATAACCTCCTCTTTGGTTTTCTTTTTCACTCAGTACAATTTATTTTCATTGCTATTGTAAATTTAAATATTTAACAATGATAAAAGGATAAAAATATCTGCTCTGCTTATGCACTAGGGAAAGTGGTAAGTTAAATACACTTAAGAATACTTTTTTGCTTTTAAAACAAAAATCACCAATTTTTTCACATGAAAAAAACTCTAAAACATTAAGATCTACAGGGTTATCAAAAATGCCCGACAAGCTAAGTCTAAAAAATTTAATTTTGTACTTTCGTTTCTAGCACATTTTTAATTAACCACTCCTGGAATCCATCAGTTCCAAAAAAGTTTTTACAACCCTGTACAAAAAAATTGGTAACTTTACGCAAGTTAAAAGACAACTCAACACTGCAGTACAGGACAACTTTATAATATCGAAACAAACTATGTGTAAAAATAATGCCGTACGTTTTTAACTATACCGGGTTTTATTATTCCGCAATGCGCCTCCACCATTTAATAAAACTGCAGCTACAAAATGGTTGATGCGCATCGCGTTAATGCTTGATCACTGAATTAATATTTGTACAAAAGGATTGATCGAATGTTTTTAGGACTCAAAAAGGGCATTTTAAGTTCTAAACTCAGCTGCTGCAACTATGGCGAAATGAGATACTGTAATAAACTTAAAAGTATGAGATTAAATTATACAATGTGTGAATGAAGTGTTGCTAAAAAATCTAAAATTGACCCGTCGATCGGTACCGCGATGGACCGTGCAAGCAAAAAAGAAATAAAACGTTTGAAAGGGGATTTTAAAATTAGATTTTTCGGTTGTATGAATTTTTCTTGAAAGCTAATGGAATAATTTAAAATCAAGGTGTCCTAATTTTTATCTTATATTATTTGAATTTAAGATTTCTTGTTAAAACGTGGTTATTTTGATAAAAATAAAACGTTCCGACAATACAGGGCCAGCCCAAAATAGCACACATTTGAGTGTATAAAATTATTATTATAGTTTGTCGAAAATCCACTTTTAAACGATTTAAATCCAAAAAAATCCTTGAAACCATTATCACATTTTATATTTTAATGCAGAGTAACGACATCTATACACTACGAAATATGGAAAAAGAGGTTATATCAACAATGTCTAATTTTTTTGCAAATATTATTGGCTCCTGCACGCTTCTCCCACACTGTCAGTCGACGACAGATCCCAAAACTCAGGAAGTCTCACATTAAAACATATATCTCGCATACGCACCTAAATAAAGATCCTAAATCTTGGGACTGCCATAAGTACACACTGAATGGGTAAAAAACAAATCATATAGAAATAAAATTACACTGCTAGAGGATGTCTATATACAAAAAAAGATTTGACAACTGACAATTTTTTCGACTGTCCGAAATACGAAACGTTACAATAAGAATTATGCAAATGACGGAAAATTAAACACGAAGCTATGTTTGCTCTACTAATAGTATCCGAAATTCAGATAAAACGAAATCAGAGGTTCTAAAGTAAAAATTAGGAAGTTTTTTCGAAATTCCCGCCAAGACGGCCAAACAACAACTGTCAGTTGTCATTCTAAACCTGAGGGAATGAGAAGGCGAACGAGTCAGAGTGAGTGCTGGCTTACTCGTCATCGTCATCATCCACCTCCTCATCCTCTTCGGGATCTTCTTCAGGTACTTGTTGAGGGACAGCTGGATTGTTTTTCTTTTTATAAGCTGTCATTTCCTGTAACAAAAACAAATATTTTGAACAACTGTCAACTACAACGGATTTTGACATACTATCTTTTAAATTTTGAAGAGGTAAGTAGATCTTGTCATTGTGACCCCATCTAGAGGTTAGAAGAAAAACGTCTTATCAAAGCCTTTAATTTGTTTGGTGCAAAAGGTGTAAAATACTTGTATTCCTTTGTCACCAAGTAATATTACAGGCTAATACTCAAAATAGATTAGGGAATAGGCATGTATACAATACAAATTTTCATACAAAATTTGAAGCTTGCAAAACGTGATGCTATTGGTTCTGACGTCACATGTCAGGTAAAATAAAAGTGTTATAATGACTAGTACATGGTGAACTCCAGTGTAAATTCATTTTCTTGATTATTTCCCAGACATCAGGAAACTTCCTGGCTAATAAACATTAAATTTGAATAAAACGAACGTTTAACAATGACTGGATCGAAGTTTGTGCAAGGACAATCGGTAGTTTACTGAAAGTTGATGCTTGTATGATGGATGGCCTCTTATTTGTCTTTAAAATTTCGTTACAAATACTTATTTATTGTGACAAAGATAAACGTACAGCCAAATTCACTTACTTGAATTTGACGATACTGACCTTTAATGATACCTATTTATGGAAATTTTTTGTTTAAAAAAATTCTGGGCACGTAAAAATTATATTTTCAGTGCACTTACTTAATCTTTGAACATTGGCACAATACAATTTTTATAGGGTAGCTTTTTAATAAATGCCATTATTTAATAAAAGGACTTATACACAAATGACATTGTAATAATAAAAACAAACATAACACAAATAGTTACTGTTTGAGCGAATAAGGCGGCTCTCCAGATGCTACAGATTTAAAGACGCACCTTTATTGCTGAAATTAAATTCCTTGTTTGATTGGTTGATGTGTTGTGGAGGAAAAAATAGATCGGACTGTGTGACGCTAGGAACTGTGAATGTTTTTTGTGTTGCATAACAAATCTGTTCAACTTTGGGTCAAGCTTTATGTTAACATGTAGACTGACATTTTTTTTTTCTTATCTCCTCACATCACTTCGTACTGAGGGCAAATGGCTGCTTTTTAATTGTAATAAATTATAACGAAAAGTAAAATTTTGTTTTTTTGGTATATTATCCTAGTAATTTTCTTTGAAATAATATTTTTGGGTTTGTAATGACTTCCTTAAACGATTTATGCAATAAAAAAATACATACATATTCCTTATTCTACCGAGTGCCAAAGGAGTGTAAGTAAGGTTTTTGAAAACAAAAGGGTACATGTGACAACAGCCCTGGGGTTTGCACCCCTCTAGCTTTAAAAAGGTTAATATTTAATTCCCTTTTTAGAACAAATACAAAAAACATGTTGACCTGCTTTTTTAATAAGATCAGAAACTTGTAGCTCGTTTTCTCAAAATTTCCTTTTTTTACTAACGTTTGCTTCTAACCACCTTAATTTTTGATTGTTAGACTGATTGTATGCCTTTTAACAAAAGTACATTTCAAGGATTTCATCCAATCTTTCAGTATTTCTATAGCACAGTATTATAGCCAAAATCCTTTGGAAAAAGACAGATAATGACTGATCAAGCTGTGCATATGTATACAGGATGTCGTGAAAATTTAGAGCTATCTTTTGGATATTTATTAGTAAATGTGACACGCATACACAATGTTATTTATAAAATTTCGCATATTACCTAAAAGAATTTAACATTTCTCGATTCCTTCATAAATTGGCTATTATTTTTTTTTGTAGATTAACACATTTTTACTAAGATTTAACTAAATTTGAATAATGGTAGTTTTCGAATTTCTTTAAAAAATCTTAACTGATTGTCAAAAAATGCCCCGAAATACTTGATCTGTTAATATCTAAAAACTTCAACCACAATTTATCGTTATACCATTAAGATTTGATAACTTGTTTGCATAGGAAATTACAAAAAAAATCCTCATTATTTTACTATTAAATTTTTAATTCTACATGTTTCAAATCCTCTTTTTATGTTCTGTTATAGATTTTATTTGATATGCAAAGCAATAAAATATAACGGTAGTCAAAGAAATTCCGCTGAGTCATCATCAAACCGAAAAAACAAGACTCACCAACATTTAAAACCGGTCTTTTTGTCTAGGAATTCCTTTAGTAAACCCAAATTTAATTATTTTAATACTAAATAACTTTCATGTGTAATTTTTTGAGTTAAAATGATTAATAACGCATATTTATTCTTGACACGAGTTTTTGTATTTTTCGAGCACTCTGTACAGAAAAATCACGTCAAAAATTATATTTACCTTGGTCTATACAATGGCAGCAAAATCAAAATTTATTGAAAGAGCCCATCTCGATCCTAAGTAAAGAATCATATGGGCATAAGAATAAGAAAGCAAAGGTTTACACCAGAAAAATGAATTTTTGGGTTTTATTCCAAATTTTTGACTTTTCTACTTACTTTCTCATATCGGGCTTTGTCGTTATCGGCAAGAGCCTCGTACTTCTTCCTAGTTTCACCGTCGGCCTCGGCCCATCTTCTGCCCAGTTCTTTGGCGATGTCACCGACTCCGTATTCGGGATTTATTGCCTTAACTTTGGAACGTTCATCGTTACTGAACCAGAAGAAAGCAGAGCTGAAAAATAAATAAAATTGATTTACATTCCCACTTTCCGCAAAAGTTCATTACTGTACTAACATGGCTGACTGCTCCACAAGTGAGTCAATTAAAATTATCTAATTAGAAATAAAGTGTTTTAAATATAGTTTAAAAAAAACTGTCAGTTCCGTGCCTGTCCCAGTCACGAGTTTAATTACCAATCAAGAAAGTTGTATTAAAACAAATTTTAGTTATTTCTTTAAATATTTGCCTATTAAAGAATCTCAAAATCGAGGGGCGGCTAACTCCCAAAAAAAGTGTACACAGATTTTAAATCAGTATTGATTTAATCTGATTTAACATGATTTAATTGCTGTAACGCGCTGCCCAGCACTGTAGGTGATGCCAAATTGGGATGATGATTTAACGAATGTTAGGTGATTTTTGTAATTTATTGCTGATTTATGGTGATTTAAATCGATTTTACATGATATAAAGTGATTTAACTTAATTTCAAATGATTTAAAGCCATTTAAATTGATATAAGTGATTTTAAAAAATCAAAAAATCTAACGATTTAAGAAAGATTTAAAATGATTTAATGTGATTTAACAATAGTATGTACACAGATTTAAGGGAGTGAGCCGCCCCCCGCTCAAAATGTTTAATTAAGGGCAGTTTTCAAAAATCAAATTATTTTTTTCGTCGCGGCCGAAAGTCAATTTTTATTAACGTCAGTATCGTGTCGCCATTTGAACACCACAAATATGTGAGACGTATTGTGCCTACTTTAAGTAGTTTAAAAAAATGTCAGTTTTTTTTAATGTCAGTTCCGTGCTTGTCCCAGTCACGAGCTGAATTACCAATCAAGAAAGTTATTTAAAAAAGTTTTAGTTACTTTTAATATTTGTTCATTAAAGAATTTACAAAATTTTAGATTTCGAAAATAAATTATTTTTTCCGTCGTGGCCGAAGGTCTGCGCTGCGGCTTCGCCTGTTCAAATTAAAACGCATTCTATTATTGTTTACTCCTCTTTGCAATGAGTGCACAAGTTAATTTTATTTTCACCTTTTGCGCAAAACCATTTTACTCGCCCTAAACCACCACTCAGTCAGTTTCGTGCTCGCTGATATTTATGATTTTTTATATGCTGAACAGTTTTCTCAAATAAGCAAAAGTAATTGTGGTTCTTTCGTTAGAGGGAAATTTTTTGTATAGTTTTTTGGTTCCTTTATTATGTTTACTTCAGACAATAAATGTCAGTTTCGGGTCAAATTGTAGGCACAAACCTGACGATTTATATAAAAAAAAAATTCAACAAACCTATATTTGACTGGTCATTATGCAAAGAGGAGAGTTCTATCGTATTCATCAAAATCATTAGAGTCTATTATTATTTTAACATTTTCTATGGATGACAATTTTGATAATAAAATTGCACTTTTGTGGCAATCATCCACATATAATATGAAATTGAGCAATGCTGGCTGTGTACTTTTACTAATATAGAAAATTTTGAAATGAAATACAGAGAAAAATCCTCTGGGGCAAAAATTCTGGGATACACCCTCGATTTACTTACAGGGACCTCTTGGGCGCATTGGGGTCCTTCTGTTGTTTCCTCTTCTTACCCCTCGGCTTCTCGCCCTTCGGGGGAGTGTAGCTCTGCATTTCAGTGTCGTAACGCTTCTTGTCGTTCTCGGCCATTTCGTGGAAACGCTTCTTCTCCTTGTCCAACATGGTCTGAAAAAAGTTACGAAAATATATAGAATGTTTTAAAAACGCGAATTTATGTAACGCTAGTGGAATATTTGAATTTTTCAAAAGCTTTTGGCAAAAGCAAATACATTCTGTACAGTCATTAACACAATAGCGTTGGCTCGAGTTCTTGGAAGGTTCAAGAGGCATTCGACTAGGGCTGGGCCGATACCGATACCTAGTATCGCATATTGGCCGATACTAGGAATTTCCGATAAATAAAACGTCAGGTACAAAAGTATCCGATTTCAGATACTCAACACTCGGCTGTCATCGTGCGCCTCCGCTGCCAGTCTCAAGGGTCTACGGATAATCGATTGTTAAAAACAAATTTTTGTGCCCTATCTATGCGCATTTAGTTATCGTGAAGGAGAAATGTCTGATATATGGAAACATTTTAATAAAAATATGGAAAAGGAATCTGGTAGAAAATTTTTTACTTGTTAAAGTAAATATTTTGTTTTAAATTAAGGCATTATTATTACAAATGTTGTTTTCGAAAATAAAGTTTGTATTTGAATTTCAGATACTTTCCGATACAGTATCGGTATCGGCTAGAGAGGTAAATACAGTATCGATATCTGAGACGTGGTATCGGCCCAGCCCTAGATTTGCCTAATCCCTTCACAAATTAATAGAGGATGGGGAAAGCTAATACGCGGCAACGGTAAAGAGCCAGTCTAGTTACAGTCGTGGTGGTAATCGTTAGTTTGGTAATATGAGCAGTGCGATTGTAAACATTTTTCATGATAGGGGAAAAACTCAAACGACAACTAAAAAGCAAGATTGAATCATTTGTAAATTAATATCCGAGATTACAACTGCATCAAGCACATTCTTAAGAAAAACATAATAGACATTAGCGTAATGGCAATAAAACAGAGAATAAGTGAAAATAAGGTCGCTTACAGAGGCACACCACAAAAACCTTAATTGTCTGCAAAATGCATCGAAAAGAGACAAGAGTTGGGCACGAGACAATACTGATCGCGACTGGAGCAACAATTTTTTCTGATGAAGCGTCATTTTGGGCTTGGGTTCCTAGGAAGAAAGCTTGGCCTATCAAAGGCAATCCCTTCGTTCAGCGCACCTTTAAACATTCAGTTAAGATTCATGTCCTCAGTTTTTGTGGTTTGGGATGTCTATACTTGTCCAGCGATAACTTAAATGCATTGAAAATGTTAAAAATATATAAAACTGCTCTGCTGAAATTTGCTAAAAGGTGGTATGGAGATAATACTGCTTCCTACTACAAGAAGATAATGACCCAAAACACTGGAGTGTCTTATGCACAATTTGGAAACTCAATGACACTCAAACGTTGGATTGGCCTTACCAATCCCCAGACATGAATCCTATTGAAAATGTTTGGGCTACTATAAAGCGAAAGCTTAGTGGAAAAGGTGTATTAACACTGAAATACTTAAGCCGTCACATTCGCCATTCACAACAGTGACATTTTCATTAAAAAGTAGGATTCTCTTAATTTCTTTTTCAATGCATTTTAATTAAAGAATATGCTATATGTTTTTTTCTAAAAAGAACAAGAAAAAAAGCTGAATATTTGGTTTAAGAATCATTGCGAAACTGTTAAATGACTAATGTATTAAATTCGCAAAAAACTAATTTAGTTAAAATAAATTAGAAACAAACGGGAAACGATCTCCGACATCATTTTTTAACGAATAACTAATGGGTTCAAAAACAAGAAGCGTAGTTTTTGCATGGACAACGTTATTCGATCAATAATACGCGTTAAATTGTGTTTTTGCAACGTTCTTGTTGCTCAGTTATTTGCGACATGCACCGTAGTGTTTTAATTCAGTTTAATTTAAGCCGCTCTTAGAATATAACGTATCGTACTGTCTGAATTACTAAGGGCCATCTGCACCATAGCGTTTTAATCTAGTTCAATTTAAGACATTCTTACACTATGACCTACACTGTCTGAAGCACAAACTGTTATAGTCTAGGCGAGACTAAAGTTAAGCCGGCTTAACAGACCTCAAGAGGTATTGACTTAAAAAAATCACGTTATATGAAAGAATATCGAAAATTGACGAGTTTGTAGGATATATGCTTCAATGAATACGGAAATAATAGGGCAAAAATAAACAAAAAATATAAATTATACAGTAGAAATTTTGACTGCCGATATAGTCAGTCACCCAAGCCACATTTTTTATCATGCCGTTACCAATTTTTAGTATCTTGCTGTTACTAATGCTTTAAGCATTGCTTAGAGTATTTAGAAGATAAGAGTTCTATACACTTATTTCCGTAATAAAGAAATGTTTCAAAAAAGTGAATACAATAGATTAAGAGCGACAGCAAAACTTTTGTTTTGTAGACGCACAAAATCGGCTTTACAAAACACCAAGGGGATTGAAATTTTCATGAAAAAATTGCGTAGATTTCGTCGTCGCAATCGTTTAGTCCAGAGTAATAAATAGAAATTTCGAAAACAGGTGAATCCTAAAGTTTCTTCTAAAATGACATCGGAGACGCGACATGTCCGTGACATAACTATGTCAGAACGCAATTCCGTATTCAGATTATCGAGCGTCACAGTATTAACTAGTTGCCATGCAAAACCTCGCCGATACTGGCCCGGTGTCTGCGTAGCCTTGAAAGCGTTTTAGAAACGCAGACTTCAAGATCTAAGGTCAAGTTGGGTTTCTTGCCGTTCCTCTTACACATTCGCGTGGTTCTTTTACAAGATTTATAGACGAATCGAATTTAAAATATTTAAAAGGAACGATGACGAGGAAGTTTGAGTAGTTTTTCTTCGATTTTAAGATTACCCGGAGTTATGACAATGTATGAAAATTATTCGAACACCAGTTTTTGTGAAAATGGATTTTTTCCGAAGTTTCAAAAACCGACTTGGCCCTTTATAAAATGGCGGCCATTTAAAGCTGACACTAAGCACAATGGGGTAATACCAAATTTAAAGTCACGCTTTCATTAGCAAGACAAAATGCATGGATATCCAAAATAATTTCTGACTATACATATGCCACTCAGGGTATTGAATCATATAAGATATTTACTGGTCCCGCTTTTGTTGCTAACCAACAGTTTGCCCGAGTGTTTGGAAAGTTGTATGGTGGCCACATATTTTTTTTTATATACACTGACCCGCAATATTAACGCAGCACTATTTTTTTGCGTATTATTGGTTCATTCTTTAAGAATATTACTTGATTAGTAATTTTTGTTAGAAAGTTAACTGTAACTGTATACCGAGTGTAACAAAATATTGTTTTTTCCCAAAATTCGCAACACCCTGTGGAATATTCTAGCATTTATAAAATATTGCATTTAAAACCTAACTTTAGCCTCATGTTTCCTTAACATTTTGTTTTTTGGTTTACTTAGTTATGTTTGATAATAAAAGAAGTGGGTACTTTTATAGCTCAGCATGTTTTTATTAAAATATTATAAAAACATTATTCAACTAACAATAATTAACGATTACAACATAAATTACACAAAAAATTAAAACAGACATTAGGCATTGTAACTGAATATTTACACGACGTAAATATTCAGACTATGAATTGGCCACCGCACAGTCTAGGTCTTAACTCGATTGAGCATTTGTGGGACAATATAGACGGAAAATTAAGACAGCGTATAAAAATTTCTTTTTGGGGACTGTATTTTCGAAAAATGTGTTTTTAAAACGAGATATTCTAGAAAAAATGTATTTTCAAAAAGGAAATCTTTTTGTAGTTCCCGGCGTCTATACATACAAACTGACTCGGGATTTTTGAAGACTGCAAATCTTAACTGAAAATTCTATATATATTACATTAAGCTAACGATTTTTCAAATTAAAAAAAAAATATGCCCATCACCAGTACAAAAGTCATAATTTCCCCTTACCTTCCATCTTTCGGCGCACTTCTTCGAGAACTCGGCGAAGACGACGTTCTCCTCGGGATGTTTCTTCTTGTGCTCCTCCCTGCAAGTCTGCACGAAGAACGCGTAGGCGGTCATACGGCCCCTCGGTTTAGAGTCGCCTTTTCTCGGCATCCTGCCTTTCGGTTGCGAGAGCTGTTGGTGCTGTTGCAAAACCTTGCGAAAAAATTGTCTGCGTAAGCGAAAATCTGCGCACCCTGTATGCTTTTAAAGTTACTTGAAAATAACTCCCTACCAGAACTTTGTAATTTTTTTTACGATTCAATAATACGAGAAAATGAGCAAATCCGAGAGTACTTTTTTCTTAAGCCGCAATTTTTTCGTGAATTTTTCTTAAAATAAAATCATCTAGACAAAAAGAAAGCAATATATTTTTTAAACATTACGAAACCTCGCATTAGTCGCATTCTATTCTTGTAAAAATAGACAAGACTATTTTTTATTACTGAAGAAAAAAAGCCTAAAAAATAAAGTTTATTTTGATAACTTTGTGAATTTTAAAGGTTACTATTCAAATAATAATATAAAGCAATAATAGCCCAAAGAAACTTACTAATTATTGTTAACATATTTATCCTGGTTGTACAATAGTAGCTTAAGCTTAGTTTAACTAAAACTCGGTTCAGACTTAAACCTCCCCATAACAAATGCACTGCTGTCAAATTGAATGCATTTTTGACAGCAATACAATTTATATGGAAAGGTTCAAGTCTTAACTGAGTTTTAGTTGAACTAAGCTAAAGCTCCTATTGTACAACCCGGCTTAAGTGGTTTAAACTACATAAACAGGGAGTCCACAACGCGTTAGTATGGGCAAATATCTTTGCTATTAGTAAAGATAGAGAAAACAAGCTTTAGGTGTATCTTATTGATTAATAAATGTACTTTTTTACGTAACTAACTTTTTTCAACCCCCTTGAGGGTTGACGCTAGGGAGTTGAGGTCAAAAACTTTAAATCCAACCCTATGCCGTGTGGTATGAAGAAACATTTTACCGCAAACCCGAGGTCCTGTTTTGTGACCTGTCAAAGGCATTTGACTGCATGGATCATAGCATACTGCTGGAAACTTCAGAAGTACGGAATAAGGGGGAAGGCGCTCGTCTTGTAATGTCAAAAAAACCAATGTCGTAACTTTTAAATGTAACTTAAATGCTGTTTTCTTGGGAGATCAGTCCATTAATACTGGAAACGTAAACAGATTCTTGGGGCTTTATGTAGATGAATGTAGTATGTAGTTAAAATTTGATTCCCATAGTTCCTACTTAAGTAAAAAAATAGCGTCCAACTGTTATGCTATTAGTCATCTTCAAAGAACTTGATGAAATAACAAGTGCTTATTTTGCCCTCATTGAATCGCATTTGTGTTATGGAATTTGTTTCTGAGGTGTATGCCCACAATGTTTATTTAATATGCTGTTTCGACTTCAGAAGAGAGCTGTACAATATAAAGTCCGTGGCACGAGTCTAGAGCTGGCGGAAAAATGCGGACACGCCTATGCCTCCACAGCTGAAACGCCACGTTTTACGTCTTTTACCTCCCTGCCACCTCAGGCGTTGTAGCTCTAGACTCGTGCAACGGACTTTATTATGTTGAAATTAGGATTTCGAGAGCCTGTAAACCTCTATTTATTTTATAAGACAAAATTCTAACGCTATCTTTATTTCTGTTGGAAACGCTATGCCTTGTGTTCAGAAAGTACAGGCACGAAGTGAACGCTCCGTCGAACTATAGTACCGGTCAAAATTATTGTATGAAATTACCAATCCCCAACTCCAGTCAGACAAAGAATTCTGTTATTTTTCAAGGCAAAAAGCTGTTTAACCATTTGCCATTAACTTTAAGGCGTGCTTTGAGTGAGAGAAAATTTAGAAAGGGTATAAAAAAGCTTTTAGTTTGAAAGGCCTATTATGACATTGTTGGTTGACAGCTTAAATTATTTTCGCTGTACATATAATTTTTCAGTCAATTTTTTGATTTTCGCGTGTCTCTTTTGTCTCTGCAGCTCTGTTATATTATTTTTCGACCTTAACGAATAAGTCATATATTATGCTTTTATATTTAAGTGCCATTTGTTAATATTTTTGTAACTCCGTTATTTGTACTTATTTTTTTGTACCTTTTATATTTGTTTGATTATTTTAGATTTAGCCTTTTGCTTTGTTAAGATGAGTCTTGGCCAATAGATTCTTTTTGAGTTTGAGTTTCATCTTAATTCGTTTTAAATGGCAAGCCTTCAAAAATGAAGAATCGCGAAAAAAAAAAAAATTTAAATATGTACCTTTATTTCTCTTATTACTTTAAAACTTGTTCGAAATGAGCAGCAACTTCTTGGCAGTAATAACGTCGATTTTGAAACTGCGAAGAAATAACACCTGCCATTCTCGAAAATGTGAGAAGAGAGTTCCAAAGTAGACTTTATTACTGGCAAGAAGGGTGGTCAGTTTGAACAACTTTTAAAGTAATATTTTTAATTATTTTTCATGATTTTTAATGGCTTGCCATTTAAAAACGAATTAAGATACGGACCTCGGGTTTGCGGTAAAATGTTTTTTTAAGACCCTTAAAAAGAGGTAATACCCGGCCTAGGGTTGCATAAAATTTTTGACCTCAACTCCCGAGCATCACCCCTCAATAGGAGGTTGAAAAAATTAAATTACATCAAAAATAATTTATTAACCATAAGATACAACTAACATTTGGTCTCTCTATCTGTATTACTAATAGCAAAGATATTTGCCCAAACTAAGACTTTTGTGACACTCTGTATATTATTCTTTTTATAACCTTTAACAGCAACAAAAGTTGTCAAAAGAAACTGTATTTTTTTAATATAGTCTCGTTTGAAGAACCCGACTTTACATTGCACAAGATTTTCAGTGATGTCCGCTTTAGTTTCCGGAAGTGCGGAAGTTCTGCTAAACTTGTCATTGAAATACAATTGGCATCTATTAAATTTTGTTTATTATTCTCAGGTTTGTTTAAAAATCAAGATATAGCAAATAATGCGCGAATTTTTGAAAAAAAAAAAAAAAAAAAAAATCAATTTTTTAAATCGCTTAAAGCTCCGTATCCGCTTCCATTATATAACACTTTTAATATAACCGCTTCCGTTACAACGCTTCTGTCGCATTACTAAATACTTTTTTAAATATAATTTAAACTGAATGGACATAATTGTGGTCTATATTATGGCCCAATATACTTTGAAGAAAGTTGCAAAGCATCCATTTTATAAAAACGTATAGAGTTGATAGTGTAGTTTCTGAATTTAATATTAATTTTGATATTGCTGTGGTCGCACGACAATATGAAATAAACTCTGTTTTGAAACTGAAATATACTTTATTCTGCATTTACATATCAAGTACGGACAGTTTAACTGTTCTATGTAACTATATCTACACTGCATATCTCCTCCCCTTCAGACGGGAAACTAAGTTACAAATCTTTAACGCGGGTCCCAACTTCAGACCCATATACTTCATCATCATGTCAGAGTTTAAAAGTAGAAACGCTTTGCCGTCAATCTCGTGTTTCCTGAACAATTCGGCGTGCACGCCCAAGCAGGGATCCGTAGACTCAATGAATTGGATCACATCCTCGATACTCCACTCTATGATAGGCAATTTGCCGAGCGAGGCCGTTGACCGGGTCGAAACGCTGGAAGGCCCGGCAGCAGGAGTTGTCGAAGTCGCCGCTTCTTGCTCGGGAGACTTCCGTTTGACTGCTGGTACGCGCGGCGTTTCTTTAATCTCGCAAAGAGGACAGTCCTTTAGGGATTCCTCCAGGCTGAAAAGGTTCTGGCAGCATTCCAATGTTTGATTGATGCTGTGAAATACTGCTTCAAAATCTGACACCGTGTTTAGTTTAGGTAATTGTATTGTGTGAGTATCGCCTTTGTGGCTAATTTCAATGTCTTCCCCCGTCAGGTTTTGCAATCGGTCCAGGACCTTTTGCCACTGATTCGACGCATTAAGCAACTGCTCGACAAACTTCTTTTCCAACGCGTGGAGAGATACATCCTCTATTGAAGCTGGTAGCGTGGAGGTATTGATGAGCGGCCCACCATTACACAGTCTTCGGATATAAAGAAAAGTCGGCGGTAAAGAGGACGCCGAAGTATCTGCTTCAGACTGTACGACCTCAGATACAGAAGAACTAACTGAAGTTACTGGAGGAAAAGTGGTAAAAGCCGGTTTAAAGCTGAACCTGCTTATCCCACTGGTATTCTTCTGCCCCGGAGGCTGTAAAGGGTGCCCAGATTTCGAACACCAACCGACTGGAAATATATCACGACTGTCATATCTACACCAATAATCGAATGCACCCTTCCAACCGTCGAAAGTCACGTGAATCTGGTCGTTTTTAATGGCCCCCACGGTCGCACAACAAATCAAGTGAGGGTTCTTTTTATCCACAGCCTCCAGTTTCTGTCCCACTTGAAAGAGATTCTGTTTGGGCCCCTGCGGTTCCTTTTGGAATATTTTAGAAGGTGCCATTTCAGCGCCGTTCAGAGTCTTCAACAAAAACATCGGCCAAGAGCTGGCGTTCATGCGGAATCCCAACGGGGGCTGTAGCATTCCACCAGATTTTTCACAGTGCCCGATCGGATGTATTTCGCTGGAATCCACTAATCTCCAGAAGTCATTTTTATTATCACTGCCGTCCAATCTTAATCTTAACCTAGGTCCTAATGTACTGATCACAGTTGCTATACAGGTAGAGGTCACATTCCTCGGATCTATTGCCTCCAACTTCATGCCTACTTTGAAGTCATTTGTGGGAGGGTTAGGCGATTGCCTGAAGGAGCCTTGAGGCGCCGCCACGCTACTTGTCTCTTGTAAATACTCATCCCAATCAAACTGTTGAAAACTAATCGGAGAGCTTTCCAATGACGTGGAAGGACCGACTGATGAGACACGACTGTTCAAGTCCTTCTTCTGATGCTTATTCATGCAGAAAGTCGAGCAGTAGTCCTTACTACTGCCCCTAATGACATTATTGCACTGAATACAAGTGCAGCCTTTAATATATGCCTTTCGAAACTCGGCCAGGCAGGTTTCAGAGCAAAATTCTTTCTTCCCATTTGCAGTGGGGAAAACGTATTTAAGGGGATGCTTGACTTCGTTACACCAAGTGCACGAATTCGTTTTTTTCGGGGGTCGACCAGGTCCGCGAACTTTAGAACTCATCGGGTTGCTGGACATGGCCTTCTCGCCTCGTTGCAGTCATAAGGTATGGCTTCGCCAATGCTCATTGATCGATGCTTCCCGTTAAGTTGGCAGAGTCCTCATGGAACCTAAAAAAAAGGTCTAAGTTCAGGTTAGTATAGTGTTAGTTAAATAATAGGTACCCCAAACTACCTGGTGACTTTTTTATCCTCGGTTGTTCTTTATACAGGGTGTTTTATGTTCATTAGATTGTCAAATTGCAGGATAAAGAATAATATTTTGAGTGAATTAAATTTAGCGTGCATCTTAGTATACAGGGTAACTTATGAAGTGAATTCGGCAATATATTCTGTGAAATACAAATATACCGTCAAAAGGACTAATCTTTACCAAAAACAGCTGTGAATACATAAAAAAAAATTAGATCTACATAATTTTTGTATGCAAATGAATTTTTGACGAAAAAACTCAACCGTCAAAATTTCTCCTAAACCTTAACTGTCAAAATCCATCAATTTTGTCATTTCTTTTTATCAAAAACCTCTGATTTTTTGTGAATTGGGCCCATAGCGTATATTCATATTTCTTTATTTAAATATTTCAACAAATTTCAAATCAAATATATTTTTAAAAAAGTTGCGCATTCTCACGAACTCCTATATAAGAAAATCTCTATTATTTTTTGTTGAAGCTTGATTTTGGAATTTGGGCCAATGTTACCCTGTATACTCAAGATGTATTCCACAGACGGGGATGCAGGAACGGCATTCAGAAAAAACTCTTTCCTGTATCAAAATCAAAAATAACTGTTAATTTTGCATAACTTCAAACAATTAAGTTTATAAAATCAGATAAAACATTTAAGGTCGAAAAATTTAAGCAGAAAAATAAAAGAAAAAACACTAAAATTAATATAAAATCATATATGACAAACAGACAGACAAGAAAACTCATACAAATCAACAAAAAAAGACGATATTTTAGCTTTTCAGTTTGGGCTACATATAAATCATTGAACACAAAACACCGTGTATATTCAAATGCTCAAAGATGCAGTCACCCGAAGTTTAGAGTCTATTAGATAATCAACATTATACCACAGCAAAATTTCGTGAACTTAGACCCAAAATCAAGCTTCCAGAGAAAACCCCCTCTTCTCTGCCATGAAACGAAGATATTTTTCCAAAATAAATTTTAACAATGTGCAGGTCCAGTTTTTCTTTTATTTAATAATCTTTAAAATAAGACTTTCTTTTTTGGTTACTTTTAAGTTTAAAATCTTTGCGACTTCCTTCAATGAGCAGCCTTAATCCCGTCGTACCTGTGTCGGTTTTTAGTTTAATAAAATCATTTAAGCTGTCAATTTAAAAAAATTTCGACGCGTTTTATGTAAATATATAATAAATAAAAAAATAGAAACCTGGTGGTGGTTGTTCTGGAGCTGTAACTGCTGCTGCAGCTGATGCGTTTGTTGCTGCAACTGGTGCTGGCGAGCCTGTGCTTCGGCTATCGCCTGACGGTGCTGCTGAATAGCTTCTTGGTGCTGCCTTAAAATATCAAGATAACGACCGTTAAAATAGTGATAGGTTATCAAAATACATAAGGGGTATTGCCCCAAAAATGAGTCATCCCGTTATTTGCGCGAGGAAAATTAAAATAATCAAATTATAGCAAATATTTCAAAATTTAAGGTTGGATCATAAAGTTTGTGAGATATCCTTAAAAAAGTGAACTATTTTTCATTTTAAACCCCTTTTTTGCAACCTAAGCAAAACCAAACCAATTAAAGGTAAAATGTCAGTATCGTTCTGGTCCCGGTCACGCGTTGAAATAACGAAATTTCTCTTAAGAGTAAGATATTAATGACTTATAGTATGTTGAAAACTTTTTTTGGGTAATTAAAGTGAACACTTTTTTGTTTTGCTTTGTTCTTTAGTTTATTTCGTTATATTAAGACAAAAATATGTTTCGTGGCCGTCAGTTCCGTGTCAAATTGTAGTCACCAAACTAACGATTAATATGATAATAAATTAGCTTATATTTGACTTGTCATTAATTATACAGTTGCGGCTGGTGACATTTTAAAGTTGTATAGCTATATCTATATAACCCAACCCAACCCAACCTGGGCAAAGCAAAAATTCAACGTTTTTTTCGCAAATTACAAAATATTTTTTTCCTTTACCAAAACATTCCTAGTAGGCTCACTATCAAAAACCCTGAAATTGGCTTGGGCCCCGTAAGTAGCAACAGAGATATACAACTTTAAAATTTCACCAGCCACTTCTGTCATACACCAAACATAGGTTTTACCGAATCCGTTAAAAGCATCACATTTATCATTTTCGTCTTTTATGGAGGGCAAAAACAGTGTAAAAATGACTCATATTTGCGACAATCGCCCATAAACAGAAAAATTAGCGTTACAGAATTAAGTAAGTATTATCTGTAAGTAGTATCTTTTCACAGAACTACAAACCAAAACAAAAAAATTATTTATGATCACATTAAACTAATTTTTTTGTGATTTTAGATTAGAAAAAAAAGTTTTTGTCAGACCCTCTAAGGGTATCTAAGACAAAAACAAATACAAACAAAACTTAAACGTAGGCTATAATTTTTGACCTGCCTGTATTCTTCCTCCTGCTGCCTCTGCACAGCCTCCTGGTGCTGTCGATTCACTTCCTGCCTCTGAGCTTCCTCTTGTCTCGATTGTGCTTCCTGTTGCTGAAACAAGAACGCGCCAATGTAGTCCAAAGACTGATTTGTATCTCTTTCCAGAGAGCTAAACCAAAGTTTACGTAAACTATGGCTGAACCACCTTTTAGTAATTGGAGAGTGGATAGTCAGTTAAAAAAAAGTACTCTAAAACGGACAATGTAATAACACAAATTTGAAACACTATTTCTGAAAGAAGAACGCGCCAAAGTAGTCCAAAAGATTGATTTCTAACTTTTTCTAGAGAGCTAAACCAAAGTGTACGTAAACTATGGCTAAACTATCTTTTTGTAATTGGAGAGTGAATAGTCAGTTAAAAAAAAAGTGCTCTAAAACGGACAATGTGATAAACACAAATTTAAAACACTAGTCGAATGGTTTATATTCAGAGTCAAATGTACAATTCACGTGCACCAGGAACGGTATTCAATACTGTGTTGTTGAGTTGAATATTGATTTTAAAATAAATTAAAACGATTGCCTTCTTTTGACTTTAGACACTACACCAGCACATACCCTTTTTTAAATTTCGCTCTTACGGTATAAGCAGTTTTTTTTTTAAATATCCTGATGACACTTAGCCTTTTTTAGTTTTGAACTATTTTACAATGTCTTTTTAAAAGAACCAAATGAGATTGATCCCCCATTTTTGACAGGCTGTTTCAAGAGCACCTAGACATAGAAAAAAAAATGAGACAAATATACACTATTTGAAAAATCTAGAGCAACAAAATGGCTATTTCTTTAAATTCCACTAATTTCTTTATAAGTGTGTCTCTGTTATTTAATTTTAATTAAATACTTTCCTTACAATCTTAGTAATATCTTACAACAATCTGGTAAATTTTGAGGAAGATTCCTCGAAACCTCATTGATTTTGTCTACCAAAATTGTTTATTTGGAAACAATAATTACGACGTTCTATTTCTTCCCACAGATTTTCGATGGGGTTAGCACTTTCCGCGACTTGTTCGAGAATGGTTTCAGGAGAATAATGTTTCTGTTTTGCAGCGTGCGGCACAATCCCCAGACCTAAACCTCATCGAAAATCTGTAAGACGTGGAACGCCATATTTGCCTACAATTGTTTCCAAATAAGCAATCGTTGGTGGATAAAATCAATGCGATTTGGAGAAAAATTGTGCAATTTAAAGAAATAATCATTTTGTTGCTCTACTTCTGTCCAATAGTGTAGCTCCTATAGTGTGTCTTACAAAGGTTCTTTTTAATAGTTCTAAACTGGCATTTAGCGGACTTATCTATCACACCCTTCAATTAAAATTTTAACATTGCTGTGCATCAAGTAAGCACCACAGAGATGCCCTCCGAGATTAAACAACGTCTTTCTACAGCCTGGTATGATTAAGAGCTTCTGCTCCCAGAGTACAAGGCATATTGGAACAAATAAATAAATGAATTTTATAAAAAACCAAAATCTCAATAAATATTTTGATAATTACTAATACAAGCATAACATAAAAACTAGAGATCGCACGATACCGATATTGATATCGTTATATCGGCATATCGGCGGTTGTTGCCGATTATCGGTATCGTATCGTATCGGCAGGAAACTTGAAGATATATCGGCATATATAAAACGAAGAATTTTGGATTCTTACTGCATATACCTACGAAAGGTAATATGTACTCGTAAATATAATAAAATAAAATACATTTTTGTGCCTCTTCTAATGTCACTAATAATATCTAATCATTTATAATATAACTGGAGTATAACTGAGGCCTTTTTCCGGAGAAATAAATTCAGAATTTCACAAAGCAATACTGAAAACATTAAACAGGGACTTCCCCGAAACTTCACCAATCAGAAACGTTATGTTATAATGATAAACCGGGACTTCCCCGATTTTCGTTTTCGCCCAAACAGAAAACGTATGAACGAAAAACGGAAATTGATACGGAACACGTACAGGATTTAGCGAATTGGAGATTCAGAACCGTATTTTGTATTTTTTTTTATATTCGACGTTATAAAAACCAGGGTTGGCATCAGGGGCGTGCGGTGAAATTTCAAAGATGTATATCTCTGTTCCTACTTACAGGAACCGTACCAAATTTAGGGGTTTTAATAGTGAGCCCACTAGGAATGTTTTGGTAAAGAAAAAAAAAAAACATTTTGTAATTTGCGAAAGAAGTTCAATTTTTGCATTGCTTCCACCGGGAAAAAAATGAACACGTTTAGGTATTTTATTTATTATTTTTTCTAAACACATTTTACATCATTTTGTCGACAATTAATTTTTAAATTTTAAGAGAAAAAATGTGTTTGTAGGAAGTTATAGTCATTTGAATGTTTTTTGAAATTATATTTTAGGTTTCAAAAAATTCAAATGACTATAACTTTCTACAAACACATTTTTTTCTCTTAAAATTTAAAGTGTCAACAAAATGATGTAAAATTTGTTTAGAAAAAATAATAAATAAAATACCTAAACGTGTTCATTTTTTTCCCGGTGGAAGCAATGCAAAAATTCAACTTTTTTCGCAAATTACAAAATGGTTTTTTTTTCTTTACCAAAACATTCCCAGTGGGCTCACTACTAAAACCCCTAAATTTGGTACGGTTCCTGTAAGTAGGAACAGAGATATACAGCTTTGAAATTTCACCGCACGCCTCTGGTTGGCATGAATAATTAATTCACATGATTTAAGCCTTGACTCTTTTTTATGTCATGACTTTTTCCAACCCTGATAAAAATTAAACATTGAAACATGTACGAATGTCTTTGCCGATACGATATATCGGTATCGGTATCGTAAATATTGGTATCGGCCGATATATCGTATCGGCAAAATAAAGTCATATCGTGTGATCTCTAATAAAAACCTGGGATCGATTAATATTTTCGGGATCAATCTCGAAATGTTTTTTAGCGCCACCGACAACGATATAGAAGACACTGAAGGTAAAGTGAAAGTTTTGGAAAAAAGTGACTTTTTGGAAGGAATCATTACCAATAATCATGACCTCTGTGTATTGGAGTCTAGAGTTAGACAAATAGTTGTAACATTTAGAAAATCGTCAACTAAAAATGATATACTACAAAAGTATATCAAAAATGATCATGGGAAAGAGCTAAAAGTTATATTGCAAAACGAGATGGAGTAGCTTACTTGACATGCTCGAGCGTTTTACACTATTAGAGAATTTTATATAAAAAGATCTTATTGATCTAGAGATAACACCAATTTTGGATTAAGAAAGTGAGGTTCTCACAGGCGTAAAAGTTCTTCAACCAACAAAAATTACAGTTGTAGCCCTATGCCGCGCGATCGATATGGATTTATGTAGAGCAGATGCGGCATGAAAGTTCATGTTGAAGGATTATCCCGAATTAAAACACCACTCAGTTTGGAACTACAAGAGAAATTGAGAACAAGGATTAAGCAATGTAGAACGATCTCTTTTGACATTCTCTGTTATCTCAAAATCCCGACATTCTAATCTCTGAACAATGACTGCTTTAAAACATAAAATATTTCCCTAATTAAATCTAAATTGGAAACATTTTTAATCAGGTTAGACACAAGCAACAAAAGTGAAATAGAAATCAGCGACGATCACATTCCCATTGCAGAAATTTTGAGAGCAGAAGAGAATCACCCATTCAACGTCAAACTGCAAAAACCTTTACTAAAATGTTCAGAGCCATTACAAAAGCAAACCAGTAATAAGACCCGGATGTACGCAATCCTTACTCAAGAAATTGATTTATTTGCAAATGATGGCAGTCGCGGACGTAATCTTCAAAACGCCTTTGAAGTCCTACTAACAGTACTAACCATTCAGCCCACAAGCATCGAACCAACGAGATTTTTCCGCAACCAAATACGTTCTAGCCTGAAAGACGAAACTTTGGCCACCCTAATAACGTAAGATAAAAAAAACATCCTCAAAGTATGCCGTCGAATCAATCAAGCATGTCTTGAATTATTACTTTTGAAAGGTAACATAGGTAAAATGTATAGGTGAATGAAAAATATAATTGTCAAGCTCTGAAGTTTTTATTTTTAAGAAAATTAAATATGGTAATAACGGCAGAACAAAAATCTTTTATGATCGAAAGTTACTTTAGAAATGGTAGCAGGGTTGAGGATTTCGACCAGTTTCGCCAAGTTTTGACTAGATCTGTGGCTTTGTTTAGAGAAACAGGAAGTGGTAATAGAAAGGAAGGCAGTGGGGGTCCGGAACGCTTTCTGGACACTCGAATTAAGAATCTTTTCACATGTCATCGAAAAATAAGGATTTCAAATAGTATTTTTTTCAGTATTTTTCTTTAAAAAAATTATTGAAATTTGAAAAATTGCACAATAAAATATCAGTTGTATGCGGTAGTGCCAAAATTTTATACCAACACGTATCGCGCAGTCACAGTAAAAAAACTCAACAAAGATACTGATGAAACCTAAAACTGAGCAAACCTGTCCGAGAACGTATTTCACAACTCCATGGCTACAAGAAGAAATTATAGTATTTCTAGCAACAACCTTAATGCCAAAATTTTACAAAAAAGAATTAAAACAAAAAATAATAAATGTGGCAACACTGTGTTCCCATAATCCAAAACGTCATTCAAAATTCATTTTTACCATAACCTCAAATATGCTGCAACACCATCAAATAGTTGATAAAAATCATGTTTTTTTAGTAATAAAGTAATTTTAATTTAAAATATTTTGTTTTCCACATTAAAGGTAAGTAATATCGATATCAATAAAAAAGTGTTAATATTCTAAAATTGAAGGTGTCCGGATAGTGTTATGAAACCGGCAGTGGGAGACCCAAAGTTCGTACTGCACAAAAGTAGAAGAATTGAGGCAAATTGTTAATGAACACCCACAAACCCGTATTCGGCGTTTAAGCCAGCGAGTAAATGTATACTACGAAACCTGCAATACAATCCTAAAATGTGACCTGCATATGCACGCTTATCGTCTAAGCTCCGTCCGAGAATTGTTACCAAACGACAAGCCGCTGCGAATGCAATTTTCAGAGTGGTTTATGGGTAATTTGCATAAAAATGAAAACGTAATTGAAAAAACCTTTTTTACTGACGAGGCATGGTTTTACCTCTCTGGCGATGTAAATTCTCAACAGAATGTGGAGTTCTGAAAATCCACATTTCTTGGCGTGTGTATCGAAAATGTTAATTGGATCGATTTTTTTGAAGCGACTTTCAATTCGGCGATATCGTACTGTAATTTTAGAAAATTTTGTAAACGCATCAGACGATGAAGAGACGCGACAAGGCTACTTCCAGCAGGACGGCGCACCAATTCACGTAACTCTCGATAATTTAATTTTTTTTGGAAGAATTTTTCGAAAACCGAATCATTAGTCGGAATATGCCAGTTAGGTGGCCACCACGGTCCTGCGATCTCACGCCGTGCGACTTTTTTTATGGCCACACATTAACAACTCGGTTTTCAAAACTCCCTTGTGAAAATTTAGAAGACCTACGGGCTAAAATTACAAAAAAATTTCAGGAGATTAACAACTCCCCCCAAGTGCTCACCAATGTTTTTGATGCTGTAAAAAGAAGAACGAGAACATGTTTGGATGTAGACGGTGGACACGTCTAGTGTTGTAAATATCCGTATTCATTAGATATCCGAATCATACGGAATCGGAATCAGCTAATATCCGTATCCATTATCCGAATTCGAATCCATTTCTTGACCCGCGCGAAAGCGGTTACAGATCATGTCTGTATACGTATGCATGCAACAGACTAAAACATTTTCTATCCGGATACACGGCTAGGTAGGTCGATGCGGTATCGGTATCATACCAGTCGAAGTCGAAGTTTAGGGATAAGAAGGCACCGCGTCGCGCCGTTCTCGTTTGAATTCGGTTCGGGTGAGGCGGGACTAGTTTAACCAATGGGTCTCATCTCATATGATACCCGTTACCCCGATAACTATGCCATCTTTTTTTAGGAAATGTCATTAGAAAGAGAAAGCACAATATCAAATATGCCAAATCGCAGACCGTGTTGTTCGCTTACACTCGATTCCGATTCCGTTTTCTCTTTGCACTTTGCATTTGTAACCACCCGATGCGAATTTATTTTGATTCCGAATCCGTATTCAAGTTCTCGGCCGGTTCCGGATAATCCGGATTCTTTTAATATTCGGATCCAACGGATTTTTGGATACGTATCCTTACATCACTAGACACGTCTCTCATCTAGTTTAAATTTATAATTTTTAGGTTCTTTGTTACGCTTTTTTTTTTAGTTCTGTATATGCAATGGCAATGACAATAATGTAATTTTCTTAAAAATAAAAACTTCAGAACTTGACAGTTTTATTTTTCATTTACCTATAACTTTTACCATGTTACCTTTTAAGAGTAATAATTCAAAACATGTGATTGATTCCACGGTATACTTTGAGGAAGTTTTTTTAATCTTACGAGACTTATGTTATTGATAGCAATTTTAAAGCCGAAAAACCATGTCAAAATGAAATTGGACTGGCCAACGTGGACGCTACGTGGAGAATGCCAAGTATTTTTTGAGAAAACAAAGAAACAAAATAAGGAACGTATTTATAATTGTTCTTCGACTATTCTTAGACCTTGAGATATGATTTAAGCGAGGTATCACCTATGCTTGAGGAAACTTCAAGGTCTGAGAAACGACCCTATGTCTTCTTATTCATCAAAGGTTTCTTTTTATTATCGTAAAATCGATATCTACCATGACTGAAGATGGAAGATGTTAGTAATAATAATAAAAATAGAAAATTGAGGTTCAGTAAAAGCCCAACGCAAATCTTCATCAGCAAGCAAGCGTCATATGTAATCATTCACAAACCAATTACGATCCAAAAAAAATTCAGAAATTGCCTCCATCTCCATTAATAGCAAAAATAATCAACAAAATAGCTTTTAAATCACCGAACATTTAAAAAAGAAAAAGTACCTACTACCATTAAAATAATAGAAGTTTCACAACGGAAGATAATAGATTTCAGCTCGGAATCGCCCCGAGATATATACGGGCAGGGAAAAAAACGTGTTAAAAAATTCTTGTTGGGTGCGGCCAGCTGGAGATCGGAGAACTACACCTGCCCTCGCCTTAAAACTTTTATTTCTTTTCGATTTAATGTTGCTTAGGCGAGATTTGATTTAATTATTATTACCGTGGAAATCGTTCGACGTCGATTTTTCTCAGAAATTAAAATGGCAACCAACGGTCGCGGCGACACGGCACGTAAACGTTTAACGAGAAATTTGTAATTAAATTAATTGGGTTTCTGAAAAACTTGTTTTAGTCTTTTCTGTATCTGGGGCAGCCCATGTAGAGTTCAAGCCTAAGTACTATCGTACCGTGGAATCAGAAGAGAAAGGAAATGTGTTCACGGGGCATTTAAAGGATTGGGAGGGGAATTGAAACATCTGCAGACTTGTTCCATAACCTAGAGATTCTGGGTATGAATGAGTGAGAGAAGAGGGATGATCTAGGTTTTTGTAGGACAGTAGGGGTGTCAATCCCGGGGTTCCGGAGTATAAACCGGACTCGAAAATCCCGGGATCGATTAATATTTTCGGGATTAGTCTCGAAATATTCTTTAGCGACACCGACAGCGATATAGAAGACACTGAAGGTATGGAATAAGGTGGAAGTTTTGGAAAAGTGACTTTTGGAAAGTTACCATTACCAATAATCATGACCTCTGTGTATTGGTGTCGAGTTACGACAAATAGTTCTAACATTTAGAAAATCGCCAACTAAAAATAATATACTACAAAAGTATATCAAAAATGATCACGGGAATTTGCTAAAAGTTATATTATATTGCAAAACGAAATGGAACAGCTTACTTGACATGCTCGAGCGTTTAACACTATTAGAGAATTTCATAAAAAAATCTTATTGATCTAAACGTAACAACAATTTTGGATTCAGAAAGCGAGGTTCTCAAAGGCGTTGTAAAAGTTCTCCAACCAATAAAAATTGCAGTTGAAACCCTATACCGTCGCAATATGGATTTATGTAAAGCAGATGCGGTATTAAAGTTCACGTTGAAGGAATTATCCAGAATTAAAACACCATTCAGTACAGAACTACAAGATTCATTGAGAACAAGGATTAAGCAACGCAGAATCATTTATTTTGACCTCGATTTTGACATTCTCTGTTATCTCAAAAATCCCGACTTTCTAAACACTGAACAAGATGACTGCTTCAAAACATCAAATATTTTCCTCATTAAATTTAAATTGGAAACACTTTTAATCAGGCTAGACATAGACAATTAAAGTGAGACAGAAATCAGCGACGAAGATGACATTCCCATTGCAGAAATTCTGAGAGCAGAAGAGAATAAACCATTCAACGTCAAAGTGCAAAAAGCATTACTAAAATGTTCAGAGTTATTACAAAAGCAAACCAATAATAAGACCCGGATGTCCGCAATCCTTTCTCAACAAACTGATTTAGTTGCAAACGATGGCAGTCGCGGGGGTAGATAATCTTCAAAAAACCTTTGAATTCCTACTAATCATTCAGTCCACAAGCATAGAACCCGAGAGACGTTTCTCTTTCGCAGGAGTATTAAAATATTACTAAGCGATAAACACTTTTAGTGTGACAAATACATATTATCAATATGTTTAAAATGTGTATTATCAGTTTTATATTTATACGCACCTTATTCTTGCCCATTACATATTAAATTTTTTCGTGAAATATTAAAAATTAATGCAAAAGGCCACAAGGTACCTATTTTCAGGGCTTTTCACGACTATTAAATGATAATACACAATCATTTAGTGAAAATGTAGGCATTAATTGCTTTATTTCTTTTAAGGTCTTGTGAAAAGAACCAGGCTATTTTTTCTGGCAGGCTAAACACGGAAACTTGTGCAAAAAGTTCATAAAATCGTTTTTAATAAATTAATAATCATAGGCTGAAGTTGAGTGAGACAGATGAGGCTGTGGCCACATCGAAATAGCGGAAACACCATCTACATACGTGAAGTTTTAGATATGAGAAAGCTATCCGTGTAATGGATGTCGCGATTGCCGACAGAAGAGCAAAAACTCATCCGCATGACTGTTTCACAGGATTGCTTAACAGTGCTTAAGCGAAATCCAAATGACTTTCATAAAAAAAAGTATTTCTCTAATTCTGCTCCATAATAATAAAAAACTGTCTCTTGTTACAAGAAATATTATTTCATAATAAAACATTTGTCACAAATCTACAAAAATGCTTTTAAGATAAGATAAAAATAATATGTATATAAAATAAACAAAGATAAAAATAAATATATAAAATAAACAGATAGGTAAAACGCTACAATATTTTTAAAAAGGCAGAGCTCGATCCTTGAAACCCAGAAAAAATCAATGACATAATCCTCACACCCCAAGGGTTCCATCCTCCTATAATACAACTTCGCAACGCCGCACTTTCTCTTTTCAGGTACAAAACGGACAGGCACCAAACAAATCAAGGACGGACCATAATAATAAAAACCCTCCTTCAAAGGTCCCCTTAGAAACAGTCCCTCGGACAGTAAACCTTATTTTAATTTTACTACAACCCTTTCTCTTCCCAAAACTCAATATTTAAATACGCCCATGGTCAGTGGCGGGCGGACTGTGAACTTCAGAATACATTTGGGCGTTCAGATTCACTAAGAAGGTTTGAGATGTAGTACTGGTTTAAATTAAGAACTTCCAGTTGATCAGTTATGTTTTGACAGGCTTTTGTCCTAACATTAAAAACTTATGAATTATTCTATTTTTGTTGTGTTTGCTGGGGGGGGGGGAGAGATTTTTTAAATTTCTTTGACACAGTGATTATTTTATAAAAACTTTCAAACCACTGGATTTTTCAAAGATTGGTTAGCCTTTTTAGTATTACTTCATACTTTAATACCTTGTATATCTAAGAAATACCTAAAAGAGCGATGCTGTGAAAAATGACCGTATTTTCTTAGTACAACATTGCGAAAATGCGACTTAAAAATAATTATCTTTCTTCAAAGTTCCTGCTCGTGTCCCCGATTGAAATTCTAGGGTCCGCCCATGCTCATGGTCAAATCGAACGAACGAAAAGGTCTTTGTAGTCCGCCTACCTGTTAATGGCCGGAGGCAGCCCGCTGGACCGAGGATCTTGATCCCTCTGTGGCGCCCGGGGCCTCTTTTAACATTGAATTTGTCTCGACGGTGCGGAAAAAGTATCCGATACGAGTTAAATTATGCGTAAAATTCGAAAATTACTTAAAAATTCCGTTGAAAATATTTCATTTTTTTTCTTCTTTACTTGGTGAAAATTTTCCATGTATACGATATGGCGGTATCTGAATTAAAATATCTAAAAAGTTCAGCTTTTAAAATTAATGAATAATACATAGTTCTTTCTAGTGTCTGACAAAAGCCCTACTCCAGGTAGATTTTGCAGAAATACACCCATTGCGGATATTTCTATACAGGGCGGTTCAAACGTAATGGGACATGGAGATAACAGTAGATTTCTGGCATCCAAGTATTGCAATTTAGCCCGAATAGTTAAGTTCGAAAGTTGATAATAGCTCTGTTCGCACAATAATCACAAACCAGTCAGAGCCAATGAAATTACTGGAAACCAGTTGGAAAACTGTCATGTTACCAAATAACTAAAACTTGATTGGCGCTGATCGGTTCGTGATTTCTGTACGAATAGAGCTATTAATACACGTACCTACATGAAATGAGAATTTTAATTTCGATTTTCTTCAATATCTTAAAAAGCTTTTGACGGGTTGCCGTAAAAATTGGTATGGAGCGGTTTTAAGGGCCTCAATTGTGTTCTAGCGGATAGAGCGCGCTACGTGCTGCACGCATCATGCTTTGAAGACGCTCAAACTTTCCTGTTAGATCTAAGATCTATTAAACTTTTAATTTTGAAAAATATCACTTTTTGTATTTTTTAAAGCAAAGAAATAGGTACCTATACTAAACTGGTCAACAAAAAAATCGGCAAAAGCGAATTTTACTCGACTTTTCAAACTGCTATAATTTTTTAAAAACTTAACTTTCTTGAGATCGGTTTTCGGATATCGACAGCTCGTCTTTCCAAAATTAAGCAACAAGAAGTGATTTTGCAATGGAAGCGACATTTTCATGCTATACAGGGTAATTAATAAGTTAATGCAAAACTACTAAAAGTTTAGGTGTGTGCCATGTTGCCAATAATTTTTTTTGATCGTTTCGACATAGCACGCTAGTAAGCTGATATCAATATCTCCAGACGTGTTCGCCGGAATTTCGATTAATGGTCTCTGGCGAAAAATACAGGAGGAAACAGAAAAAGCACACAAATTTTGGTAGCGTCATTTTTAAAACGCTGTAATTGGAAAACGGATTAATAGACTTTGTCGGGCTTTTTGGGAATTGAAAGCCCTTTTTGTGCAGAGTTTTACCTAATAAACTGTTTTTTGTTCAATGTCAAAATGTTTGCGTTGTATAGGGGTGAACTAAAAAGTAAATGAAAAGTATTGTTAAAAATAAATTTTCTTTTAATTTGTGCAAATTGAGCAGTATGCGTGTCTTTTCTTTCAGAACTAGGGCGTTTTGTCTAACTTTGGATTAGTTATACAGCGTGTCCAGAAACCATCTTAACAAATGCGGAACTTTTTTATTTTTAACTTTACGAAAAAGGTAATCCTTCATAAAAAGTTCTGCATCGTGAGAAAATAGCATAGCCATTCAAAAATTTGATCTAAGACATACAGGGTGGCTAAAAATTTGAAACTCTGAACTGGCCTTAAAACAAGGGTAAGCTAAATTTTAATTCAACCAGTATGGTATTTGTGCAAGGTTACTAATTAAGTGATAAGTAAGCACTTATACTTAAAATGATTGATTGAAGGTTTACTTGTATTTAATACAATTTTAGTAACAAATGAAATATTAGGGTAAAAAACATATTAAATAACTAAACATGACTAAATAACTAAATAAATTTAAACCTCCACGTAACCTTCGTCCATTTCCATACAGTTTATCTTTAAATAAAGATTTGGTGTCTCCTTAACTTTACGTAAATTGAGAATTTCAGCTTTTTAAGCCACTCTGTATTGTCCTACATCAAGTTTTTGATTAATCATGCTCTTTTTCACAATGTAGACTTTTTATGACGATATTTTTTTGTAAAGTCAATAATAAAAAATAAATTTTATTTTTGGGACCTCCTGTATGTTCCAAACCTAATTCGCTAACATAAAAGTTACCTCTAGTACATTTACAGTGGCAGTTTACTTTTAAATAACGATTTGTGTCTTTTTAGCTTCACGCGGATTAGGACTTTTAGATTTTTGGGATACCCTGTATGTCTTAAATCAAATTTTTGAGTGGCAATGCTATTTTCTCACAATGTAGAACTTTTTATGAAAAATAACTTTTCTCCCGTAAAGACAAAAATAAAATGTTTTCCATTTGTTAAGATGGTTTCTGGACACGCTGTATAACTAATCAAGAGTTGGACAGAACGCCCTAGTTTTGGAAGAAAACAAACACATACCGCTCAATTTTCACAAATTAAAAAAAATCATTTTTAACAATGATTTTCATTCACTTTTTGGTTCACCCCTATACAACGCCAACATTTTGACCTTGAAAAAGAAAACAGTTTATTAGGTAAAATGCTACACGAAAGGGCTTTTAATACCTAAAAAGCCCGACAAAGTCTATCAATCCGTTTTCGAGCTACAGCCTTTTAAAAATGAGGCTACCAAATTTTGTGTGCTTTTTATGTTTCCTCCTGTATTTTCCGTTAAAGACCATTAATCGAAATTTCGGCGAACACGTCTGGAGATATTAATATCAGCTTACTAACACGCTATGTCGGAACGACCAAAAAAATTTATTCGCAATATGGCACACACCGAAACTTTTAGTAGTTTTACATTACCTTATTAATCACCCTGTATAGCATGAAAATGCCGTTTCCATTGCCAAATCAGTTCTTGATACTTAATCTGGGAAAGACGAGCTATCGATATTCGAAAACCGCTCTCAAAAAAGTTAAGTTTTTAAAAAGTTATGGCAGTTTGAAAAGTCGAGTTAAAATAGCTTTTGCCGATTTTTTTGTTGACCAGTTTAGTTGAATAACACTAAAAATAAGTTTTCGAAATATTCTCAATGTTAACCTCAGATACAGTGGGCAACCTTTAAAAGTATGTTAATGAAAATTAAAATTAATTTCGTCAAAATCTCAAAAAGTGAGAAAATATTATTCGATCAAAAATTCCATACATCTATTCACAAACAAATTTAGGCCTTTTTAAAGCATGAAGTCTACAGTACGTAGCGCCCTCTATAAGCTACAGTAAAATTAAGGCAGGATTTTTTCTTGCAATCAAAAACCCCCTATACCAATTCTTACGGTAATGTCAAAAACTTTTTAAAATAGTAAGGAAAATAGAAAATAAAATTCTCATTTTAACGCCCTGTATATCTTGTTAATATGAACTTTCAGACTTTACAGGCTGGACTAAATCGAATATTTCAATGCAAGTAATCCAGTACTGCTTTGTACCATTACTTTTGGACCTCCCTGTATAGGATTTAACGAAATTTGTATATAGACAAACTCAAAGCCGTATTTGGCACGAAAATGCTTCAGATGGGCCAAATGGATCAGGTACTTTCAAAATGGCGGCGATTTGATGTTTTCAAAAAATCCTATTTAGGACCCTAGACGTAATACGTCATTGGTTAGGGCTTACAAAACCATACAACTTTTGTCTAAAACGTTTAACGCGAAAACTAAAACCAGAAAAAAAAACAAGAGTGAAAAGGCTAAACAAGTGCGGTATCATCGGGGTTTATTGGTTCTCGGGTTCTTCCCAAGTAAAGAAAATTCCGAAGGTTTTATCGAAAACCTCGATTTATCGACAAAAAAAAAAACGAATTCAATATCAGGCTTTCCTATTTTACATTATTTATCTTTTTCATATTATGTCTTATTTTTATATTATGTATTTCATTAATATTTATACAAACGTAAACACCGTTAATTTTCACTTTAGTAAGGTTTACACAAACACTGTTTTGGCTGAGTGACCAAAAAACTATGACATAAAAATCTACATTTTACGACACAGGCATAGACATTTACGATTTTTCTTAGAATAATTGTTATGAGCTGGGGTTCTACCTGATACAAGCTTACAACAGTTATTTGAATGGCTTAGAATTTTAGATCTTGATTGACTGAACTCTTGATAATTCAGTTACCTATTTTAATCCCAATAATATATGAAAAATAAACTTGACCAGTAAATCAAATTCTATAATGTATTTTCGAAAAAATTCGGTTATTTTCGATTAAAACGTTTTGGAAAAAATATTTTCTAAAACTTTTCGAAGATTATAAAATTTATTGAATGCAAAATTGCCGAATATTCCATAATTTTTTCTATACGTACTCTCTAGATGACTCATGCAAATATCTTTTATGTATGACAAACACATATTTGCAACCGGCTTGTTTTTTTGTTTTAATTTGCATGCAGAGAATATTCGTTTAGGGCCAAAATTGGATTACTGCTTAAAAAATTGGAGAGACATGGTTCTACCCGAGAACAAACCAACGTTCTACCACAAAATTTAACTGTACTAAAATTGAGTTTTGGCTAACGATTAGCGGCAGTTCGTAAAAAGCTGCCAAATTGGAATACTGGCCGGTATGCAAGCAAAACGTTCTTATTTTGAAAGGAAAGTCGTTATTATTTGTCCGCCCAAGATATCTGGAACCGGCAGAAGAATTTAAAGAATGCAAGGAGAGGCTTAAACAACGTTGCCACTTTGTGTGTAAACCTGTTTTAAAAACTGTTTAATTTTTCGTTAATAAGATTTAAACTTTTCTTACCGCATCATAAAATGAGTTTTATAATACCTGTCGTTAAGAATTAGATAAATCTTCTGTTTTCAACAATTAATTTCCGGGGTGTTATTTCCCCACAAAATATTTAGCAAGAAATTACCAACATTGCACTATTTCCCTGTCTTCTTCGCCTCGTCGACTGAACGGTGACTTGGCCCACGTCGGTAACACGCTTATTGAATAGAAAAATAATAGATAGAACTTATTTGGCTGATTGCGAAGTCGGTCTCCGTCTTTGTAAATGATTTATTGCCTCTCCGGGTCGGGATGTCTGTGAGTTGCCTCATAGCCGTCTCATCATCGGTCGAGAGTCGTGGTGTTTAAAAATGGAAAATTTGAAGGGAAAAGTTTTGCACAGTCAGGCGCGTGAGATAATTGCAAACGTAATTAGGGTTTGCGATGAAGAGGCAGGGAATAATATGATAAAAATTCCAATAAAAAATAAAACAGAAAGGGCTATGTTGTACACAGGAGTAGGAAGATCATCTATAACAAGAATTAGAAAAGAAGATGCTCTTAGACAACAACATAATCCCGCAAACTTATTATCTTCTCCAAGAAAAAAACGGGAACGAACAAAAACGACTCCGATTCTGAGTAAAATGGACTAAACAAGGCTTCATAATCATTATAGGTAATATAAACAGAACACATTTTTTCCACCAAGTTTTCTTTTATTTTTTTAGTTACATTTTAAATCCTTCAAAGAAGGTATTGTGTAACAATTTATTTGAATAATTGCCACAGATTTATAAATATTTAAGTTTTTAAACAGGTTAGTTTGAATTTGTATGATTAAATTAATAGAACGCCGAAGCTGAACCCCCAAAAACATTTTTTTGCCATCTATTATATTATGGAAACAAAGCATTGGCGAACGCTTACTAATCAGGTTTTTTAACCTATTTTATAAAAGAATTATTCCCTACATTCTTTAACGGAGTTTCCTACAAGTCTTTTATATATTAAACGAACCTGATTGTCAATACATTTTAATTATTTTTTATAAGGACTGATAAGTTGACACTACGCCACTGAGTAGTGCTATTTTAACATAGTTTTTATGCATTTTTATGACTTCCTTTCCCTTTCGTCCCAGTTACAGGGAACTTGGGCGGACAATACTTGAATATTATAAACATATTTGCAACATCCTATCAAGGGCGCGAATAAAAAATTTTGCGTTTTAAAATGTACGCTAATTGTTAGCGACAACTCTCTAATGTTGCACGTACACATGTAACATAGTAATTAAAATTATTTAGAATAAACGCCTTTCCACGGGCGAGCAAAACGATTCTTGTCAGGATCGGAAAGAACTAAGATTTCTGCATTTAAGGTATCCCGTTAATCGGTAGCAAGAGCTCACTCTTTGTATATCAAGGTCACCCTAATCGGTAGGAAAAGTCCCTAGCTCTTAAATTTATTTTAATAGATATTTCGTTTTTTAAACAAGACAGACAGATTTTACATTCGTTCCTGCTTACCCCGGGACTCTGCATGGTCTGCTGCTGCTGATTAGACATATTCTGCAACCCTTGCAGACCCGTATTGTGCATATCCTGCCCTTGCTGATATCCCCACCATGTTTGCTGTCCGCCCCCCGGCAATTGTCCGTGCTGACTATAGTCAATTCCGCTACTATTATAAACATTTTGATTGTCCGCGTGTGTCGAATTGCTAGTGTTTGTGTTTTCGAACGTACTGGCCATTTTGTAGCTGAACATTTGGTTGTGAGGTGTTTGATTATTGGAAGAACTGATCGCCGTTTCAATGTTTTGTTGTTGATTTGACTGATTTTGCAATTGCTGCATTAATTGTTGCTGATGCTCAGCATTGGGCCACCACATTCCCTCCGCGCCCCAGGCGCTTCGGTTTTCCGACATGGCGGATCTCTGTTGGGCCCTTTTACCGCGCACAATCGCTCACAGACATTAAAAACGCGAAATTCTCGGTCGAAACACTGTTCCGAAAGATAAACTATCACTGAAACTATCGGAAAACACTGCAACCACGCGGCGTTATTTTACGGAACTGGTTTCGCGGCAAAATACGTATTAACCGCTCACTTTTACAATTCAAAAGTTGCAGTACCGTCCCACCATAACACATACGCTCACATATTTCATCAATTCAATATAGCCTCTTCACGCGGCAAAACTGCTCTGGTGAATGTGGCAACGTAGCGAGGGTAGAGCGCGGGCCAATGAGAGATTAGGGCGCGTGCGCACACGATTCTGCGAAGCCGGTTCGATCCCCGCTAAGCCCCCCGGTTCCCGGTAGGCAACGGTCAATACGACGGCTGCTAGGGGAATGGCCGCGTTGCCACTTCATACGTTAGGTAAAATTCTATACGTCGCGTAGCAAGATGGCCGTGTCAATGAGCTTGTTCTAGTCTCCGAACTACCAAAATATTATTAATAGTACGAAATATTTCGACTTCATGACGTTAAATTATTAAAAAAGGCCCCATTACGAGCAAATTACACAGGTACTCAGCACGCTTGACGGTTTTGCTGTGAAACTGCGTGTGGCGAAGTGAACTAGCTCCGTTCGTAAGCTGCTGTACTACCAAGCCAGAATTTCACATTTTATAACACCATTTTAAAAGAAAAAAACAATACGAAAGTTACGTTAGTAGGACTCTACTAAATTCTTTATATACTGCGAAATATACCAATAAGACTTATCCCGGACAACCGACCAAACTTACCCGCCTCTGGACGCAATCGTTCTGCTACAATACAAGAAATAAATCCTGTTTCAACAGCCCAAAAAAAGAAAACAAAGCCCAACAATTTTATATAAAAATCCTTAACTTTCGGGAAATTTCTTACAAGAATGCGGCAACGTCGTTTCCCGGGCGGGACGAAGAAAGTTTGTTGCCACGCACGGGCGTCCTGGTTAATTAAACTTTGCTCGTTAATAATTCCGCAAGACTTATTTTCTCTGCTTCGACTAAAACAGCCCCGCACCCTTATTCAAAGGGGCGCGGATAAAAGGTCAAAATTACATACAAAATACCTACGTATTTTAATATTTCGCCATTTGCGTGTTACACATATTTTACCCAAACAAGATAACATTTAATAAAAGAAATAAATTATAAGCAATGTTTTCTCTACTACTATTTATACTATCTATTACTATACCATTTATGAAAAATCTCTATATTAACAAAAAAGCAGGAGTGGAAAAACTTTTGACCTGCCGATCCAACCCAACCCGACCTGCCAAGGTCATCTGGCAGTATTACCAGGCACCCAATTCCGATTTTGCAACATCGACGTCTTTACAATCATTGTACTATTATAGTAGGTACCCACATGAGTATTCAAAAAGTCAAACATTCTAAAAATATCAAAAATTACTAAAATTGAAAAAAGTTCAGTCACCTTGTAGGTATGTAGGTACACTAAAATATGAGAGCAATTTTTTAAAAATTCGCTGTTATTTTTTGTAACAGACAATCTTTAACTAATGCAAGTTTAATACCTATACACGATTAAAAGAATAATATTAATAGCTTGCACCCGCGGTATAATAATTTTGCTTCATTACAAACTTTAAACCCCCATTTCACCCCTTAGGGGTCGATTTGTTAAAAACTGTAAAACACGTGTTTAAACATTTATTTTTAGAGTACCGACTTCTCTGAAGTTTCGAGTTAATAGGACCATCTAATATTTTTTCTCCATACAAAATTTGAACCCGTTTCACCCCCGTAGGGGTTGAATTTTGAAAAACATTTCTTAGTGCATTATAATATAAGAAATCTCTGTGCAAAATCTCAGGTTTGTAGACCTAGCGGTGAGGGCTGCGCGTTGATACGTCAGACAGTCGGTTTCTTCTTTTATATGTATGTAGGTACCTACCTACCTAGAGTTAATTTAGTATAGAGATTATGTGCTATAGGTATTTTACCAATCAATTAAATTTATCTTGGACAAAAAACACTCCTTACAAAACACTTTGAAAAAGAAAGCTACCTAATATCCAACTCAACAACTAATCACAATATGTTTCCCACTGTGAATATTTATTTCAATTAGGTATTTATGTATATCATAATAAGTAATAACCTATTTCTGAGAATTATTAACAACCGAGTAACCGACTAGCAAACTGAGTGTACCTACTATTAAATTATTAAACGAAAAACTTATTAACAAATTGAAATATTAATAACTAAAAAAAGCCAACTCGTTTCCATTTCCCAGATTTTATCCCTATTGATTTTCTTTGTCAAGGTTTGGTCATTGGCGCCAATAACAACTCAAGCACCTTTTAAAAGTATCTAAAAACACACCTATCTACTCTTATATAAACCCTTATCTATAAAATAAATATGGTTTGAAGGAAATATGTCCTCAGAATCAATAATTTTTTATATATTTTTTAATAATAATTGATTAAATCAAGTTACCAAAGCTACAAATCACATAATCAAGTTGCCCTGTATGTGTACGTGACGCCAAAATGGATACCGCCTAAAACGTCTCAAATACGGTAATTTCGTAATCTCTCGAACATAATTCAAACATATTTTCCCATGTTATGTTATATAATTTCACATGTGCAATAGCTTTTTTTACACAAACTTTCAGGGATAAATACACACGCATGGAAATTTGGCGGCAAAATTAAAACTTTAACAACTTTTCCAACAAACGCCCAAAAATTAACAAAGGCGTCATTTTAGCCTACGTCATCAATAAGGTGATTTGTAAAAATACGCAAAATACCTCTTGGACACAATAAAAATTAAAAACCTTACGTAAAAGTACCCGAAAAACAAATATTTTCCATATCAGATATACCCTATGCAATACGGTATATGCCATAAGGAAAGCATAGCATTGGCAAACTACACAGTACAAATGGAGTCGTATACGCTGTGTATAGCCCGGCCATATGAACAAAGCCTGACCAAATTATATTATTTTCTTACCTTTACCGTAGAAATATATCTATCAAACTCACTCAAAAAATCAAACTAAAAATTACAAACACAAATAAAATTCCAGATGATAATCAGACATCCACAGAAGCCAGAAAAAATTAGACAAGTCTCGTACCTTGCCTCCTATGCTTTTCTTATGGCAGCCATTTGCTGGCATTTATACGTAGAGTATATGGACGATTTCCTGATTAATATTTCCACGTAAACTAAAGATTGTTGCGAGAAAACGGTATCATACATAAACTAGTTTGTAAAAAACCTAATTATATCAGAAAAATGATACACTGACAATTTCTACATACAAAAATAATATAATTTTCTTACCTTTGGACGCTTCGAAACTACTGAACACTGCTTCGTAAATGCGGCCCCACGCCACTTTAGATACGAGCCGACAGCGGACTGTTTACAACGCGACGCTATTGGCCAGTTTTAAACTAGCCGCAAAAAATCGGCCAATTAAAAAGCTTCGGCTGGATTCGTTACGTTTCTTTTTTCGACCAATAAAATTCTCGATTGAAACACAGGCAAGCGTTTTGTTTGATTAGCGGGAAAATAATCGTTAAATGAATGGTCGATTATGGCAATTTTTATTTTAATAAAATTGAGAAAAATGCTTTAAGATTTATAGGATATTTTAAGACAAATACGTAAAATTACATTAAAATAAATACTACAAATAAATACAGATATTAAATTAGTATTTATTAACATAATAATTTAACATCTGAAAAGATAACTTCCGAAATTAAATAAGGTAATTTACAATAAACTAAATTAGGCGTTCAAAAAATATCAAAAAAGGAAATAGTTACGATGTTATTTTGACTGATTGATTGATAAAGAATCTGGAAAAATGTTAAAATAACCAGAAAAAATAGTTTTTATATCGAGTTTCTTCCAGTTATATAACTGTTAATACACCATCCGTCGGTTGCCTAGACAAGAACGCGACCCAATAGTCAGTGGCGTATCAACGATTTTCCAGACGTCTGGCGGAAATCGTATGTTGTTTATTATAACTTAAATAATGATAATGTTTGTTATTGTTAAGATAATGCAAAGTGACTACGATCACTTTTTTGTTTAACCTTGAACTGTAACATTCGGTTAAGAATACCGCATTCATGCACGAAACGCATCTTGTGCAGAAGATGTGCCAATTTGCAAATTTGTTACAGTATTTTGTTCGCTACAGAACTAATAAACATAACTTATGTTTTTACCTAGTTTATTAAAAAAATAAGCTACCTAGAAGAGCGCTGACTGAGAGATTTACCAAAATAACCTTATTCTTTGTTAAAAAATTTACCATTGGGCCTTTGGACATCGGAAATTATTGCACTTGCAGTTAGCTTAAAAACTGCGACACTCTCTACTCGTTGTTTTGAGTATGTATACTCAATCCTACGTAGGATTTTAATGGCGACCGTTGACACATGTCAAACATATTTGCCAACGTATAATTTAAAAGTTCCCTAATTCTGATTCAGAAAACTCCTCGCGGGCACAGACAATCGCTGGATTGATGAGAGATGGATGTATTGTACATAATATATACATGTATGCAACGAAGATACATATTTCGCATCTACTCCTTGCATCCGGAAAAGCGTCAACAGCTGGAATTCGTGCAGCGTGCAGTACCTTACATCGAATGCCGTGTAGATGGTCATCCTTTTCTTACGCAGGGTTGCCAACCGTCCCGTTTTTAGCGGGATTGCCCGCTTTTAATACCTCATGTCCCGCGTCCCGCGGCTACGACCTGCGGGACGGTTTTTGTCCCGCTTTTTCAGGATAGGACATAATTATTTATAAGTATATGGTTTTTGGTCTAATTTAGGGTACTGTCCCAATAACCTCTTAGGACTTTAGGTCGTAACAAAAAAAATAAAAACAAAAAACTCTTTTTTTTGTTTTTAATTGTAATATTTTATTTTGTTTTTATAGTTTCAATTTAAACTATACTGTTCATATAAAAATTATTTATTTATTGTTTAATATGTTATAAGTGTCCCGCATTTTTATTCAGTGTCCCGCTTTTTTATTCAATGTCCCGCTTTTTTTATTAGCAAATCCCGCTAAGCGCAAATGAGGAGTTGGCAACCCTACTTTGCCCCGGCATACGTGCAGTCATTCCGATTTTGATTTATGAAGTGTGAAATTAAAGTTTGTTTTTAGGGAAATTGTGTGGGATTTCCGTGTTGTCAAAAAGCATTTTGCCATTATTTTAATTATTTTGTGCTTATTAGACATTTTGGTACTGTATTGTTGGACTTTGTGTATCTGTAAAGTGTTTTTTATTGAAAAGTAAGTTGGTAAACAAATTATATTTGTTGAACAATTATCTAGACAAACATTACTCCAAAATTAATTAATATGATAGGAATTATATATATGTTTTGCGGAGTAAATTACGAATCTCAAGGAGTAGTTCAGTGGAAAAGCTTGTAGTTTTTAAAATTTTCTTTTTAAATTACCATATTTTCTCGAGGTTATATAAATCACGAAGAGAATATAATCGTAGACAATCTCGCCCATGTAAAGCACCTCCGGGCGCTCAAAAATGACGCGTCTTGTTCTGTTTTTTTCTGTTATCACAGTCGTCAGACTGAAACATGGCCTGTCAAAAGCTGGAGGAACGAAGACTTGCAGGACTGGCTTAGAGCTAAGCTAAGAACATCGCTTTTATTCCCTGGAATACGGTTAGCAAAGTTATGGGCGGTAGGGAGGTAATAAGTCAGAACCCGAAACCCGACAAGGCATACGTTGTTGACCAGTTAATTAGGGATGCTGGACATGGCTCCGTACCACTATCAGTTCAATGCAATTGCAATGGTATGGAGTCAGGCCAAACACTTTTATGATGCCCACATCAGCTCGATCAAGGACGTTATAAAGTGCTGGACATAGGTGGTTCCAGACTTCTATTTTTGAGGGACCTTAAGCCCGTGCTTTGCTTAGGTTTGATAGGTTTAGATTTGCTGCGGCTAGGCCACTCAATTGGATTTGGGAAGGCTAATTGAGATTTGGGAGAGCTCAGCCCCCCCAATCCCCCACCTAAAACCGCCTATGGTGCTGGAGGATGGCATTAAATACTGCGGGGGCCGACCAATGGTCTAATTACGTGCAGCACACCGATAAGGTTATTAAGGAGGCTTGGAAGAAAGAAAAAGATATTAAGGTCACTCAAGAGCCCATATCAGCGTTGTGCTTGCTATTACCATTGTACTAGATCTATTACAATTTAACATTCAATATTACCCTATTACGTCTTCTCGGCTATTACTACATTACCAAAAACCCCAATAATCTAGTACATTCTCAACTTCATGCACAAGCTTGAATTCAATGTGGTGTCGTGCCTCCTGTCCGACGTCTGGCTAACCGACATACCGACAACCGAGTAGCGCATTCTCTAAATAAAAGTACTGAAAGTAGTGTAAGAGAAGGAGACAGCCATTGCCGGTAGGTTTGTAATTTTATTATTACGCTTGGGATTCCCATGACCAAACTGTGGCGCGTATAGCGTATAGTTGACATGTCAAAATATTGCTATTCTTCTCTTTTTAATACTGTACATTAGACTAATCGAGGAACTTATGATGAGCCTAAACATGAATCCAAACTTGCAGGATCAAGAACCTGATGATATTACATTTCTCGGAAATATGTTTTTTAAGAATTGCATTTGCTTTTATTTCTATTAACATTTTAAAAGTTATATTACCTGAATATAGCAATCATAATATATTTATTTGTTAAGCCTCTTAAGACTGTTAAGAATGTTTTGTTTGTCTACTTATAATGTTTAATTATTGATTTATGTTATACTATTCATGTTTCGATTTTTTGTTGATTATATGTCATTTGAAAGTATCATTTTTTGTTAATTATAATTAAACGTATTTAGTAAAGTTATTTGTTCATCCAAAAAATGATGTATTACTAATCAGGTGGTCAAAAATGGTTAATGGGAGATGGGAGTGAGGACACGTCACGGATTTCAATCTATTACAATCTAGTACAATTGTATGTAAAATTCTAGTACATTCAGCAAGCATCAAAAGCCCAACGCTGGCCCATATAGTTTTGTATTTTTTGATATAGTTATTCATGTTTTAGACGGTGACGACGACGGTTCGTCAGATGAAGATCACCTCCGAGATAATTCTGTGGAGCATGAACCAAAAACCAATTGGGAGTATTCGTTTATATTTTTTACCCTTTTCACTCCAAACGACATAACCATAAAGTCTACGAAGGTTCCGCGAATCGACCTATTGAAAATAAGTTTAAACTTTGATGGATTTATCATTAATTCTGTTTTTGACGATTTTAGGGCCAAACTTTGTTTTATTTTTAAATTTAAGTGTCGTTTCGAATACGTTTAATTGGAACTAAAAATAAATTATCTTACCAAGAGCGGCGTGAGATTGGTGGCAAATATGTTCAAACATGTTCATTTAAACGTATTCATAGTTCTAGTAAAATGGTTATTTCTACACGTACGATCAGTGCCGGTTTATGAATTTGTGCGCCCCTAGCTAGGCACCATGTTTCTTGGCGCCCTCCCCCATATCTACCATTCATACCAACCTCTGGGTCCGGAACGCTTTCCGCCATCGAAAAATAAGTATTTCAAATGGTATTTTTTTGCAAAAAAATTTTCGGAATCGTATTTTCTTAGAAAAAATATTGAAATTTGATAAATTGCATAAAAAATGTCAGTTGTATAATATGCGGTGTTACGAAAATTTTATTCCAACACGAATCGCGCAGTCGCAGTAAAAAAATGCCAAAATTTCACAAAAAAGAATTAAAACACCAGAAAAATAATAAATGTGGCCACACTGTGCTCCCATAATCCAAAACGTCATCCAAAATTAATTTTAACCATAACCTCAAATATGTTGCAAAACCATCAAATAGTAGATAAAAATCATGTTTTTTTCTAATAAAGTGATTTATGAGTTGAAATATTGTGTTTTCCACATTAAAGGGGATTTATTTATAAACAAGTTATATCAACATCAATAAAAAAATGTGTTACAATTCCAAAATTGAAGGTGTCCGGATAGTGTTATGAAACCCCACCTCAATTTGTATAAAAGTACAGATAAAATATTCATTTTTGTTTGGTGCCCCTATTTTTGCTAGGCGCCCCTATTTTTGTTCGACGCTCCTAGGCACGTGCCTAGAGTGCCTAATGGGTAAACCGGCACTGCCTGCGATATGTTGTCAGTAATTTTTTTTTCAGCAAGCTTCTGTTCCACTATTTAAGCAGTCATAAATTTTTTGATAAAAAATGTGTCCGGCCCTGACCAAAGTTAAAGTTGTGTAAACAGAAGTTATCACAAATGACATATGACATGTGTCAACGGCCGCCATTAAAATCTTACGTGGGATTGAGTATGCTTCGATTTTCAATTGCTTTGTCCGATTTTCCTGTTTTGTTACGCTTCTGGTTAAATCATATGTTATTTGACATTTCTTCCGCTAGGATCGTTGTAGCCGGCAACCGTCAAACTTCATAGACCGAAATTGTTGCACATTTTTTATAAATATTTCGTCAAATTATGCATTAAATATTTTGATTACAGTAAGTTCTTCTCCTCCACCAAGTTCGAATTATATAACTCAACCTACAATACAGTTTTTAAATAGTACTTCTTAATAATAACCAAAAACAATACCTTATTTCACTTTAAATTACCATGTGATGGACTGATGGGCAATGTTTTGATTTTTTTTAGGGGCTGTTTATAAGATAACACCTGTACAATGGCTAGTACTGACGTAGCGGCTTTAGCAGCCGATCTGGCGAGAGCTGTAGAACTAACAATGAGTCCCAATGCATCTCAACCTGATCGGTTAAAAGCATATCAAGCCTGCGAAAGCTTTAAAGAGACCTCTCCATTATGTGCTGAAGCTGGATTGTATTTAGCAGCTGGAACGCAACACTCACTTATTTCAAGGCATTTTGGTCTGCAGTTGATGGAGCATACTGTCAAATATCGATGGACACAAATTAGTCAACAAGAGAAGATTTTTATTAAGGTACATGTAGTTACGTTGAACCTAGATGTCCTGTGTAGCTCTAATAATGGTTTGGGCTTACTAGGGCTCAAGCTATGAATCTGCCCAATTTAAATTTACAAAATTAATGACCAATTTTAGGAAAACGCAATGAAACTTTTGGCTGCTGGCGGCATTAGTGATGAGCCCCACATGAAAGATGCCTTGAGTCGAGTAATTGTTGAAATGGTGAAAAGAGAGTGGCCCCAGCAGTGGCCAGGACTTCTAAATGAACTGTCAGATGCTTGTGCATGTGGGGAGACCCAAACGGAGTTAGTTCTGTTTGTGTTTTTGAGATTGGTTGAAGATGTAGCATTGCTGCAGGTAAAAATAAGTTTAAACTGAGTTACATGAAATGCAGATTTGTGGTGCCTTGTTTTTATTTGTATATATTATTATTTATGTTTTAAGGCATAAAAAATAAAACAAAATTTTATCTGTAAGATAGTTCTTGATTGTATCATATTGAGTGGACTAGTTTTCTAGTCCAAATCTTGCTGAAGGAAATGTGTAGCCTTTTACTAAATGTATTTTTCTGTATTACTTTAATTAAAAATTGTTATTATCTAACTAAAATTTAGAGAACTTTGACTTGCTTCACAAGATTTTATGGTTAAAGTAAAGCATATACAGTACGTCCACTGATGGGGTAGACAAGAAGACAAATGGACCAAAAAGTGAAAGATACAAAAAATGATCATTCTTTATATAAGTTTTTGCTTGCTTTAAAAATAAGATCCACGATGCCAAAAATTTGTTTTTTGTACAGGGTCTGCAAAAAATACATTTAAAATCAACATTTTTCTCACATTGTCACCTTTTTTATTTGATTCCTCCTTTGATAATTGTGACGTATTTGTCGAAATAATAAAGATATTGCCTTTGTACAAATTTGTCGTCCAAATTTACGAAATCGTCTTTTACCATTGTATGTGTAATTTACTAGACAATACTAGTTTATGTTTTTGGAATAATACTTATTAAAAAAATGTGACCTTCATGCTTTTTGCAGTGGAGTCTTCATTTGTCATCTTGTCTACCCCATCCGTGGACATACTGTATGGTACATTTAAAAGAAAATTGTTTCCAAAATACTATGCAGTTTTTTTATTACAATTTTTTTTCTACATTTAAAATTCTAGTAAAATATATACCATAATCATTTTATATTTTTCTAGACCTTGGAATCAAATCAAAGACGAAAAGACATATATCACGCCTTGACAGCCAACATGTCAATAATTTTTGAATTTTTCTTAAGACTTATAGAGCTGCACGTAGGACAGCTCAGGGCTTGTACTGAGGTAAATGGTCCTAAAGCCCAAGCACATAGCAGGGTGGTGCAAGTTGTTTTACTGACATTGACAGGTAAAAATAGTAATTTCACTGTTTTATATCATAAAGACATTGCATTGTGTATCGTATAGTAACTGCTGATCTTTAAATATTAAATATTGTTTTTCAGGTTTTGTGGAATGGGTTTCTATGACACATATCATGGCACAGAATGGACGTTTACTGCAAATTTTGTGTTTGTTATTGAACGAGGCTGCTTTTCAGTATTCTGCAGCAGAATGTTTATCACAGGTACAGAGCAGGAATAATGGAATAACTCGTATCATTAATATGTTTTTAAAGATACGAAATAAATTGAAAAAATTTGGTGGGCGGGAATTTTTTTTTAAGAAAATGCAAATATCATGTGAAAATAATAAAAACTAAATTAAACACGAATGAACAATGAAAAAATAAACTGCTAAAAATGAACTCATGTTGAAGATTTGCTTATTATTTATTATTATAGGTAGTAAATCGGAAAGGCAAAATCGAAGAGAGAAAACCCCTGATGATGTTGTTTAGCACAGAAACGATGCAATGTTTATTGACAGTGGCTAAAAATCCAGGAAATTTAGTCGACGAGCAGTTCTATTTGTTTAAGAAAAAGCTTATACAGGTAATGCAATGTGAAAATTTCGGCCCTAGTCAATATATTAATTTAAAATAGATGTTACACAAGTTTCGTCCGTTCGGGCATCATCAGATCAGACCTTCCCTAACTTAAAATTTTCAAAAAGGAAAACATAGACATACTAGACATGGTAAATAAAGGGCAAGACTTTGTGTCTTTTAAAAATATTTAATAACATGTATATTTGTATTTTGGAAAAATGTACAATTAATTTGTGATGACTTTTTTTTTAGGTTTTTGGTGGCCTTACCAATCAGCTGTGCATGATATGTTCTAAAGAACCAACATACAGACCGGTGAATTTTTCTATGTTCCTTGAAGCTGTTTTAGCTTACAGTAGCCACTCCAGTTTATTTTTAGCCCATCTGGCGAATCCTCTTTGGAATAGTATGCTGAAACATGAACAGGTAAAGAAATTACTTTTTTTTTCTTAATAAAAAACGGTAATTTTGCTTTTCTATTTTCTTTAAGTGGTCTTTTTATCTTTGGATAATTGTTTATTTTTAGGATATAGTTTATTTAATCAGTGGCGGCTCGTGACTTTTTTATTTGGGGGGGGCACAAATACAAATCAATAAATAATAACTACTTACTTAAAAAATTGTAAAACAGTCTTTTGTAATAAATATTGCACAGAGTATATTTCTGATTCCATTTTTTGGAAACGGCGGATAGGGAAAACCCAAAAGTAAGAAGAAAACAAAATACACATTACTAGAATTACTAGTAATACTACGCACTAATGCACTACTAATAATTAATAAACTATTTAAATAAAAAAAAATATCCCTCAACTGATCACAGAAAAAATTATTAGGCCTTCACGTGTTAATATATCAAGAAAACTAAGCATCAAATTGTGCAATAATCTCTTCCGCCCGCCGCGCCAAGGACAACGCCGCTCGAAATCCAAACAATAAACAAGTGCTAGGAGACACGAAATATTGTGCCCATCGAGATGCCGATAGCACGCGATTTTAACCCTAATTCTCCAATGCATAGACCGGCGTCGCCACCAAAATTGATGATGAAATTGGGACAAATCTGCTGTGTCCCCGGAGATAAGTTTTGATCGCCGGCGGTCGCGTTCGCCGTGGTGTGACATGCAAGGAAAGAGGTATTGAGGCGCGGCGGTGTATTATTTTTCTTTTTGACTTTTGATAAAAGATTTTTTATTTGTCGAAAATCTAGAGTGGGCACGTGCCCTTGTGCCCTTTAGGACCAGCCGCCACTGTATTTAATAAACATTTTTTGAAAAGAGGGTCATAAAAATTTAAACTGGTTACCTTAATTCAGTTTTTATTAATTTCTGGACAGAATCTTTAATAAAACTTTAATAAGTTATATATTTTTGGAATTTCCAGAAAATTTGCCGTAGATAAAGCGATAATCGCAGGAATTCGCTTTAGATTAGAAGCTACAGTTCAATCAATAAAAACTTCTCAAAAAGAGGGTCATAAAAATTTTAACTTTTTATCTTAATTCAGTTTTTATTAATTTCTGGGCAGAATCTTTAGTAAGAACTTTATAAGTTATATGTATATTTTTGGAATCTACAGAAAATCTTCTAACGGATAAACCAATATTCACTTTAGATCAGAAGACACAGTAGATTAAACAAAATCTTTTTGAAACAAGGGTCATTAAAATTTAAACTTTCTACTTTAATTCAGTTTTTATGAATTTCTAGACAGAATTTTTAATTAAACCTTAATAAGTTATAGATTTTAGAAATCTCCAGAAATTTTTGTTTTATCTTCTGACATCCCACGAAGACCGAAGTCTAAGTACTATGTACCGTGGGTGTACTGGGGGATCGAGTCACACATCCAGAGCTGGAAACATCCGTAGGGATTTCACCAGCCCTTTAAGAGGATGTGTGGGGTGGTATTACCTCGGCCGAGGAAGAATTCCTCTACCACCTTCCAACAACCCAATCAAACAAACACAAAATATCCATAGTCGAAGCGGGATTCGAACCCGCGCCTCTCGATTGTAAAGCTGGCGCCGTACCAACTCGGCCACCGGAGACCCAATTGATGACCCAATTAATTGAGTTTTATTTGATTTCTGGGCAGAATCTTTAATAAAACCTTAATAAGTTATATATTTTTTGAATCTCCAAAAAATTGGCTGTCAGATAAAGCGATATTCACGGGAATTTGCTTTAGATTAGAAGGTACTGTTGATTAAATAAAAACTTTTCGAAAAGAGGGTCATAAACTTTTTTGGGCTGAATCTTTAATGAGTTATATATATATATATATATATATATATATATATATATATATATATATATATATATATATATATATATATATATATATTTGGAATCTCTAGACCAGTGGTTCCCAAATGTCTCGACATTCTGGACCCCTAAAATTAGAAATTAGTAACATGCGGACCCCCACGAACAATTTAGTTTCAAAAATAATAAAAGAAACAACCTTTTTTAAAAAAATATTTATTTCAAAAGTGCCAATTTATTCAATGCCTTTGATATGGCTTGGCAATTTGCACCAAAAGGCATCATGCTATTTATAAATAAAAACGGCATCCTATAAAAGTAACTGAAAAACCGAACTAAAGTGAACAAAATATATTCTCTTTTCTAGCAGAAGAAATATATCAATCATCAGTTTTGGATTTTAATGAGAAGAATGAAATACTGTTTTCCTGCCATAGTTCTTTCTAAATCTGGCCTAAGATTTGAACAGCCAGATTCTCCAACGTAGTGCGGTCTAATTTGACAACCAAAAGTTTTAAACTGACAAGTGTAAGACAATTACGTTCAGATTCACTACGAAGGTTTAAGATTTAGTACTGGTTTAAATTAAGATCTTCTAGTTGGTCAGTTATGTTTTGATTGGGTTTTGTCCTGTCATTGTTAAGTCGTTATTAAAAACTTATTAATTATTCTGATATTTCAGCGTTTTGCTTGGTTACCAAATAATTTTCATCTTGGAACGGGTTGCTAGAATGAATTTAGTTCTAGTATTGTCAAAAATACGCACTAAACTTTCCCTTTACTTTATAAATTTGCGAAAAACCTGAGAAAAAAATTCATAGTATAAAGCTTAGTTGTCTTATTCTGACACTTGTCAGTTTAAAACTTTTGGTTGTCAAATTAGACCGGACTAGCGTTGGAGAATCTGGCCGTTAAGTTTTATGCTATGAACTTATTTTTGAGCTTTCTCATAAATTTGTAAAGAAAAGTGCAATTTTAGTAAACACTTTTGACAAAAATAGAACTAACTTCATTACAGCAACTCGTTCCAAGATGAAAATGATTTGGAAACCAAGCAAATCGGTGAAATATCAGAATAATTCATAAGTTTTTAATAACGACTTATTAACAATGACAGGACAAAAACCTGTCAAAACATAACTGACAAACTAGAAGATTTCAATTTAAATCAGTACTAAATCTTAAACCTTAGTAAATCTGAACGGAAATTTTTAATCTTAGAGCTGAAACAACATGCAGCCGATTTCTTTGTTTGGATTTTAGCAGAATGTATTCAGAGAAAGTTTGTTCACACATACGTCGTGCAAAAGGGCATCAAGTGTTTCAAAGCAAAGGTTGTCGGACCCCCCGCAAAATAACCTGCGGACCCCTAGGGGTCCGCGGACCACCATTTGGGAACCACTGCTCTAGACAATTTGCTCTCAGATAAAGATATTCGCGGGAAATCGCTTTAGATTAAAATATATAGGTGATTTATATAAAAAATCTTAGAAAAGAAAGCTATAAAGTAAATTGTCCATCTTTATTCAGTTTTTATGACTTTATGGCCATATGTGTATGTAAATAAATTTGTATTTTGTGTTTCCTTTTAGCTTAATGTTTTTCATCTATATAAAATTTCTATAAAAAAAGCTATGCCATACTTAATATTGATGCTATTTTTTTTTTAATTTTCTTTGCAGATATGCCGTGACCCCGTCTTTCTCTCCTGCACACCCCAGTGGATACAGTGCACAGCCCCCAAAATAATAAAGTTCAACTACCCAGTGGGTAAGAGTCCAACGAGTAATGATATCAGTGAGACTGTTGCCTACGCAAAGCTCGATTTTGACAGCGAGGAGGAATTTTCTGCTTATTTTTATCGATGTCGGTCGGATTTCCTAGATTCATTCAGGTAAAAACATATGTCATATGGAGCACCTTTTGCTATTTTTTCTGCAACTAAATTATCAGTCAAATTATGAAAATATTTAGCTTAAGACAGTTAATATTATGCATTGTTTATCATAACTTGTATGTTGCATATTTTTAAATAACAGTCTTATTTTTAGTCCGAGCGAAACATTTATGCTGTTTTTCTGTGTTAACTGATTAATATTACCGTGGAAATCTTTTTAAAACTTTTTATACATTTTTTTCAGTGTACAAAATACCTCTTATTTTTTAATACTGTTTTTTTTAGACAAGCCACGTTGGTAGCGCCCTTAATAACGTTTAACTACAGCGAGCAGTGGCTGCTAAAATGTCTCTCAATACCGAACTCAACGTTCGGATTGGCTGTTACAGATCCGGTTTTCCACGAATGGGAGGCTCTAGCCAATTTCTTAGAGAGCATATTAAGCAGGTAATTATGAACACACAAAAGTCTTTATAACAATTATATTAGTACATCTAGGTGCGAAGCCTCGGGCAACAGCTAATATATTCTAAAACCTCCCTGGACCACTGCTCTACAAGGTAGTGAAAACCTCATCCAGATTCGTTCCGTCGTTTTCGAGAAAATCGCGAACATACATACATACACATATACATACATACCCACGTACATACAGGTCAAACTTTATATTTACTTATGTAATTCTTTAATGCAAAACTTGTGTGAATAATTATTGATTAAATTGCTTTGAGAAACCGACCGTATGTGCATCAAAATATTTCTCCTTTAGGGTACTTCAAGCTCACGAACGACCACCCATCCCTTCCGGACTGAGGCTGCTCCAAATGTGTTTGACGTATCAGCCTAGAGACCCGCTCATCATGTCCACTCTTCTGACTTGTATCTCGGCGCTGTTCGTGTTTTTGAGTATGTCAACTGGACAGATGGCACCAGCAGGTAGGGACACATCGACCCTTCTTCAACAAGTTTTTGTTTATATTCATTAAATGTTAACTTTTCAGCTAATTCCGTTGCCGCTTCTGGGGCGGCATTATTACCTCAAGTTTTGGAGAAAATCTTTTCTACCCTCGTTTATAGTCCGGAAGGTCAGAGTAACGCAGTACGGTCGAGACCGCTTAAGAATGTTAGGCGACATGCGGCTTCGCTCATGGTCAAAATTGGTAAGTAAAAAAATTAAGACAAACAACAATAGAAGAATTTTTAGTGTTTGGCACAAAAGTAAGCCATTTTTACACCGTTTTTATCCTCCATCAGAAATGTGATAGTAATTAAAAATAATATATTTAACTGTAGCTAATTTAAATAATTATTATATAAATCATCAGTTCCGTGGCTACAACTTGACACGAAACTGACGGCAACGAAACTGACACTTTTTGATTTAATCGAACATAATAAAAAAAAAAACTAAAGACAATACACAAAACTGTCATCTAAGGGAAGGACCATTATTACTTTTTCTTATCTGAGATGATTGTTCCAACATATAAAAAGTCATAAATATCAAAGGGTACGAAACTGACGGGGTAGCGGCCTATGGTGAGTAAAATAGATTGGTTTTGTTCAAAAAATGATAATAAAATTAACCTATTGTGCCCTTATTTGCAGCAGGAAAGAGACCAAACTAGTTTTAACCTAAATACGCGATACCACCTTTATATCACCCCACATTTTACAGTTTTCACATGGCGACACGGTACTGATGTTATTAACTAAGGACATATTTCCGGCCGCGATGGAACAAAAATATTGATTTGATTTTTAAAAATTGTCTGTAATCATATAAAAAGTCATAAATATCAACGGGTACGAAACTGACGAGGTAGCGGCCTATGGCGAGTAAAATAGATTGGTTTTGTGCAAAAAATGATAATAAAATTAGCCTTTTCTGCGCTCATTTGCAGCAGGAAAGAGACTAAACGAGTTTTAACCTAAATACGCGATCCCACCTTTACATTACACGCGCATTTTACAGTTTTCACATGGTGACACGGTACTGATGCTATTAACTAAGGACATATTTCCGTCCGCGATAGAACAAAATTAATTTTTGATTTTTAAAAATTGTCTGCAATCAAAATTTTGAACATTCTCTAGGGAGGAAATATTAAAAGAAATTACTAAAACCCCTTCTGTTAAGAGCAGTTTCTTGATTATTATTTCAACTCGTGACTGAGACCAAGCACGGGACTGACTGACTGAATTTGTTTAATAAAGGAATTTAAAGTGAAAAATAATAATAAGAAAGTTTTTTTTCTTAATATATTCCAATATAACTGTACTGGTTCCTTTACTGGTTTCTTTGTTAATAAAAATTTTCTTTTTTACAAATCTATTTTGATTTCTTGATCTCTTCGTACCGACAACATTTCGTAAAATATATAAAGTCTCTTGAGTTGTTCAGGCAAATACTGTTAATTTTTCCTAGGAAACAAGTATCCACTCTTACTCTTGCCAGTGTTCGACCAAATCAGAGCGACAGTGGATAATTTGTCGAGGAACGATGGGCCAACCCGTCTCAGTACCATGGAAAGAGTCACTTTAATGGAGGCCCTTTTATTGATATCGAATCATTTTGGTAAGTGAACCTGTATCTCGTACCTAAAACTCTTGATACATCGTAAATTTCTTCCTTTTTGATATTTTTAAGATATTTTGGAGAAAATAAAAAAGCTAAATAAATTTTATAAATCATCGCGAAAGGTTTACTGACGTCAATAACTAAGTTCTTAAATTCAGTGATGAACTCTGGCGCTATGTACGTCCCTTTTTACCATATTCTTTATAATAAGGACAGAACAGATCAGCTATCGTCAAGGAAATGAAAGGCAAGGCAAGAACAGAACGGTTTGTTCTTGCCTAAAACGTAATTCACTGAACTTTTCTTGTATATTTATTTGTCGAAGTTCATTTCACGAGGCCATTATGGAAACAGGGATGTTGTTTCCTAAATAAGTACCAACAATTACTATTTTGAAATAGTTTATTATCATTTTTGAAATGTATTAAGACATAAAACCGTCAGTATCAGACATGAAAAAACGATTTTTTCAGTTTTCTACGTAAAAAAGTATTTTCGAAAAGCTTATCTTCCATCTAAATAAAAAAACGGGTTTGTTGATTACTCTTTGTTTTTATTTCCACATTTTCGTCACTGAATAGCTTTGTTCCAGCTGATGTCGGCTTTCTTTTTACAATCTGCCGTCGATAATGAATTCAAATGTGCCGCGTCAACGATATTCCTGAATTCATCGTAGTTCTTGCTGGTAACGACGGCTCTTAACTTGGCATCGTTTCTGATCCAGTACCTTTTTTCTTTGTCCAAGTCGGTTTTGAGCTGATTAAATAAATGGCCTAATTCCTTGTTTGTTTTCGACATTTTGTAGCTTTCAAATAGAAATTTTTTGACTTGTTTTGGTGCAAAACTTTCTTGTTTGATCAATATTTGTTGACGTTCAATCGATAGTCGTTGACGTTCAAAATGTCATGTGTACGGGGTGGCTAAACAAAGGTTATCAGAACGAAAGTTATACAGTATAAAAAAATTAAAGTTACTCTGGGTTTGTTTCAAATATACAATGTGTTTTTGCTCTAAGGCGTGTCGGCAACAAAAAAGTTTTTGTATTGGAGTTTTTTAATTAGTGGTTTCCATGTGAAAGGTTTTTTTTGGGCCCTATTTTATTAAGGGGTTATATACAGTTAGAATTTTCAAAAAATCGATTTTTTTAATTTCATTTTCGTAATGTACATATATTCAAGTACACACACAGAAAATTTCAAGGCAATCCGGCGATTATTTTCGAAGTTACACGCATATTTGTAAAGACGTGCCAGAGCGATTGTACGCTATGTAAAGTGCTTTTGAAACTTTAAACGCGTTTTTCTCAAAACTGATTTTTAAAGTCGGTGACGAAGATTTCTCGGAAACGGCTGAACCGATCAGTCTCAAATTTTAACACAAGCTTCTTAAGTATATTTTTTACTAATTAATCGAAGGTTTTTTCTCACCGATAAATATTTTTTATATATATAAACAATTTAAGGCCAAAATTTTGGTCAAAAATCGTTTTTTTTTTGAGAAGCCGCCATTTTGTCAAAAAATTTTATTTTGCTTATTCCTTCGATTAATTAGAAGATTATACATTACTTTAACGAAATCCGTTTGGTTGTTTTCATGATCGAGTCCAGAGCTATCGTTGTCACCGCAAGATGCCTTTTTTGAGAGGAACTACTGGAGATCAGCTATAGCAGGTTTCAAAATTATTATTTTTACAAATACAAAAATCTTAAAATACAGTTAAAAGTTACCATAATATGTGTACAAATTTTCACATTAATAAATTTAAAAGTCTTCTCAGGAAAAATTCTCGAAAAATCGCCTTTTTTAGGCCTCCTGACTGTATATAACCCCTTAAATGGCAAATTCCCGCGAATATGCCTTTTTCTTATAGCAAATTTTCTGTACATTCCAAAAATATGTAACTTCTTAAGGTTGAATTGAGAACTCTGCCCAAAAATTGATAAAAACTGAAATAAAATAAAAAAAAATTAAATTCTGGTGGCCCTATTTTAGAAAACTTTTTATTTAATCCCTTGTATCCCCCAATTAAAGGTCGAAAATCCAGAAATTGATCAAAACTTATACAAGGTAAGGTCGATTTTTTTTTGCTGATTGGAATTTTCATGAAAATCGGCAAACAGAGTTATTTCAACGATTATTTCCGTTTCAGGTGATTATGAGAGGCAAACCATTTTCGCGGGGGAGGTTTTAAGGGAGGCAAATACCCAGTTTCTCGCCATTGTCAGTTCTGGAGCAGTGAAAGGCGCTCCTGAATTTATATCATTTGTCGGTAAGTATTTTGAGTTTGGCGCCATCAGGCTATGATCTATATTTTCAATATTTGGTAAGACAAAACGGATAAATATATAAAATAACAACTGTTGGCTATATGCCACGCAGGGTATTGAACCATGTAAGATATTCACTTGGCTGAATGTTCGCAAAGTTGTGTGGTGACTAGGGGTGGGCAAAATAATCGATTAATCGATTATTAATCGATTAAACGATTGAACGATTACAAAAAAAAATAAAATCGATTAATCGATTTTTCGATTAATCGACTTTTCGATTAATCGACTTTTCGATTAATAGATTTTCCGATTAATCGATTTTTCGATTAATTGTTTTTTCGATTAATCGATTTTTCGATTAATCGATTTTTCGATTAATCGACTTTTCGATTAATTTATTTTTCGATTAATCGATTTTTTCGATTAATCAATTTTTCGATTAATCGATTTTTCGATTAATCGATTTTTCGATTTTTCGATTAATCGAATTTTCGATTAATCGATTATTTTTTATAATCATAACTCGACAATGAAACACGTATTCAACGAAATAATTTGAATGCTTTTCGAGCCGCGCTCCTTTAAGGGTCTAAAATTTAAATCGCTCGTCGGAATTGTGTTCAAGATAGGCAAGTGGTAAGCGCTGGTGTCGCTTTCATTATGTCATTAGTAATGACATAATTTCGACTAGTTCAATAATCGATTTAGTTCGATTAATCGATTTTCTCGATTAATCGATTTCTCGATTAATCGATTTTTCGATTCATCGATTAATCGATTCATCGATTAATCGATTTTTCGATTATCTAATCGATTAATCGATTTTTGGATTAATCGATTAATTTCGATTAATCGGAAATAATCGATTATTTCAAATAATCGAAAATCGATTATCTTTTTCAATAATCGCCCAGCCCTAGTGGTGACCACACCGCGTTTTTTAAAAAGTAGGGATATGAAATTTTCTAATTTTTAGGACTTGACAAGCCTCCCGTTCCAGCGGGTACAGAGGATATCTGCGGCCGGAATCGAAGCAATTTAATTTTCTGTGTCAATACAGTTCTTGGTGCCATTAAACGGTGTTCCTGGCCGGACGACCCTGAAAGAGCAACAAGAGGTAAACTTATTGAACTGTACATACTTTAAATTTAGCCTTTTAGTGAACCCAGTGGAGTAACTTCCCGACGTTTCGTCTTCGATTATACGAGGCATCTTCAGGGATCTTCACTTTACGAGAATAAAACAGTGAAGTCCTTGAAGATGCCTTGTGCAATCGAAGCCGAAACGTCGCAAAGTTATTCCACTTTGACATGGTTTGTAAGTGAATCAAGCCGTGGAAGCTTCCGTTCTAACTTCATTTTATTTATTCAATAATTCCAAAGTGTTTCTTAAGATACAGGGTGTTCTTTTAGGAAATTATTTTTGGGTAAAAAAGATCATATTTTTTTCCAGGTGGTTTTGTAGTCTCTCTAACCGAATCCGGAAATCCGGTGTGTCGAAACCCGGCCGCTCCTCATGTAGTACCGCTTTTACCTCACATTCTCTCGTTAATCAAAATATTCAACGAACTCTTCACTCCTGAGGCTCAGAATCTGATCCACGACAGCTACAAGGGCTGCCTGGCGATGCCTGAGACCGAGAAATCGAGTTTATTAGGATTAATTGGTAAGTTAGGGGAGCTATATAGTAATTGATACGAATCGCACCGTATTCTGCCTAATCTAATACTAAATACCACCTATATACCGTTATTCTCGCTAGCCGCAAAAAAGATACAAAGGTTAGACGGCCAGACGAATAATTTGACAAAAATATCTTTATAAAAAAATCATGAAAACAAGACGACGAGAAGGATCTTGAATATATTATGTGTTATGGAATAAAGAAAAAACAAGAGACCTGTCCATTTCTAGTGTGTTTTGCATTTTAGTGGGTTTGTAGAAATTCCAGAACTGGACCTAAAAGTTAAGCACATTTTGTAATAGTTATGCCAGCTGATCAGTGTCATCTATCTGTCAAATATCACGTATGGGGCACAGTGGTTCCGGCAATAGGTCATAATTCAAAATATTTATTGTCAGGGATCCGTCACGGAGCGTTGTGGTAGACACTGACTCATGTGATGCATCGGTGCCAAATGGCACCGTTGGATCCGTTGTTCCGATACGGATATACAACTACAGATGCACTGCCGCGGATATGCGATTGTAGAATCTATAATAGTTTCCAAAATCAAAACAAATAATGTAATAGAACGTGTGATAATTTGGAAAAATATGAATTTATGACAATGGCAAAACTCGTAACTATGATGGTAGTGATACTTGCAATTGGAGGGATAAGGCTCTATTTAAACCTTACCTCCGCCTTACTGTAATATATTTCCATTAGGCTGCTGTTGTTGACATTCTGTTATTACGAGATGTTATTGTTATGCATTTATGCTGATTTTCCTTGTTTTATGAAATAAAATATAGGACTATGCCTAAGAGAAAATGGGACTTTTTCCCGCACTGATTACACCTAATTTGTGTACGTTTTGGTCATACACTTGACCAACACTTTTCTGTTGCGCCAAGGGACGCAACAGTCTCTCGATGTGGTATATAGTTGACTACTGGTCTTTTTCCGAAGGGATCTAAGTTAAACTGAAATGTACCACCCTTCGGAGCCTATCCTCCACGAGTCCGGCCAATTAGCGTCGTTCTCGCGATGACGTAAATCTTTTCTGACCATTAAACAGTAGGAAGAGGCCGCACTAAATACGCGGTACGGCCAAGAGACCATAAGGGGTTGATATTTGTTGTCATGGCCACCGGCCATCTTTGCATGTACCAGAAACTTATTTTTAGCACGGTACAGTAATAAAACTAAGAGATAAGAAATCTTCACAGGAAACTAAGCCTTTGACGGTCGCCGACAACGTGCTGGTGCTTTAGAAGAACTACATTAAAGGAAAGATTTTCTTTTGATATTTTAGCTGAAATAGTCTTTATGTTTTGCCGATGACTGCGTATTTTTATGCAAGTTAAATTTACAAAGGAGACAAGTTTGAGCTTGTTTTATTTAACAGGGATTGGCTTGGTTATTAATATTTATTTGGAAATAAAAATAGTTATAGGAATTAAACGAACGGTTGGGTTTCCCCAACAATAAGTATATGCATATTTTTTTGTAGGACATACTACCGATAATAATGACAGGCTAATCATACAAAGCACTTTGGAGAGGATGCAGAGATTCTTGACGGGACTGCACGAGAGCTGTTTTCACTTGATCGGCTCGATGGGATGCTCTCTGGGCAGAGATTTGTACAATATTCCTGATTTAGCTTTAGCGATTATTAACGGTGTGTTGTCTTGCTTGCAAGTAAGTGCTTTTTTTTAATTACTGGTAAATAGTAACAGTCTGTTCACGGTAAGATTGAACATTGTCATTAACAAGTAACTAGCAAGTTTACCCGCGTAGTGTATGTTTTTGAGATAATTTTATTAATAGAAGAAATAAGTTAAGCATATCTGTTGAATTTGATACTTAATATTTCAGTGACTTGTAAGATAGAGGCATTTTTTCAAGAAATATACCCCTCTTTCTTTCACTCCCTTGGGGTTTGAATTTTTAAGAAAGGCTAAAACAAGTGTTTGCTTATTTCTTATGAGAAGTTTCTATACTGAATATATCATCCCCACCTTCAGCAGTTTGTGAGATATAGGCTTTTCTTTTAAAACTTGACCCCTTTTTCCCTCTTCGGGGGTTGAATTTTAAAAGGACAGACATGGACGCGTGTTTGATTATTTCTTATGAGCTCTATGCTGAATTTTATTGCCACCTTCAGCGGTTTGTGAGATATATGCTTTTTTTAAAACTTGACCCCCTTTTTACCTCTTTGAGGGTTGAGTTTTAAAAAAACGGACAGATACGTGTTTGATTCTTTCTTATGAGGACTTTAACAGAGGTTAACGTCCTCACCTGCAGCGATTTGTGAGACATTAGAATTTATTTTACAACTTACCCCTTTTTACCCCTTTGGGCGTTGAATTAAAAAAAAACGGACAGACACCTGTTTGCTTATTTATGAGGAGTTTCTTTGCTGAATTTAACATCCCGACCTTCTGCGGTTTGTGAAATATAGGCTTGTCTTTTAAAACTTGACCCCCTTTTTACCTCTTTGAGGGTTGAGTTTTAAAAAAACGGACAGATACGTGTTTGATTCTTTCTTATGAGGACTTTAACAGAGGTTAACGTCCTCACCTGCAGCGATTTGTGAGACATTAGAATTTATTTTACAACTTACCCCTTTTTACCCCTTTGGGCGTTGAATTAAAAAAAAACGGACAGACACCTGTTTGCTTATTTATGAGGAGTTTCTTTGCTGAATTTAACATCCCGACCTTCTGCGGTTTGTGAAATATAGGCTTGTCTTTTAAAACTTGACCCCTTTTTACCTCTTTGGGGCTTGAATTTAAAAAACGGGCGGGCACTTATTTTTTGCAAGGATTTTATATGTTGAATTTAACATGTCCACCCTTAGGCCTTTGTGCGATGTTTTCTCTAAAAAAAACTTTACACCCTTTCACCCCCTAAGGGGTTAAATTTCAAAGAAATCCTTTTTTATTTCTTGCTTACGTCATTAAAGAAAAGAAATTTCACGTTCCTAGGTTCAGTAGTTTGGGCTGGGCGTTGATACGTTTACGCTACCTACCGTTTTAGATATACAGGGTGTTCAACTTTTTTCTCTTATTTCTGATAAGAATCACCTGCAAAGTTTTGTTGGTGGAGCTTTGCAACATACTCTGTTGATTAACGAAGGATGGCTATCAGGGTTGTGCCTTGATTAGGGATGTTGGGGACTAGATCAGGACCGCGCGAGGCGTGGATATTTGCGTCTTTCTCGTACATATGTCCATAAAGCAGAACAGAAGTATGCCTTGGAGCAATATCCATAAAAAAATATTTTTATTCCTGCATTCAGCCCTGAGCAAACCTGACACAACCCTGATGAAAGTCGCTATTGGTCGATTTATAAACGTCAATGTTCAGTCAAGTGGATATACTATACTTATTCATTATTATTATTATTATTATTATTATTATTATTAATAGGTTGGTGTTAAATCGAAACTATTTTTTTTTCTTTTAGTACATACCCGACTATAGACTGAGACCTATCATAAGAGTATTTTTAAAGTCTTTTCTCTACTCATGTCCGGCTCCGTACTATGAAATAGTAGTGTTGCCGGTGCTAGCTCATATCACTCCAATATGTAAGTAAATTTTAATTTAAACATTTTTATCAGGGTCGGAACAAGGTCGGGGAGGGGGTCTAAAAATTAGCTTTACCCCTTTAAATCACCCTAGTGAAAGCACAAGGTGTTAAACGTGTTGAAAAACTAAACTGTGTAGCCGTTCCTATAGATCCGCCCTACGGTGGGGAATTGTGACAAAAATAAGAACTCTGAAACAAATTAATATTATCATATAATTTATTTATCACAAATTTATCTGCTTTTTACCGTTTTTCGTAATAATTGTGTCAAAAGTCGCATAGGGCTTATGAGATTTGTACTAGAACCGGCAATTGAGATTAAGAAAAAAGGAAATGGCTACACAGCCCGCGCGAAAGCAAATCTATCGCATTGATTCTGAGACCCCGCCCTCTGGTAACAAAAATGTCATAGCGTTAACTAACTCGATATTGATGTGTATTTTTCAGTATTAAATAGATTGCACGTTAACTGGCAAAAAGTCATTGAATTTAGAAACCGGGAGGTTCAAGAGGACAACGCCGATACTCAGGAGGTTTTGGAGGACTTTTTGACGAGGGCGTTGACAAGGGAATACCTAGATTTACTAAAGGTATGCTGGTAATAGACATAATGTGTCTGTTAGGACTTTTTTTTTGTCCCTCTCATATGCGAGGGACAAAAAAAGATAATTGCGATTGTATGTCTTCTTGGCGATAAAGCACCAAATCTGACAACACCGAAGTCGTAAAACAATTTTTTAGTCCCGCGAGATTGTACGTGTAGTGTGGCCATACCGTTCATTTAAAAATAATTTCTCTAGTGAGTGAGAAGGAGCATATTTTGAGTTTTTCTTTTCAGGTTGGTTTAGTCGGGGGAAGTTTAACTCCAGAAAGCACTTCTGACACCATGGAAACGGAGGAGTTAAGTAAATCGCCCACTCCGCCTCCCACTAGGTCCAATCTGACCGCTGAGGTCATTTCTGATTTGGGTAAGTAATATTTTTTTTTAATGCAAAAGGTCTGTTTTTTTAATAACTTTTTAATTTTACTTTTTACTTTATTTTTGTCCTCCATAAGAATGTGAAAATAATTTTAAAAAAATAGTACTTTTAATGAATACGATAAAACCTAATACTCTCTTTAATAAACTCGAATATAGCTAATTTATTAACTTATAAATCGCCAGTTATGTGACTACAATTTGACACGAAACTGACGGCCACGGAACTGACTTTTAAAAAAATCTTAATTGGTTATAATAAAAAACTACAAAAAACCACCTTTATATGACCATACCTTTACAGTTTTCACGTGGTGACACGGTACTGATTTTACTAACTGACGTACTTTTGGTCGCGATTGAAATAAATAATTTTCGATTTTAGACAACTGATGCCTGAAATTAATTTTTGACATTCTTTGAGGATGAAATATTAACGTAAGTTACTTAAATTCTCCCTTTTAAGAGAAATTTTTTGATTACTATTTCAACGGGTGATGGGGACAAGCACGGGACTGACATTTTACCCTTAATTTCTTTAAAAAAGAGGTTTAAATCTGCCCGCTGAGGTCATTTGTGATTTGGGTGAGCAAATATTTTTTTTATTGCAAAAGGTCTGGTTTTTTAATAACTTAAAAAAAACTTCTTAATATGAGTGATTACTACAAAATTGAGTCATTTTTACATTATTTTTGTCCTCCATAAGAATGTGAAAATAATAAAAAAACAATACGTGCATTGAATACAATAAAACCTAATACTCTCTTTTGTGGTATGATAAACAGTCAAATATACTTCATTTATTAACTTATAAATCCTCAGTTCTGTGACTACAATTTGACACGAAACTGGCGGCCACGGAACTGACATATTTTGTTTTTTACAAATAATTTTTTACACATAATTTTTGATTTTTGACACCTGACGCCTTTTTTTATTACATCTTTAAAACATACAATCTGTCCTGTTTTAGGACAATAAGTATTTCTTATGTCTGTTTATAGTATGAGGGGAATGTTCCAGTAAGCAGTCCCCAGTTACACTTATATTAGTTAAAGTTTGTCTTATTAAATCCTTTTCTAAAATGTAATCATTACATTTTAGAGAAGGATTTAATATTTTTACAAAGTTCATGTTGTCTTGACAAAAGATGATGCGTAAAAAAGATTATTTTCAACGTCTACGAAGACACAGAACAAGCTAAAAGATCAAAATGGTTCTTTGATCTAAAAATCGAAGATACAGCAACAAAAAAATGAATATTTTTTTCCAGGTTTAATCTTGTTACGCAGTGATAAAACCTGTCAACCTATAGTCTTGGCAGTCTTGGGTGCTCTGAGCTGGATTGACAGCAACGCTTCTCTGAAAGCGACTCTGTTAACCGGTCCTATAGTAAGACAGGTAAGACACTCTCAAGGCAACTTTAGTACGTCTACTATGTAACATAAATCTTCGTACCTTTTTTAAAAAAATATTTTCGAAATTTCTTGAACATTTTCATGTCATGGATTTTTTTTAGCTGACTATCGATGCATCGCTAAACGGTGAAATGGCTACTCACATCATGGCGGCCGTCCTAAACGCCTTAATTTTGCACGGGCAGCACGAGGCGAATCAAGGGTCTTTGCTTACCTTAGGAGCCCAAATTTACGAGATGTTGAGGCCATCTTTTATTGAAGTTTTGGGGGTAAGTCGTCATATTATACCACAAGAGTTATATTAATATTCTCCAAACTCTGTTTTATTACATAATGATTTGTCTTTGAATGAAGTACTTATGGATAATTAGTATCACTAAACTTAACACTATTTTTGTCCCCCCTAAAAAATGCGCAAATAATAAAAAACAAGGCTTTCAATGAATATGATAGAAGATTAACTCTTTTTTGTTATATGACAACCTGTCAGATATAGCTAATTTATTGAATTTTTATAAATCATCAGGTTTGTTTGACATGAAACTGACGGCAACGGAACTGACACTTTTTGGCTTTATTGAACGCCTTCACTACGCGATGCTGCCTTTATTTACCCCACATTTGACATTTTTCACATAGTGACAATTCTTTTATAGGTTATGCAACAAATACCAGGCGTGAATCCTGTAGATCTTCAAAAACTAGACGAGAGGATTTCGGGCAGTACAAGCAAAGGCAACAAAGTGGAAAAGGTTAAAAAAGATCTGTTTAAAAAATTGACAGGCAACGTAAGTCAGTTTTTTTAATATTAAGAGCTACATAAGTAATCCTTATTCTTAAAAAATTAGGATATAAAAAAAGACACATGTAAAATATCGTCTGATTAAATTAATGGTGAAAACCAGAAAAACTTTTCATTAATTCAATGAAATACTTTATATTTTGGCTGTAATTCTATTTTTTGTATGTACAATCATGCTAAAATTAAATGTTCGTCGTCGATGATTGGTTCGGGCTGCACCGGCTTTAATTCATACTACGGAGCCAACGCGATGTCGAACCGCAGAGATAAGCGACCCGTCTGACGTCACACTGGCCTCGAGCATCAAGCGACGTTGCCGGTTTAGCTCGATCCACTCATTAGCGACTGACATTTAATTTTCACATGATTGTACATGGATTTTTTTCTTGCAGCTTATCGGTAAAAGTATGGGCCAGCTCTTCAAAAAGGAGGTAAAAATCAACAACTTGCCGCAAATAGTGATACAGAAAAAGGAACACAAAGACGTTATCCCAAATCTACGAGACATTTACGGGAGTTAGTGATGGATTTTCCATTTTCGGGGAAACTAGGATATTTTTTAAATTATTCATGTGAGGAGTCTTGGAAATATTTGAATTTGTTGTAAATTGCGGTCATTTTTTTGCGCGTAAGTCCCCTAGAGCGACTTGTTATATGTCAAAATTTGACAAGTGAAGTTCCTCTTTTTATACAAACGTCACGAAAACACGACCTTGTCGTTTGGAGAGCATGTCGTGTTCTATATATTTAAGACCAGGTAGATACGATGCAATATTATACATAAATTCGGCATATATTGCTCAAATACTTTTATAAAAAAATTGCTGCAATGTCTACTTTAAATTGCAAGAAAAGTTGCTATTGTTTTCGTGCAATTTTTCTCGTACACTCTAAACAGACTTGAAGCACTTTGAAAGGGCTTGAAGCACTTCCAAAGAACTTGAAGCACCTTGGAAGGGCTTGAAGCGCTTTGAACGGGCTTGGAACGCTTTGAAAGGGCTTAAATCACTTTGAAAGGCTTTAAGCACTTTAAAAGCTATTGAAGCGCTTTCAAAGGGCTTGAAGCGCTTTGAAAGGACTTGAAGAGTTTTGAAGGGGCTTGAAGTGCTTTGAAAGGGCTTGAAGCGCTCTGAAAGGGCTTGAAGCGCTTTGATAGGGCTTGACATTGGCACTTGATATTGCTTCAAATACTTTTATACAAAATTACTTCTACGTCTACTATTAACCGCGAGAAAAATTGATATTTTTTCATGCAATTTTTCTTTAAAATACTTTGAATGGACTTGAAGCACTTTGAAAGATCTTGAAGCACTTTGAAAAGCCTTGAAGCGCTTTGAAGTGCTTGAGACGCTTTGGAAGGGCTTGAAGCACTTTGATACGGCTTGCAAGCCATTTTTTCAATTCCCAGCAGTAATATAAAGTAATTCAATTAGAAAGCCCCAATTACCTTTTTAAGAAAGAACTTGCATCACAGTGCTTGCAAGCACTGAAAGGGCTTCCAAGCCCTCAAGCTCTGCCTAGTTGGGATTCTTTGTATATTAACTTTGGAATCAAAAGACAGCGGTTTGTAAATTTTGTTCAATTATAAGAAATAATCCGCATCTTTTCACAAGGCCTACGACCTTAAGATATAAAGTTGGTAATCTATTTTCGACAAATTACAGTGTAGTATAAAAATATTTCCAAGACTTCCTTACAAAAATTTATTGGTGAAAATTAATTTTGTAAAAATTCGAATTGTTCAACATTCCTTTCGAGCGTGTTGTCCAATGCAATTTGACTGGAATTAGTAATAAAAAAAAATTATTAAATGTTGAATAAAGTGGTGTACTTGATTTTTTATTCAGGAGTTATGTAGATTTTTTGCTACGTAATCTTACATAAGTATAAGTATGTTTTTCTAATATTTCTGAAAAGAGTGCCCTACTATATTATGTCTTTTTAACATTGCTGCTGGGCTGCTGCTCAGTTATTTGCGGTGAAGAAAATTAATGACATTCCGGTAGAGACAATTACATACAGGCCATATATTTTTTAATGTGATACGAGGCGATATCTCGAAAACAGTTTAAATTATTTTCATGAAATTTTAGTGAGTTAAAAAGGAGATGGAGGGACATATTTAAACATATTTTTGACATTTACCCCCTCTCTGTTTTGAGGGGTGGGGGTAAATTTGGAATTTTAAATGGGTTTGATGAACTATTGTTTATAAAATTCGAATCTACGTAAAAAAACAACGTTTGTGTACAAATTTCAGCTTGTTTATCGTCTGCCATTCTTGAGAAGTTCTTCGAAATATCTCCCTACAACTTCGAAACACTTTCTCACTCTTTTTCTAAATGAATTTCGTACCTGCTGTAACATTTCAGGAGTCACTAATAAGCAGACAAAGCGAATTCGGTCTTTCATATCATCTAAAGTTGTAGGTGCAGTCGCCATCACTTTGTCTTTTATAAAACTCCACAAGAAAGAAGAAAAGTCAAGAGGGGTCAAATCCGGTCAACTTGCCTGTTAGGTCCCCAGATTTGACCCCCCTTGACTTTTCTTGTAGAGTTTTATAAAGGACAAAGTGATTGCGACTACACCTACAACTTTAGATGATATGAAAGACCGAATCTGCTTTGCCTGCTTATTAGTGACACCTGAAATGTTACAGCGGGTACGAAATTCATTTAAAAAAGGGCGAGAAAGTGTTTTGAAGTTGACGGGGGACATTTCGAACAACTTCTCAAGCATAACAGACGATAAATAAGTTGAAAATATCTGGTAAATAATTTTTTTTATTTTATAATTAATTCCAAAGTTATTCTCCACTTCTCAAAATAGAAAGAGGGGGTAAATGTCAAAAACATGTTCAAATATGTACCTCCATCTCGAAACGAAAAAAGTCCACAGACGTATAGCAGAGCGCCGTTTAAAAGGAAAAGTAACAAATAAAATTTTGAATTCTTCTACGCCGAAAAGTCATTGTTTTTTTATTACAATTACGGAGCAACAGACGTGTTAAAAAAATTAAAATATCATAACTGGCCGCTGAACACTTCTCTCAATATTTCCTTTATTTTCTTCCCTCTTCAGCTTTATTTTTGGTACGCCACTGTGGTCGTGTCTTAAGATAATCAGATTTTTTCTTGAAAAACGGTATTAGAATCTTATGAAATTAAATATGGGTAAAGACACAGTGTACCTACAAGTTCTCAAATTATTTATTAGGAATTATAAAAATCCCGTTATCTTAAGCGTAACGATTTTTGCATTTTTTGTATATATTTTTGTTTTTGTTGTTAAGACGACTATTTTTGTTTGGCTATATTAATTTAATAAAAAAATATTGAATCGATTTATTCACTCGTTTTATTTTCAGTCAGTTGTCAGTTGTCAGTCTGTTTGTTGTAAAGGTCCTATAACGCCCCCATGGTGAGTTATCTTCCTTGATATGCCCCTTAACATGCACGTCTTCTCCGCCACTGATCTGGCGACTCAAATTATAAACGTGGCGTCCTCTTCAGGCGATTGGCGACTCAAACTAAGGAAGCCAGATGCAATCAGCTGATTTTCAATGGGAAAAAGAGCTCACTAGACGATAAAATTGACAAAGATGCCAAATAAGACGATAATGAAGACAAACACGAAACGAAAACATTCCCCGTTATACAGGGTGTCCCATAGCTAATAAGCCATAGAGCAACTGTAGATACTAGACATTAAACTAGACCGATTAAGTCATATACGTTTTCTCGAAATGATACTCGTTGTAGAGATACAGGGTGTTGACAGTGAAAGTTTATTTTGGAAAATAAGTCGTAATTCGAAAACGGTTTAATGTAATTTTCCAAAATAAACTTTCACTTTCAACACCCTGTATCTCTATAACGAGTATAATTTTGAAAAACTTATGTGACTTAATTGGTCTAGTTTGATGTCTCGTATCTTCAGCTGCTCTACGGCCTATTAGTTATGGGACACCCTGTATAGTAGTTAGCGAATCGGCCACATTCTTAATTTAAGTCGCCAATAATTGTGCTGTAATCAAAAGTATTTATTTGTGTTTAAATAAAAATGCTACTAATAATATGGTAAAAACAAAAATATTTTAATATAAATTTTATAATAATATAATACATTGAATATAAAGGAAAATACATATTTTAAATCGATATCTCCTCAATATTTTACAAAAAAAAAGGCAAGAACCTGGTAAAAAGTAGTTTATATACATATGTTTTTCATTCAAAATAAGCAGTTAATAAGTTCTTTAAATACTGTCTGTACATGTCTCAAAATCTGCAATTGCTACAAAAGTGAGTCATTTTTACACTATTTTTCGTCTTCTTAAAAATACGTGAAAATAATAAAAAAAAACTTACTGTCTTTGGTTGAATGATAAATCAGTCAAATATAGCTAATTTATTAATTTATTTTATAAATCCTGTATAAATCGTGTTTTTCGACTACAATTTACCATGAAATTGACGGCCACGCAACTGACATTTTTTGTCTTGATTTGATATAATAAAAAAAAATAAAATCCAATATAATAAAAAAATTGTCTTCTGAGGCAAAATGCTTATTACTTGGGAAAAAATTGCTCAACATTAGAAAAATCATAAATATCGAAGAGCACGGAACTGACAGGATAGCGAATTATGGCAAGGAAAATAGATTGGTTTTGCCAAAAATGATAAAAAAATTAAACTGCTTGTGCGCACAAGAAAGATGAATGATATAAAAAGCGTTTTAACCTCGAATTCCGCAGTTTTCACATGGTGACACGGTACTGACTATCTTCGTTGATGTGCCCCTTAACATGACAGTCTTCTCCGCTATTGATCAATACATTACTATATTATTGTGATGTTATCAAAAGTATTTGTTTAAATAAAAATTCTAGTAATATGGTAAAAAACAAAATGATTTTAATATAAATTTTATAATAATATAAAACATTGAATATAAAGCAACATATTTTAAATTGATGCATCCTGAATATTTTACAAAAATAACGCAAGAGCATGGTAAAAAGTAGTGTTTATATGTGTTTTTCATTCAAAATAAGCAGTTAATAAGTTCTTTAAATACTGTCTGTATATTATGTCTCTCAAAAATCTCTATGTGAAATTGCCACAAAATTGAGTCATTTTTACACTATTTTTGTTTGCTTAAAAAATGTGAAAGTAAAAAAAAAACTTACTCTCTTTGGTTGAATGATAATAATCAGTCAAATATAGCTAATTTATTGGATTATTTCATAAATCTTGTAAAAATCGTCAGATTTTTCGACTCAATTTGACACAAAATTGACGGCCACACAACTGACAGCACAAAAAATTAAATATCAAAGGGCATGGAACCGACAGGGTAGCAAATTATGGCAAAGAAAATAGATTGATTTTGTGCAAAAAATTATAAAAAAAATTAACTCCTTGTGCGCACAAGAGAGATAAATGAAATAAAACGCGTTTTAACCTCGAATTTCGCAGTTTTCATGTAGTGACACGGTACTGACCTTATTACCTAAGGACTGACTTACGGCAGCGGCGGAATAAATAATCTGGAGGAAAATATTAAACTCTTGACCGCGACAAGTACGGGACTGACATTTTACGGTAAAATTTCCTCAAACAGGACTCGTTTTTTGGGAAATCACCCTTATACATTTCTGACAAACATCTTGATACTCTATGACATAACCATTGATAAATCCACCTTCATGTACAATGGTTCAACTAATTTTATTAATGTTGATGCTAATCCATTTGTTTTAATAACTCTTGCAGCTCATAGATGTCATGCTCCTTTTCAATTTGATCTTGTAGTAACCTCTCGACATTTTCCTGGAACCTCTGCCTCAATGCCAAATTGTCTATAGTTTCAATTTTCATTTCTTGTTGTATTCTTCTGCCTTTAATATCGTTAAGTTCAGAATTCAGCTCGTCAAGTTTCGTTTCGATCGATTCTACAAGAAAAATATAAAGATTATTTGAGATTTTTCTGAATAAAAACCTAATATTCGGCTGCTTGTTTAACAAACTCACCCTTGTTAGGTTCTGAAAATGTTATATTTGAGGTCGACTGGCCATAGTAATCGACTTCTTGAAGCATTGAAGGTGAAGCTTCAAACATATCACTTGTAAATTCTGTTATAAGCTTATGATCAGCCGATGTGTTCTGAAAAAAGAGTTCCTTTATTATAAATACTTTTCATTCAGTTTCACAAATGCTGCAAATTTTAAGATATTTAAATAACATACCATAACAGAATTGGAGTCAGTTAAGTGACTATCATCAGCAGAATTTTGACTATTCTCATCAATAACATCCAACACATTAAGGTGGGCATCTTCGTCCTCTGAATCACTGACAGCTCCTCCAAAAATATCATCTTCAGCTACCTTTGGTTGCAACTCTGGATCTATTACTTCTTTTTTAATTACTGTGCCTCTATTTACTTTATTTTCATCATCTTCATTTATCACCTCCCATTTCACACTAACCTACCATTCATTATAACAAAATTATTTAGTATAAAATAAACTAAATTGTCATTTTTTGTTGAAATAGAGGCATACAAAACATATTGTGATCTTATACTCACTGCATCATTGTCGATTCTTAATAACCTCTTAACCTCCTTTTCAATTTCTGGTGCCTCAACATACTTTTTTTTCAATGTTTTTCTAAATCTTCTTTTCCTAACATTTTTTGCCGGAGGTGTAACACCATGAGGCCAAAGATACTTTTTATCTACCTTATTGGGATCTAAAAAATAAGCAAATATAAGCTACTGCATCAGATCTATGTAAGTATATTAGTTTTGCAAAATTTATATTAGCAGCTGGTGAAATTTTAAATATATCTCTGTTGCTACTTAAAGTTACTAGTTAATACTGTTTCAATGCAATGTTTAGAGTTTAGGTATTGCTGATAAAATACTTATTGATCGGTAGTACTTAAAGTCATTCTTGTTGCCAGACTTATGGATAGGGCTAACATATGAAAGTTGTCAAACATTTGGAAAATTACCAGAAGAGATTGGTAGAAGATATAATACAAAGGGAGATAAAGAGAGAGAATGGGCCCATTTATTTCTTGTTGATAGCTTGCCTCCACCTACCTTTTTTCTTTTTCTGAGGACTTTCATCATCTGTAGTTTGATCATCTTCCTCCTTACAAATCAAGTACTGGCATATATCTGCCGTTTTATAAAAACTCTTATTATCAATAGTCTTTAAAGACTCTATTACAGTTGGTGAATCTACAACCTTCCCAGGTAATAGCCAGTGATCGAGCCTTACTTCCGCATGTCTCATATCATTTTCAATTTTTATTGCAAAGCGGTCTTTAAGATTCTCACAGTTTCGCAGGGCATCTCTCAGTATTTTGGCTGGTTCCTAGAATACAAACAAAAACCTCAGTACCTACACCCTTATGTATATTTACTTGAAATAAAGGAATTGTTTACCAGTGGTAGACGCAAAACGAACTGTGACTCTAATTCAGCTGGTCCATCATCAGGTTCCTTATTTTTTGAGTACATTATAAATAATTTTGAAATATAAAAAAATAGGTTCCTTTTTAAAACAAAAATTCATGTATGCTGTAATATTGGTAAATAAATACAACAAAAGTGTGGTTATGTTGTTGACCGTTGTAGAATGACAGAAGAGAAGGCAAGTTGGGAAGTTTCTTGAATAACGAATTTGGCTTGGTTATTTTAGGCATATTTTGGCGCCTCTGGCTCCGATTACAATTGATAAACAATGGGTTAAAATTGAGTACTTACCCATTTCAGAACTAAAGTTTAACCACGCCTAAGGTAAGATGAATAAAAACTACTGTCACTTGTTTAATTGTCAACCGTAACCATAGGCGGTCCTAGAACTCTATTTTTGGGGGGGCTTAAGCCCCCGGTTTACATATTTGGCTATACATATACCAGGTCACTCAGTTGGATTTGGGGGGCTAATCCGATATTTGGGGGGGCTTAGCCCCCAAGCCCCCCACCTAGAAACGCCTATGACCGTAACCCTAACTTAAGGCGCCAAAATATAACTCAAAATTGATCTAAAATCGCCTATATGGCTTAAAAATTTGACTCGTGGAGGTACTCCAAATGCTCCCTTAATAGACAACTGTAAATACACACCACGATTCTGGCGCATTCTCCACAAAATTCTGTATTCTGTGCACCATGCATTATATTTTGAATTTACAGGGTGTCCGCTAATTAATGGTACACAGCAAAAACCACAGATTCCTTATGTAAAAATATTAGGATTTAACCAAACTTACCTATGTTAAAAAGTTGATAACAATCAAGATTCAGTGTCAGTTTAAAGTTCATTTTCGATTTTTTTAAATAACCTTGGAAAAAAGTCAACGTTTTTTCACACAATTTGGTATTCGGGGGTCTTATAGGATGGGAAATTTAAAAGCGACCGCCAAATTTTAAAAAATAACTTCACAGCATTCTCAATTTTCTGCCATATTTTTCTAGGGTATTCACTGCTTCTTCATATACCAGCGATTTCATATATCCCCATTCAACAAAAATCAAAGGCGCATTTTTGCATATTCAATATTTATTTTATTAAATCGTCAGCATTTGACGTCGATATATTAAATGTGCTGTCAGTGTCTAGTATGGCGCATTCAGGAGTAAATAAAATTGTCACCGATTTGGTATAACTTCATATTTATTGCTACAAGTGACTGATGTTTTCGTTATTTTAAAGATGTCACAGAGGTATTAAACCCGATAGTGTGCAAATTAATTCGAGTTTTTGTTTTTATTCATGAGTAAATTAACAAATTAACTGTGTCTAATTTGTTGTGTTGGACAAAGTCCTATCGTTTATGTGCACGACTAATATCGTCACACCTAGTGGAGGTTTAGCTCATTTACCAAGAAATCTAGCGCATTCGCCTTTAATAATTATTGTTATTATAGGCCACTATTTATATGTAATTGATCTAGCGCATTCACCAATAAATAAAATATGGATAGGATTTAATAGTTTGGCGCATTCACCAACTGCAATATCATTTCTTTTTCTGTATTCTATTTTACAATAAAACAATCAAAAATTTCGTATTATTTTTTTATTTAATTTAAAAATTATATTTATAAACCATTTTGTATAATACACGAATGACTTTTAGTACAACTTACACAGTTTCTAACTATTTACAAGTCTATTAAGTCTTTTAACAGTAGGAATTGTCTTTTTACAAAATAATATTACACAAGATATGGCAAGAGAATAATTTTACATGTGAGTTATTCTTGATGCAAGAACATTGTGTAAAAAATATCGAATGTTTTATACGTCAAATTTTCAAAAAAGATTTTGTAAACAAATTCGAGGTACAAAAGTATAAAACGTAAATATTTTGTAAAAAACACTCGATTTTAGTAATTAAATAAACAGTCTTTGAAGATTTCTATTAAATATACATGATTTCACCAAAGAATGTAATATTTTACATGTAAGTAGGTATTTTTCATTGCATCATCTTGTTTTTGTACCTATTTAGACAAAACATGAGGCGAATCGCCTCAGATGCCCCACATCCACATACCATTTTAAACTCATGATCTCTCGAAGAAAACGCCATTAAAAAAATAACTGAAACATAGTTTTCGATTAGGGCTACCAGATCAAAGATTTTCTAGCCAGGACAAGTTTATAAAAAGATTCGGACAAAATCCGGACGTTATAAAATTTCTTCCGAAAGAGTATGAGTTATTTTTCACGTTATTCACTCACTTAATGGTGTGGTTTTATTGTATTTTACTTTACTACCAAAACACAACAAAAAAAAAACACTTTATTTCATAAAAAAACATAAACTCTATTAAAAATAGAAGTAATAAAACAAAAAATATGTACAGTGTGTCCACGGATGGAGTTGACAAGAGGAAAAAATCTTTATTATTGTATTTACGAGGAAAAGTAATTTTTTATAAAAAATTCTGCTGAAAAATGAGTTTACCATATAAAAATTTGAGATCAGATGTACAGGGTGGTAATAAATTAAGAAAACATAAAAATGCTTTAGGTGAGAAGTACCATTATTATTAGTAAAAATGTTTATAAATCAAAGTTGTTTATAATCTGTTTATAATCTGAATTCTAGTTTTTAAATTTATCTCAATTTTTCAAACATAAACGTTAATTTTGTTGTTCAACAAATAATAAAAATGAAATAAGAATTTGTAAAATTGTGAAAAAAAATTATTTCACATATCCTCCTCCAACGTTCACACATATCCAAATTCGAAATAAAGTTACCATAGACGTTTGTCAGTTTATTATTATCGATAGGACAACACTCCCATTAATTTTAATTTTGAATGTTCATAAATCCATTAAAAAAAAAAATAAAAAAAAATTAGAATTCAGATTTGAAATTTTGTTTGGGTTTGATACTTTGTTTTAACACATTTTGTCTAAAATAATAAATAATGGTACTTGTCTTGTATTTTCTTAATTTAACACTTTTCCAGATACAGCACGTCTAGTGTTTTTTTTTGAGGTTTAGGAAGCGGAATTTTGAAGAGTAAATTACACCATTGGAATGGTGAGGAAAAATACATCGAAAATAATGTTTCAATTACTTTTTTAATGGCGTTTTCATTGCGAGATTACCAGTTTAAAATGGCATGTTTTCAGGATCGCGCGTAACGCTAGGGCATCTAAGGCGATTTGCCCCATATATGAATTACAAAAAAATATACAGGGTGTCTAAAATAGGTGATACCACTATTGCTATCTCCGAAACCGTAAAAGATACGAGGTCAGTTAAATTAGAGAAAATGTGCCATTTTTAGTCCCTATTCATATTCCGTTTACGGAGTTGCAAAATTCTCTATAGTTTCTTATCTAAAGGGGATTTTTTAAAAATAGTCAAAAATTTAATTCTTAAATCTCTCGAAAATTATCATAGAAAAAAATTGTTTTAACAAAAATCACACGATTTTTTACCTTCTCTAAAGTAAAGTTATTGTTTTGTTTATACCATTTGTTTTTATTGAGTTACTGATACTAACTTGATTTTTTCAAATACGGACCTGGAGTTTTTGCTCCATTTTTTGTAAGAATACTTTATACCCTTTACAACTGTGTATATCTTGAAAATATTTTCCGTCGTTTTGATTAAGAATAGCAACATCATCAGGATTTTCTAACAATACGGACCTGGGATCTTCCATGTTAAGGCACAATTCATAACCTATCGCTATGGTTTGTGGTTGTGAAATGGCGCATTTACTTGAAAAATGCCAGGTCCGTACTGGTAGAATATCCTGATGATGCTATTCTTCACCAAAACGTCGAAAAATATTTTCAAGTTATACACAGATGTAAAGGGTATGAAGTATTATTTCAAAAAATGCAACAAAAAATTCAGGTCCGTATTTGAAAAAAACAAGTTAGTATCAGTAACTCAATAAAAACAAATGATGTAAACAAAACAATAACGATACTTTAGAGAAGGTAAAAAATCGTGTGATTTCTGTTAAAACAATTTTTTTCTAAGTATAATAGTTTTCGAGATATTTAAGAATTAAATTTTTGACAATTTTTAAAAAATCCCCTGTAGATAAGAAACTATAGAGAATTTGGCAACTTCGTAAACGAAATATGAGTAGGGACTAAAAATGACACATTTTCTCTAATTTTACCGACCTCGTATCTTTTACCGTTTCGGACCTAGCAATAGTGGTATCACCTATTTTAGACACCCTGTATGTCCCCCACCCTGTTGGTTGGTTGGTGAGGTTTTCAAAAAAGGATAATAAAAGAATAAGTTTCACGTTAAGACAAATTAACTTTCTTATTGTCATCTACAGGGTGATTTCAAGCGGCACAACACACGTATAGAGTGTGTTCAAAAAAGTTTGCCCATGTCAAGTAAATAATAAAAAGGTTACAGGGAATTTGATGATCATCAATCACATACCTAATGAATCAAAAAATATTCTAAATTTTGAACGTCATCATTACCTTCTTTGGTGAAACAAACTATAGGCACAATTCATTTCTACTAAGGCACAAAAATACAAAAAAATACGGCACAAGTTAACACTATTTTTTACACGTACTCCTCACTAGGTTTGTTATTGTTCGTAAGTCTTAAAGAATTTGGCACTCTACTGTTAACACTATCAGGTAGCTCAGCAATGTCTTTAAATACCCCCGCTAGACTTTCAAAGTTGGGCCCCCAATTGAGCAGGTAGTCCCAACCGAGGGCTGTTGTGGGCGGACTGCCTGTGCCGGGCCTGTACAAAGGACCACCCAGTTCGTCGTCCGATGCTACGAGCGTGCTCATTGAGCCCCTGGAATGATGAAGACAAAGCTATATTAATGGATAATGTCTCTGTTTTATATAGGGCAAGGGAGCAGTGGACTAATGGAAAGGGTTCGAAAATTTTGGTCTGTTAAAACTTACCTATAGGACGAATCGAACCCATCGTAAGATGGCGGAGGTATGTTGCTCTTGCTCCCACTACTCGAGTCGTTCCTTCTCGACTCCCGCTCGTTCGGTTTGTACTTGTCTCCCGGTAGACTAGCGTTATCGTACTCTATCTCGGAACATGTAAAACTATCGTTACCGCTCTCGTCTGTGCTGGTCGAGCTGTGGTGCGTTTCTGGCACTGGACTATGGCGCATATGATTACTCTGCAAAAAAAATAGTTCGTTAAAGCTCGTTTCAAGCTCTCTCGTTTTCTATAGAAATGCTATCTACAATTTTTCTAATTAATGTCATAACACTTGCACGTAAAGTTGGAGAAGTGTTTTCTGCTCTAACACTTGATTTTACCTGATGCCACATATGCTCGATTGGTTTAAAAATACAGTAATAGGGAGGTAGACGTAAAACCGTATACCCCATATCGGCAGCATGGTATCACACAGGCGCGAGGCGCGGCCCTTGAAATTTTAAAGTTGTATATCTCTGTTGCTACTTATGGGAACCATGCCAAGTCTAGCTTTTTTAATAGTGAGCCTACTAGGAATGTTTTGGTAAAAAAATTCATATTTTGTAATTTGCGAAAAAAAGTTTAATTTTTGAACTGACCCACTTGGGAAAAAATTAACACGCGTAGGTATTTTATTTATTATTTTTTCTAAACAAATTTTACATCATTTTGTCGACAATTCTTAAATTTTAAGAGAAAAAAATGTGGTAGTAGAAAATTATAGTCATTTAAATTTTTTTAAACCTAAAATATAATTTACGTACTTGAATCCAGACTTTTAAACTTTCCCATGGACAGACTTTCGCGACGCGTTCGGACAGCGTACCACCTTACATCGGTAAGTATCAGGCGCCTTCCCGCTTAAATAGCCAAGTTTCCCATAAATCTTTCCCTGTTTGCGATCCCTTTCGAGGAATTGGGACCACAAGAACACATTTACGACCTTATTTTGCCAGAAAATCGACGCGTTAGCGACCTTGTTTTGCAAGCAAACAAAGGAAAATTCGTGAATCATCAAGCTATTATTACTTTTTTATTATCAAGTGGGTGGCTTTTTTCCCTTCCATGACATTTATAGGCGCACGTGTTCATAACAAGTTCATCAAACCCAAGCAAAGCCAAAGCTATAAAATTATCTAGGTTATAATATGGTGCAATCTTTTTTAATGATGAGTCGTCCTGCTCGATATTAGTGTAAGATCGTCACGAGGCGGATCTTCTGTCGGCCAATCAGAGAAGACAAAGCATATTATCCTTTGTCTTGCTAGGGTAATTACAATATTTCCTTTGTCGAGCGGGGGAAAGTTCACCATTTAGAATAGCACTAGAGGGGGTTAGTTTTAACCTGTCTTTTAAAATGTTCGGTCAATTTGAAAAGTATTTATACTTCTTGGTGAAATTAAATGAAATACCTAAGTTCTTTGCTCTTAATTAAATTTGAAATAATGTATTGGTTCTTTTATTTAACTAAATTAATTTGTATAAATATTTAAAGCACCTCTAATAATCAATTGTCTGGCAAGTTTTATATAAATTATTTTTGATTGAACTTCAACGTTCCCTTTGATTGGAAAATTCTTTACTAATTTTAATTATTAAATTTTCTTTAACGCGAATGGATAATTTATTTTAAATATCTTCTCTCGTGTTGCAAAATTTAATTCTTGAGAATTCCCTTTTCTTTTATTTTTCATAAATATAATCCCTTCTTAAATATTTTCAAATGTTATCTTCCTCCATTTGTTTACTCTGTGTTATCCCCTTTAAATAAATGCTTAAAGATCATCACCACATAAGTCTTTGTCGCTTTAGGTCAACAAAAGAATTTGGAACGAGCTTTGTCTGATTCTTCGAATCAGTCATATTTTTATTAAGGCTTTATTTATTATATACACTCGGTACCGTGTGCAAAATTTCAAGTCTCAAGTACTTACCAAATGATTGGCACCTCCAACCCGCGGCGCCTCACTACTGCTAGACACGGCGTCTAGCGTGGACACCAGACTGGAGGTCCTCGGTCTTTGATTCAGTCTTTCGATCTCTTCGGCTGTAAGACCCATGGCGGGTGAGGTAGAAGTGACAGGAGGAGGTGCAGCTACTTTTCTGGAAAGCGAAAAAGTAAATTTTAAACCGATGGTTTCATAATGATCAACAAATTGTCTGTTACATACCTACTACTACTCTGCCCACTGAGCTGCGACATCACAGGACTATTCAAACTTCTTTCACTGTTACTATGCAGTACATCTTTGCCCACTCCTCCACTACTCGACGTAGTGGCCAATAGGGCGCTTTGAAGCGGTTTGCCACTAATGTCGTGCAGTGTCAAAATTCTTGGTTGCTGGGCAGACATTTCGCTGCTAGGACTAAGTCTGGCCAGAGGGGTGGACTGGTGTCCTCTGTTGGTTGGGGTAGTGACTGGTGGAACACGATGAGGAAAACTAGAAAATAATTCACAGTGAGTTTGAAGAGATAATGAACTAATTTAATATCAGTGACAAAGTGAAGAAATGTTGTTGATTACAGCAGAGTTAATGAAAGAAGTATTGGTGACCCGTATCAAGATATTCAATGATTTTTTGAATTACCTACAAATTGTTGATATCTAAGTTACGGTAAAAATAACAACCCAAATTAAAAACATACCCTGTAGGATGGTGAGGCGAATGCCTATGCTGAGCTTGAGCATTCGTAGCCCCATGCTTGTGATGATACCCTGCCACATTAGGGGGCGTGGCCTTGTATTTTCTCACGCCTCCTCCTTCCCTGAACCCTTTGTAATGGTACACAATATCTATGTCAGATGGCGCTATGCTGCTCGCGTTCTCAAGGTCGTAGTGCTCGGGCATTTCCGAGCTGAGATCGTTGTTTACGTGATCGTGGGTGTGGTTCGAGGAGGGCGGTAGTGGGGGATGGTGGTCTTCTCGCATTGGTGGAGATTTGGTGACGACTTCGCGTTCTATGATGTCGGGACGTTGAGGTCGAGGCGGGTCATTCCCTAGAGAAGAAAATATTAATAATAATTAATAATGCAAAAGTTTAATATTATACAGACATAATAGTACCAATGTGACGTCTACATACATGCATATATTTTATATACCTTGCATAATATCTCGTTCTTTGAACTTCTTAGGCAACAATTCGGGTCCAACCAATCCATGTACTCCAATACCTCTTATTACGTCACCTTCTGTATGGTAACTCATAGAATTTTCAATACCATGTAGTCCTCTATTCAGAACATTGTCATTCACAGCGTTAATACCTAAAGCAACAAAAAAACCATCGTCAAAAATTATTCTAAAAACGTTATACAAGTACCAAAATAATTAGTTTATTCAAAACATGATACCTCCGGCTCCCAAATTAGGTCCGCCATTTTGTTTGGAATGAATTCCGTTTGGACTATTCGGGGTACCACTCTTTTCTTTGTATTGCTTCCTCAGTCTAAAGACTACGAACGACACAAGTATGGCTACTAATAACACTACGAAAAATACTATAACCAATGTTATGCCAATGCTCAGAGGATCCTGAATAGATGCAGTTCCTACACCTGAAAGCAATAAGAAATATGTGAATACATTTATATATGTCAAAACTTTTCCGTTGTATAACGCCAAAACGTACCTAAAATGCCACTACATCCGAGACCAAACTTTCCTTTGGCAACAATTTCAGAAAAGATGCTTCCGGACCCATTAAAAGGTTGTATCTCTCTGTTTACTGTGAAGTTAGCCATACAGCCCTCAAAAAATTCCGGAAAACTGTTGTTTACATAGTACAATCCTCGTTGCACACCTCCTATTGACAGATACGTCAAATAGGGATCCAGAAAGTCGTGTACGCTGGCCGAGTCTAATTCTTCACCTATTCGATCGCCTAAAAAATAAAGAAAACATTAATTTATAATTATTATCACTGCCTAATATTTACACCTGCTTTTCACTAATGACTCACCGTTTAAAAGTACTTGGAGGCTTCTGGAATGCATATGCAACGTCAAATTATGCCACCCTCCATCTGTGACAGTACTATGTGTACCTGTCATGTTCACCATCGATGACGTTTTGCTGGTATAGACGATTTGACCGTTGACAAGTTCTACTGAAGTGTAGTGTTTGTTTGACGTGGCGTAGAACAGAATTCCGTTTAATTTGACAGTCCTGAACACCAAACTGACGCTTTTATCTGGAGTACTGATTGTTTTCAACGGTACAGTGGACCTGGTGTTTCTTTCGTACCCCTCGAACGTTTCCGAAGGCATGGCGGATCTGATACTCCTTTGGTGGTTCCACAAAGTGGTGCCAAAGTACATGTTTTCCAGCAGTTGCATTCTTTTATGCTTCTTGGTGATGAGGAATTCGATGAAGCCACCTTCACTTAAGCTGATTGGTTGTAGAGCATTTTGACAGTTGGGGGCCAAGAGGTAATTACCACAGGAGCACGTGGTGTGACTCCAGCGATCTATGCAGGTACCATAACCTAAAAAACGTTACAATTGGATTTTTCTTTTCTAAAGAAATCGACTTAAACTAGGTACCTCCACATGGATCTATAGATACTCCTTCCTTGATGCAACCCTGGCTTCTACTACACTTATTTTCGATCCCCTCCGATTGTATAGGGTGGCTCAAATTTAACTGGCGTCCATTTATTGAAACGCTGTGTACACACCCGACGAAGTCATCCGAGTGGATTTGTCCTGGTCGTTCCAAAACTGGATCTGGATTGTTCAGACCACCAATGAGAAGGGGTTGATTGTTGAAGTTCAAGGTGCTGAAATGCAAATAAGAAATAAAATATTATGGTGAGGAAAAATGCTGTTTGACGTTTGTTTTATAAATATGGTAAATATTTTTTTAAAATGTTTAATGTACCCAGTGTCTCCACTATTTTCTGTATAACAATTTCCATCATTAGGTCTACAGTCCTCACAAACATCACCATTATCATTACAACTCCCCACGTTCAAGGAAATCACTTTCCCATTCCTCGTTGCTGTGATTTTATACCAGTTTCCATCTGCCAAATTGTTACTGTTTTTACCTATGGCATTTATGGATGTTATAGCAGTACGAGCACCTGAAAAGTACCAAGGTAAGTAATTATGTGCCTCTAATATTTCCATCTGAAAACTATCAAAAATTTGGAGATCTACTGACTCTTACCTCCAAAACTAAACACTGCCCTTCCTTTCACCAATTCAATAGCTACAAAATCACTTCTTCCTAAGGTCTGTGATCCATAATTGTAGATCAATAATGAGTTTGGCTTGGTGGTAGCAAACACGAAAGAAATATCATTTGTGGTAGCGTCCAAGGAAGGAAAGACCATGTAGGATAGTTCTTGGAAACCGTATGTCGATTTTTCACAGTGTCTTCCATATCTGCCCTCGGTACAGCTACATTTGTAGCCTGGTTTAAGGTTTACACATAGGCCGCCGTGTAGACATGGGTTTGGTCGGCAGGAGTCGGCGAGGGCCTCGCATTGATTGCCTCGATAGCCGGATCTAAAAGATTAAAATCAGTAATATCTGCTTTTGTGCGACTTCCCACGAATTAAGGTATGGAAGACTGGGGAAGGCAAGGTAGAGGAAGACCAAAGAAAAGATAGATAGATGATTGGTGAAGTCAATAATGATTTAAGAAGAAAAGGTTCAACAGGAGAAGGTCAGAACCGGGCGCTGTAAAGATGATCAACGAGAATTATGGACTCCAAACAAAGTTGGAAAAAGATATGAATTTCGTGAGAATATCCAGGTTCGGTCAGTATTCTTACCTGCATAAACAGAAGAAGCTAGATCCATCTGGACTCTCCTTACAAGTACCGCCATTCTGACACGGGTTGTCCAGACACACATCTCCTCGCTCAAGTTCACAGTGTCGTCCATCCCTATTATGTGGACAGACACATTGGAAATTGAATCCTTGCCTCCTGCACTGCGCGTTGTCTTTGCAAGGATTGGGCACACAAGGGTCTTGCCTCTTGGTGCAGGTGGTTCCAGTGAAGCCTTCCATGCACTGACAGTTATATTCGTGGGTGACGAGCGGAGATGTGAAGATGAGATTTTGACTGTCGGTGATTTTAGTTGATTTCTTAACGGAGAGGGATTCTGTGCATATACCTCCTGAAAGCAAATGTAATTGATGGATGATTTATTCATAAGAAAAATTGCAAAAGGAAGACTTACCATTCTCACATGTTTCTTCACCACACGGAGTGTATCCAAGCAAAATATCCTCTGTCTGGAACAAACTCACTAAAGCATCGCGTTTTTTCTGTAGCTTCTCCTTGGCGTAAAACTTGCTCTTATATATGGAGCCACTCTTAACGGCCATAGTGATCTCCAAACCATGCTCCCCTTCAAAGAGACTGTATAAAATCAGGACTTCATCTCTGTTGAGGGTATTTTTGACAGTTTCTAAGAAACCTGCATAGGCGCGCGCAAGGAAATTTGCTGCCGAAATATTCCTTGCTAGGACTGTTATAGAGTTCTCCACTGTTACGTTGTCGAAGGCAATAAATTCCACCTGAAAGTATCAGAAGAAGAACATTATGAGGGCACAAAAGAAATATTGAAACAACATACCGTGACACTGGATACCACTGCTTTGTGCTTTCCATCATGACCAGACACCGACAAGGAATACCCCAATCCAGGAGTAGCCTTGGAAGTATGCAGATCGCAACCGTAAGGAATGCTGAGAATCTCGGATGAGGCTGATTTTTGCATGATCTTACATTTATAGTCCCCAGTAAGATCAGGATCGTTGGGATGCACATCTGCAATGTTTCCCGTTGGAAATTCGCCATTGAAGGTGTACACGACAACATGGACTGATCTTGGTGATGACTCAGAGTCATTTTCATCCAAAATGATGATCTTAACAGGGTGTTGGCTCTTCATTTTTGGAGTTCCACTGTCTTCTACTTCAACAGTGATGTAAAGTTCTGGAGTAACTTCTCTATCTATACTTCTAGTCGTCACGACGACTCCTGTATGCTTGTCTATCCGCACGTAATCTTTATGTTTTCCTCCAACTAGTTTATAGGTGAAGGGAGCTCCATTTGGAGGCAAATCTGGATCCTTTGCACTCAAAGTCATAATCTTCGTGAAGGCAGGCTCGTTCTCCAAGACTTTTCCAACCACTTGTGGTGGATCAAAAATGGGACCATTATCATTGATATCTAAAATATTAACTTTAACCAAAGTTGTTCCAGTTTGAGGTGGAAGTCCTGTGTCTATCGCCCCGACAGTTAAAGAGTACATTGAAATTGTTTCTCTGTCCAATTCCCTGGATGTCTGGATATCGCCGGTTTGTGGATCGACTTTAAACGCTTGCTCAATATTTCCTCCAATAATAGAGTAGCTGAATTGGTTATTCTGGTATCGGACATCTTTGTCTACAGCTTTAACTGTTAGTACTTTCGTGCCAACTGTTGCAGCTTCGGATATCTCAGCTTCGTATAGTGTTTGCAGAAATTCTGGAGGATCGTTACCGTCCTGAACGGTGACTACAACTTGAGCTTCATCGGTGTCGTTACCGCGGATACCACCAGCATTTTTAGCCATCACTGTCAGTACTATACGACTTTGAGTCTCTCGATCCAGGTTTCTAGAAACACTGATGGCTCCAGTTTCACTGTTGATGTTGAAGCCCCTGTCGTTGCTTGAACCTAAAATCAAAGCATGAAACAGTAGTAAAAATAAGTCAAGTTTCAGATGGTTGATTAAACGAAATACTAGTCAGTACTCACCTACAAGTAGATAATAGACTTTTCCATCGTCACCAGAGTCCTGATCCGTAGCGAGTACTGTGCCAATTTTGGTGCCTATTTCAGTAGACTCAGAAACATCAAAATGAAACGCCGACTGCACGAATTTAGGATAGTACTCGTTGACTCCAGTAATGTGAACTCTGACTTCAGTCTCGCCGAACATTGCAGAGTCTGGATTGGCTGCTACAATATTGAGGATATACAGATTCTTTTCCTCATAGTCAAAGGAGTATTTCGATGATATCCTTCCAGATTTTTGGTCGATGGAGAAGTACTCTTTGTCTGGTCCTTCGGATATGGAGTAAAAGATAATTGCGTTTTTGGGAGAGTCAATGTCTGTGGCAACAACTTGAAATACCAAGGTTCCAGGTGGTTTGTTTTCTGATACAAACGCATTGTAGTAGGTTTGATTGAACACCGGACTGTTATCATTTATGTCGGTTAATATTATAGCAAGAACTGCCGTTGTTTTTCGTGGTTTAAATCCAAGATCTTGAGCTGTTATATTCAAATGGTAAGCCTGAATAGTGTCATAGTCAAGTGGCTGAAGAATTGTCACTGCTCCAGTAACAGCGTCGATTCCGAAGTCCTTCTTTTCATTTCCAGCGGAAATTTCGTATCTGATCATTCCATTAGGTCCGCTATCTCTATCAGTAGCATTCACAGTGAGTATCGTGGATCCCAGAGGTTCATTTTCCGGCACTATGACTTGATAACTGAGCGCGTTAAATACTGGGGTGTGTTTGTTTTCACCAGTCACAATAATGGTGACTGTTGATTCGTCCATTTGGGGTGGTATTCCTTTGTCAGTAGCTCGAACTCGGAGAAGGTAAACGGAGCCTACACCATGAACCTAGAAAGAAATAAGAAATGAGGAATCTTCCAGATACATTTCAAAACAATAACATACCCTTTCCCTCAAAGAAATCCATCCAGTAACTTTATGAATTACAAAGTAATTCGAACTATTGCCTCCAACAACCGAGTATTCGATCTCAGCGTTCACTCCAGCATCAAACTCGTCTTTCGCGATCACCTGGAGAAGTTGCTGTCCAGGTACGGCATCCTGGGGCACTGGCGACAGATATTCTTGTTGTTCGAATTTGGGAGCGTTGTTATTGGCGTCTACTACGTTGATAGTGACCGTGCATTCGGAAGACATTGGAGGTTTACCGTTGTCTGTGGCGAGAATTGTGAGGGAGTAGGTGTTCTCAGGAGATGATTCCATTTGGGTGTATTTGTATCTGTGATAGATCCGTTAATTAGAGATCCCTGATCATAATGGCGATAAGAGTTTAACTTACCTAATACTTTGCTTACTAAATATCTCTCCTGAAGCTGGATCTACAGTAAACAAGTCAGATGGCTGTTGCAAGCTGTAACTGATCACCGAGTTCGGCCCTTGTTTGTCGCGATCTGTAGCAATAACTTGCCCCACAAAGACAATGTCCCTCTGGAGTTCAGGAAAATTAAAACTGTAGTAAGAGTGCTCGAACTCAGGTGCGTTGTCGTTCTGATCTTGAATGGTGATGGTGAGGGGCGTTTCTGATCTCCAAGCGCCGTCTACAGCGGCTACTTTGAGCAGGTATTCGTCCTGTTGTTCTCTGTCTAAATAGCCTAAAGAAGAAGAGATTTTACATTACAGGGCGCAGTCGGTAGGATAAATCGCACTATCTTTTTCATCAAAAAAAGCTGTTTTACTTACCCACTACTGTTACATTGCCACTAATAGGGTCAATCTTAAACTTTTCACCGGGATTTTCGGTAAAACTGTAAGTGGCATTAGCGTTCTCGCCAATATCCTGATCTGAACTGGTGACCCGGATCACGAATGATCCGATTTCAGCGTTTTCGGTCACATTAACGCTGAACAGCCGGGTGAATCGTGGCGGATTGTCGTTCTTGTCCAGCACCGTTACTAGAACTGTTGATGTGCCGGTGAGCTGAGGCAAGCCCTAGAACAAGAGTTCGAGTTTAGTGAAATTGTATAACTATAGGTACTCTAAATTTTAGGTAAAATCAAGGCGGGAATTTTTTTTTCAGGCGCCATGTAAGCCGAAGCATGCAAATTCTGATTAGAAATTCATAAAACCTTAAAGTAAAAAATTTTATACTTTGCCACGCTCTTTTCCGCAATAAAGAAGAATTTAATAAACTTCAACTTACACTTCAGAACTAAAAGTCAAAGTTAAGAAAAATCAAAATTCAAAAGTCCAGTCAAATTTAAAACGGCAACGAGTCAGTCGAGCCGAATGCGAGGACCTTGCGCATGCGTGCCAAATAATGCCCTAGCTCAAATGCCGAAGAGTAGGGAGGGTTAAAAGGGCGCCACTGTTTTATTAGACGGGTTAAAATCAGAAACCCTTCTAGATAACATTGGAATCTCGCTTTCCACTCACTCAGTAACTAAAGCAAACATTAAAAAAAACTAACTTTAAACTGCGCTGCTTGATGAGTCAAATAAAACACAAAATTCAAAAACAAGTTATTTCCTAACTTCTCTTCAAATATGTTAAAAAACATATTAAGTGGACAAAATGGAAAACTTCCAGCAATTCGTTTTCATTTAAACTTAACACTTGGAGAAAATAAATACCAAAATCAATATTATATTACCTATCAATTTAACGGCATTACACAGGTAAATAACAAGATGAGGCGCAAAATTACTCAGTCACGTGACTCGCGGATTGCCATAAGCGATGCAAAGTAAGGTATGTAAAGTAGGTCACAAGACCAAGAACTGTACTAACATTTAGCTAGCTGATCCTGTCCCGAAGGTATCCCTTGGATAAACTACTCCACGATGGAGAAGAAGGAAAATAGTGATAAGCTATCTAATGACTAAGGGGTGACAAGAATCAGCCTACTAAATCGGGAAAAATATTTGATTGTATAAATAGCAACTCATACCCATCATAATTAATGCTAGTGTCCAGTAAATTTTGTAGTAAAAAAATAATAATAAAGAAAGAGGTTGCCTGAAAGAGTGCTGTTGTCTTCCGATGAAGGTGTCCAGTCCAAGGCCTGGGCGTGTCAATCACCACCAGTGAGCTGCTGGTTCCTGACAAAGGCCTAAACTTCCGGCCCAAGCAAAAAGGTCAGTTTCCTGTTCAGCAAAAGACGTGTCCAAGCATAACAGTGATGTTGGAAATGAAAGATATTATGATAGAAAAAGAAGAGATGAGAAGCAAAGATATTCTCTCGGTGGAAAAGAAAACCCTAGAGGTTAAAGGTCGGGTCTAAAGTGAGCCTGTTAGCTTTTACAGCTGAAATCCATTTAAAAATGAGATTCTTCCGGGATCAAAATCGGCATCAAACAGCCAAACAAAAGCCCAGAAGAAAAATTCGGGGTGGCACACCAGATCCACAAAGCGCCCTCAAAGGGCGTAGGGATGCCCACCCCTGATCGTTCTAGGCTAGCAGCAAGATAAAAATGCCCGTGCTTTGGCAGTACCTCGACGAACCCAATATTCATTTTTTTTTAGGTCTGGTGATTCCAAATATGTCTAACTTATTAAGGTTTCATTATAGATTCTGCCCAGAAATTCATAAAAACTGAATTAAGGTAAAAACTTCAATTTTCATGACCTTCGTTTCTAAAGGTTTTTATTTAATCAACTGTATCTTCTAATCTAAAGCTAATTCCTGCGAATACTGCTTTATCAGACAGCAAATTTTCTGGAGATTCCAAAAATGTATAACTTATTAAGGTTCCATTACAAATTCTGTCCGACAATTCATAAAAACAGAATTAAGATTGAAAATTAATTTTTTTTGACCCTGTTTTCAAAAAGTATTTATTTAATCAACTGTATCTTGTAGCCGAAAGCGAATTTCAGCGAATATTGCTTGTTATTAAGGTGTCTAAGTGAAAAAAAGCGAATTGCTACGTGAGCTTACCTGATCCTCAGCGATGACAGTTAACTCATAACTAGAGACGGTTTCTCTGTCCAGCTTCGACTGTGTATAAATTTCACCACTATTGGAATCTATTTCAAAAGATTCGTCAAAGTCGTCTAGCAATTTGAAAGTTATTTGTCCATTTTCTCCTGAATCCAAATCGGTGGCATTGATTTGGGCCACTAGTATGGGTGGTGATTCTTCTTCCATGATCTTAAAAGACACGACATGTTTAAATTTTTACTTAAGAATTTTTATGATAAGTAAATATTAAATGGTAAAAAAATCATCATATCGATGCAGTATTTTAATCAGAATCTCTATAAATCAACAATTAAGCCAGTTTCCACTTACAGAAGCGTTGTAAAGTTGACTATTGATAACTGGGGGATTATCGTTGTAATCTGTAACGTTAATAGTGAGACGTAAAACGCTACGCAATGGCGGGATATCACTATCTTGAGCCTCGATCCAGACCTCGTAAGTTTTAGCAGTTTCGTAGTCTAGTCCCTTTCCGGAAACTTGAATCTCCCCGTAGTTTCGATCGATTTTGAGAGAATCGCCCACGTTGCCACCTAAAACATTGCAAATTAAAGTAAAACTATTCTACTTTTCTGTCTAATTCTTTTTTTTTGCTTTTTCTTTTGGTGACATTGGACTAAATTGTGTTCTTTCTTTATGGACTTTACTTACCAGCAATAGCGTATTTAACTTCCCCACTTGGACCTTTTTTCGGAGAAGTAGCCCTAAATTTGGCAAAAACTTTTCCCTCTTCCACATTTTCCGGCAAGACGAAGTGAGTTTTTCCCGGCGAGTTCCATCGCGGAAACAGGTGGTCGGGTTTCAAATAAACCTAAAATACAAAAAGAATTACATAGGTATATGTCTAGAGCAGTAAGGTTTATTTTATTTATCCGTCTAAAGAACAAACGGCGTTGTTGTGAAATTTCTCATCTCGCCGTCCAACCCTTGTGTCTTTTTGCAGCTCGAGAAAGTGTCTGTATCTGGATGGTATTTGGTATTAGGTTAGACAGAATACGACGTGGCGCGATTCGTATCAATTACCAGAGATAAATCAATATACAGAAAAACATAGCAATTTATGTACCTTTAATTCGGTGCTAGCCTTCCTCGGTGGGCTACCTCCATCTTTAGCTTCAATTTCCAAATTAAACACTCTTGTCGAAGACCTCTGAAGGTCGTAGAGCGCCTTGATAACTCCAGTTTCTCCATTTATAGTAAAGTTATAGGCATGCTCCCCTGTTAGAGTGTAAGTAATTTTGCTATTGAGTCCCGAATCTAAATCTATGGCTCTGGCTCCGAAGACAAACTCTGAGGCTTTAGTATGATCCGATATGTATACCTTTAGGAAAAAAGAAATATTAAGTTATCGTAAATTGCTTTTCCTAAAAGAAACTACTATTATTGATAGTTTACTCAGGTTTGGTATTGGTGTTGGTTGTGATTTTTGGAACAAGAAAAATTTATAATATTCCTACGTACCTCGTATTTAGACATAGCAAAAAGTGGTGAATTATCATTCTCGTCTAGGACAGTTATAGTCAAATTGACAGCGGTGGCTCTAGGTTCAGTGGCGGAACAATCTTGGGCCATAAGGGTGAAAAAGTAATATTCCATTTCCTCCCTGTCCAAAAGCCCATTGGTAGTTATTACTCCTGTATCTTGGTCCACTTTAAATCCTAAAGAAAATATAACCTTTTAAACCTTCTAGTAATTATTGACAAATAATATATAATAGGGAAAGCTATATTTTCCAAATTATACAGTGTACTTCCAGAAATTCGCAAAAAATGTGAAATTTATCGAAATATGCATAAATGCAAAGTTCTCGGATGACATTTTATAGTTTGGCATAGTCTTAAAAATACCTTCTATTTTATCGCCCAAAAGGCTATATCTTATCTTCGAGTTGAGGCCCACGTCTTTGTCTGTAGCCATAGCTGTCAGCACCCAAGTTCCTATTGGTGAATTTTCTTTTATTGTCGAGTAGTATGACTGCCTTTTGAACTCTGGACTATGGTCATTGATGTCCTGGACTATAATGCGCAGGGTTCCGGATCCTGTTAAAGGAGGAGATCCTGAAACAAATAAGATACGGACGCTAATTACCATTGTTAATGTAAAACAGTATATTGTACAATAAGTTTTGAAAAATTGAAAGGTATTTTTAAACGTGTATACCAGGCGTGGCTCGTCCGTAAGGTCATTTGGTCGATGACCCACCTAAATTTATTTTCAATGATCTGCCTAATATAATTTATTTTTTAAAACCAAAAAATAATCTTTTCTTTCAAAAAAGTGCAATTTTCATGCGAAAACTCCCCAAGAAAGAATCAAGCCAAGCATGCTCCGGACTCGTGGTATTTTAAATTAACGTCATAGGTGTATATGGACTATATAAAATGCATTAAAGCTAAGACAGAAACAAACATACACGCTTTAGGAAGTTAAAAAGAGACAAAATTTGTCGACGTCCCACCAATAATATCGCTTTCGGGGCGCGCGTGTCGCAAATTCTGGCTCACCAATTTAAATCTGACCAATTTATAATTAGAATAATATTTGCGATGCATCTATACATTTAATATAAGCTTACCTAATTTTATTTTAAAATATTTAGATACTTACTAATAATAATTATAATTGTAACTGTGCCTATAAAACATTAAAACCTGCAGTAATTATGACTTTGACAATAACTTGGCAACGCAGCACTAGACGCGTTAATATTTCGGAATTGTATCCGTGCTGCCGCTAAGCTCTTAAGTTGTCAGTGTTAGGTAAAATGAGAATGAAGGAACCACAAGAGGAACTATGCCGGCGAAGAGACGCGTTCCGCACGGCGTATGTAAACGTTTTGCACGTTGTTTAAAATTATTGATTTTCAGTTGTAGTTAGTTTTTAGGTATTTTCAAAGCAGTTGTAAAAAAATTATTTCAAACTCATTTTATAAACATGTAGTTCGTATTTTACTACAGATAAAGTTTAAAAGTCACTAACAGAAAAACTACGATAGTGGCCACTTAAATGCGCATCTTTTTATACAAGAATATGGTAAACATGTGTATCTCTCAACAATGTAATAAAAACGCGGAATTGCCGGTTTATGAACCAATTTGTAACCCTGTAATAAGCCAAATTGGATTTGCACAATCTTAACAGTGCATATTTTGCGCTCGACTTGCAACATTATGGGTTATTCTCATAAATTTTATGAAATGAGTAACCGATTTAGTGTCTTTTATTTTGGTGTATTTGGATACTCCACACAAAAAACACCAATGTAGTATTAGACAGTCATTAAATTAATTAAAATAATAAATGAATGACTACTATATTTCAGAATCGTAGCTAGGTGTAGGCGGAGTAGCCCATGAGTAGCCCTTGTCGAGGGGCGCCGGTGGTACGGGGCGGCAAAATAATCTATCAGCTAATTAGGTCTTATTATATAGGGGCAGCCAAAATCCTGGCTTGCCTTGAGCCAAATTTAGCCTAGCTAGGGCTCTGCTATATTTAATTCAATGCTAAACGTATTCTTATTTTAGCAATACCGATTATGATTGATTTAAGAACAAGAGTAAATTGGTTTATTTCAAAATAATACTGATTTGCAATGGTAGACTTTATTAAGGGCAAAATAATGTACAGCTTGTCAAATATAGCTTTGTCTCTGAAAAATTTCATATTTGCGCGGACGAGGAAGTGAGATAGCATTCGGATAACAGAAATGCCAATACTAAGCGGCTTCTGCTTACATATACTATATACTGTCAGCGCCAAAAATAAAATTACATAATTATAAGACAAATTATTTTGTGTTAAAGAGGTTCAATTGTGATTATGAGTGGTATTATGAATACTTTCTGGAAATTTTCGTAATTATATTTATGGTATGTACTATTTACAACACTTATCTGATGCATATAACAAATTGTTGTTTATATTTCACCCCCACGTTATGTGGGGCCATATTTTAATGTAAATATCAACAATGGTTGTTAGTATGGATATTTTATATTCCCCTTGTGTTTAATAAATAAAAGTTAGTCTTGCCAGAATACCGAAACAGCGTGTATTATTTGTACAGGTTATGGGCCCAGTACGCTTCCACTGCGCTACCAGTCATATTATTATTGAAGCCTGGCAACAATCAATCTATTAAATACCTCTTATTAACTGACTGGCTGACTAATCTGAAGTATTATAGAAGATAAACAGGATTAAAAGGAGTAATACCTAATACCAAGAAAGCTTCTAACTAAACTTTATTGCACTAAATTTTAAACTACTTTAATTTTTTAACACAAATATCTTTTTAAAGTGATTCAATTCCTGAGATAGGTACTTGAATCACTGCTACTATCTACATCTGAAATATCGCTTTTATCGTCCTGCGGGTTTATTAAAATACTGTTGACAATCACATCAACTCTTGTGTGTGAGTGTGTTAAAAAGGTAAATAAGAAATCTCGAGGGTTTGGAAAGATATTAACATGCAAATAAGCGAGAAACCCAGTGCGTCATCTGAAATTTTTTACTTGCCGTAGTATAGGAAGGTTTCAAAGGGAATGGAATAAGAAATCTCTCAGTTTAGAGAGACTTTACAACATTTAAGTAAGCGAGAAACTTCTGAGATAGGAGTGATATGAATAGGCAAATAGGTAAGAAACTAGGTGAAATTTGTTGCCACTTTTTGCGAATGTAAAGTTGTTCTTTAGGAAATATAAGAGTTCGAAAAGGTAGCTTATATAATGCATATAGGTTTACTGCCGAAGCTTAGTGTCTTCAGAATATACCGTGCATTTTTCTAAAGCGGACCATAGGACTTTACATGGAAAATTTTGAACTCTACATTATAGGCAATATTATTGGCATATATGCCAACCATCCCGTTATAAAGAGTTTTATCTCAACCTTCAACTAGATCGGGGGCAGCAAGGAGATAACTCTGAAGCTGAAATCGTCAGTGAAGAAATCATTCGTTGAGACATCTGATGTGTTTCTTCTAGTATATTTAAATACTTTTTCTTCTTTTTAATTTTTTAGAGTTGTACTTAAAGTTTTTGAAATACATTTATTGCAAATCTATTTTGTGTTACATATCTCTTTAGCAAAATACATTTATTACAAACCTCTTTTGTGTTACATATTTCTTTAGCAAAATACATTTATCACAAGATAATTTTTACCAAAAATAAGATATGCGGTTTTTGTTAGTTTTCTCAAAACTTTATTTTTGTACACGTGTTGTTTTTCAAATAAACACTTCAATTAAATAGTGTCAGTGAAAAAAAAAGGAAAATACATAAACCCTAAAGAGTACAATTTACTAATAATTTTCAAAGTCAAAGTATCTATAATATTCGTCTATGCTATAAGGTTCAATTTCGAACAACAATTTCTTTTTAGTATCTTTAAATTCCTAACAATTTTAATATTATTAATACACAAATATATAATATTTCAAAAACTACTGAAAATATATTTTTGAAAATTGTCACGTCTATATAGGTGAGAAAACACCTTTGGAATCAGCTAGGTATTGTCAGATGACCAATAGACATTTTTGAAATTTTCATTCGTATAAGCATTCAAAAAGTAGAAATTAGGATGGTAGCTTTAACTGAAGGAGAAAAATTGAGATTTTAACGATGGTTGGATATAGTGACCGCAGGAGAACACAACAGAAAGTATGTGAGTTGTTCTGGTGAAGAATTTCAACGAAACAGGAAGTGTGAAAGAAAAACACAGCTCAGGCAGCCCAAAAATAGCTACTGGTGGTGATACGGCTCTGGATATTTTAATTGACCTACAAGATAATTCAAATCGATCATTTCGACAGTTTGGCTTAGACCACAATGTGTGTCACCAGTCAGCTGAGAAGTTATTTGAAAGGGAAAATATTCGCCTTACAAGATTCATCCATACTTATTGGTTTAGAAGTGGGTCACTTTTTACACCAAATGTTTCCAAATCAGTGGATAGGAAGGAGAGGCGAAATTGAGTGGCCTGCCAGATCCCCAGACCTCACCCCTTTGGACTTTTATTTGTGGAGTGATTTAAAGAATAAGGTTTATAAAAATAAGCCTGTTAATATTGAAGATTTAAAGGCTCGTATTAGAAATCAAATACGTGAAATTCGATGGAATACTTGGCCCTGGCAAATTTCAGCGTTTTAAGTCAAAAACTATTTTTTGAAATTTTTTTGTAAATTTTTAGATTTATAAAGAATATCCCATTTAAAGAAAACGTAGGTACTGAAGATCCCGTGCGCTGACTCGTCAAAACCCTGTCACGACCGAAGTTTCTCACGAGATCCACGATAAACATCTACCGAGCGATCGGGTAAGACCGGCCAATAGAGTCGGGCGGGGAGACAGAGAGAGAGAAAAAGAGAAAGAAACAACGAGAAGCGCGCTTTGGACCATTTAACTATTTCTGGTCCAGTGACGATGACCAACGATGACCATCGACATCGAATTTGACCCTATATACGATGATCAGTGGAATTACCGGAGGTGACTGTGCTATTTCCTACAGGCTAGAGATCGTAGATGTTTAAAGAAAGATAGTGTTCTTAGATTAACGATTGTTGAATATGTAGATTTTACAAGTAACGATGTTTCCGGCAAATTATTGTTTAAATTCTCAGAATTCTATCAAGTAGAAAAACATAAGTCTCCGACCAATCAAAAATGCCCCCAACATGGGCTTCCTTACATTAGACTCTTACTTACCTTCTAAATTTTAATGTGTTAATATATATAGTTTTCGAGAAATTGGAAAAATTAAGTTAGCGGCCAAATTTATGAAAAATTGAAGTGGCTTGCAAGTGAAGTCGTTGGCTGCAAACTATAGTGCTAGTCGCCCATAATACTAATCTGTTTATAAATATGTCTAGTTTTCGAGAAATTGGAGGAATTAAGTTAGCAGCCAAATTTGTAAAACTTTGAAACGGTTTGCAAGTGAACGTCACTAGCTGAAAACTATAGTGCTAGTAGCCCCTTAATTACCTTGTAAATATTAAATTGTTTTTATGTCTAGCTTACGAGAAATTGTAAAAATTAAGTTAGCAGCCACATTTGTAAAAATTTGAAACGGCTTGCAAGTGAACGTCACTAGCTGCAAAGTATAGTGCTAGTAGCCCCTTAATTACCTTGTAAATATTAAATTGTTTATATGTCTAGCTTACGAGAAATTGTAAAAATTAAGTTAGCAGCCAAATTTGTAAAAATTTGAAACGGCTTGCAAGTGAACGTCGCTAGCTGAAAACTATAGTGCTAGTAGCCCCTTAATTACCTTGTAAATATTAAATTGTTTTTATGTCTAGCTTACGAGAAATTGTAAAAATTAAGTTAGCAGCCACATTTGTAAAAATTTGAAACGACTTGCAAGTGAACGTCACTAGCTGCAAACTATAGTGCTAGTAGCCCCTTAATTACCTTGTAAATATTAAATTGTTTATATGTCTAGCTTACGAGAAATTGTAAAAATTAAGTTAGCAGCCAAATGTGTAAAAATTTGAAACGGCTTGCAAGTGAACGTCACTAGCTGCAAACTACTGTGCTAGTAGCCCCTTACTTACCTTGTAAATATTAAACTATTTATATGTCTAGTTTACGAAAAATTTGAAACGGCTTGCAAGTGAACGTCACTAGCTGCAAACTACTGTGCTAGTAGCCCCTTACTTACCTTGTAAATATTAGTCTGTTTATATGTCTAGTTGACGAGGAACTGTAAAAATTAAGTTAGCAGCCAAATTCGTAAAAATTTGAAATGGCTTGCAAGTGAACGTCACTAGCTGCAAACTACAGTGCTAGTAGCCCCTTACTTATCTTGTAAATATTAGTCTGTTGATATGTCCAGTTTACGAGAAACTGTAAATATTAAGTTAGCAGCCAAATTCGTAAAAATTTGAAACGGCTTGCAAGTGAACGTCACTAGCTGCAAACTACTGTGCTAGTAGCCCCTTACTTATCTTGTAAATATTAGTCTGTTTATATGTCTAGTTTACGAGAAACTGTAAAAATTAAGTTAGCAGCCAAATTCGTAAAAATTTGAAACGGCTTGCAAGTGAACGTCACTAGCTGCAAACTACTGTGCTAGTAGCCCCTTACTTATCTTGTAAATATTAGTCTGTTTATATGTCTAGCTTACGAGAAACTGTAAAAATTAAGTTAGCAGCCAAATTCGTAAAAATTTGAAACGGCTTGCAAGTGAACATCACTAGCTGCAAGCTACTGTGCTAGTAGCCCCTTACTTATCTTGTAAATATTAGTCTGTTTATATGTCTAGTTTACGAGAAACTGTAAAAATTAAGTTAGCAGCCAAATTCGTAAAAATTTGAAACGGCTTGCAAGTGAACGTCACTAGCTGCAAACTACTGTGCTAGGAGCCCCTTACTTATCTTGTAAATATTAGTCTGTTTATATGTCTAGTTTACGAGAAACTGTAAAAATTAAGTTAGCAGCCAAATTCGTAAAAATTTGAAACGGCTTGCAAGTGAACGTCACTAGCTGCAAACTACTGTGCTAGTAGCTCCTTACTTACCTTGTAAATATTAGTCTGTTTATATGTCTAGTTTACGAGAAACTGTAAAAATTAAGTTAGCAGCCAAATTCGCAAAAATTTGAAACGGCTTGCAAGTGAACGTCACTAGCTGCAAACTACTGTGCTAGTAGCTCCTTACTTACCTTGTAAATATTAGTCTGTTTATATGTCTAGTTTACGAGAAACTGTAAAAATTAAGTTAGCAGCCAAATTCGTCAAAATTTGAAACGGCTTGCAAGTGAACGTCACTAGCTGCAAACTACTGTGCTAGTAGCCCCTTACTTATCTTGTAAATATTAGTCTGTTTATATGTCTAGTTTACGAGAAACTGTAAAAATTAAGTTAGCAGCCAAATTCGTAAAAATTTGAAACGGCTTGCAAGTGACCGTCACTAGCTGCAAACTACTGTGCTAGTGGCCCCTTACTTATCTTGTAAATATTAGTCTGTTTATATGTCTAGCTTACGAGAAACTGTAAAAATTAAGTTAGCAGCCAAATTCGTAAAAATTTGAAACGGCTTGTAAGTGAACGTCACTAGCTGGAAACTACTGTGCTAGTAGCTCCTTACTTACCTTGTAAATATTAGTCTGTTTATATGTCTAGTTTACGAGAAACTGTAAAAATTAAGTTAGCAGCCAAATTCGTAAAAATTTGAAACGGCTTGCAAGTGAACGTCACTAGCTGCAAACTACTGTGCTAGTAGCTCCTTACTTACCTTGTAAATATTAGTCTGTTTATATGTCTAGTTTACGAGAAACTGTAAAAATTAAGTTAGCAGCCAAATTCGTAAAAATTTGAAACGGCTTGCAAGTGAACGTCACTAGCTGCAAACTACTGTGCTAGCAGCCCCTTACTTATCTTGTAAATATTAGTCTGTTTATAGTCTAGTTTACGAGAAACTGTAAAAATTAAGTTAGCAGCCAAATTCGTAAAAATTTGAAACGGCTTGCAAGTGACCGTCACTAGCTGCAAACTACTGTGCTAGTGGCCCCTTACCTATCTTGTAAATATTAGTCTGTTTATATGTCTAGTTTACGAGAAACTGTAAAAATTAAGTTAGCAGCCAAATTCGTAAAAATTTGAAACGGCTTGCAAGTGAACGTCACTAGCTGCAAACTACTGTGCTAGTAGCCCCTTACTTATCTTGTAAATATTAGTCTGTTTATATGTCTAGTTTACGAGAAACTGTAAAAATTAAGTTAGCAGCCAAATTCGTAAAAATTTGAAACGGCTTGCAAGTGAACGTCACTAGCTGCAAACTACTGTGCTAGTAGCCCCTTACTTATCTTGTAAATATTAGTCTGTTTATATGTCTAGTTTACGAGAAACTGTAAAAATTAAGTTAGCAGCCAAATTCGTAAAAATTTGAAACGGCTTGCAAGTGACCGTCACTAGCTGCAAACTACTGTGCTAGTGGCCCCTTACTTACCTTGTAAATATTAGTCTGTTTATATGTCTAGCTTACGAGAAACTGTAAAAATTAAGTTAGCAGCCAAATTCGTAAAAATTTGAAACGGCTTGCAAGTGAACGTCACTAGCTGCAAACTACTGTGCTAGTAGCCCCTTACTTATCTTGTAAATATTAGTCTGTTTATATGTCTAGCTTACGAGAAACTGTAAAAATTAAGTTAGCAGCCAAATTCGTAAAAATTTGAAACGGCTTGCAAGTGAACGTCACTAGCTGCAAACTACTGTGCTAGTAGCTCCTTACTCACCTTGTAAATATTAGTCTGTTTATATGTCTAGTTTACGAGAAACTGTAAAAATTAAGTTAGCAGCCAAATTCGTAAAAATTTGAAACGGCTTGCAAGTGAACGTCACTAGCTGCAAACTACTGTGCTAGTAGCCCCTTACTTATCTTGTAAATATTAGTCTGTTTATTACGAGAAACTGTAAAAATTAAGTTAGCAGCCAAATTCGCAAAAATTTGAAACGGCTTGCAAGTGAACGTCACTAGCTGCAAACTACTGTGCTAGTAGCTCCTTACTTACCTTGTAAATATTAGTCTGTTTATATGTCTAGTTTACGAGAAACTGTAAAAATTAAGTTAGCAGCCAAATTCATAAAAATTTGAAACGGCTTGCAAGTGAACGTCACTAGCTGCAAACTACTGTGCTATAGTAGCCCCTTACTTATCTTGTAAATATTAGTCTGTTTATATGTCTAGTTTACGAGAAACTGTAAAAATTAAGTTAGCAGCCAAATTCGTAAAAATTTGAAACGGCTTGCAAGTGACCGTCACTAGCTGCAAACTACTGTGCTAGTGGCCCCTTACTTACCTTGTAAATATTAATCTGTTTATATGTCTAGTTTACGAGAAACTGTAAAAATTAAGTTAGCAGCCAAATTCGTAAAAATTTGAAATGGCTTGCAAGTGAACGTCACTAGCTGCAAACTACTGTGCTAGTAGCCCCTTACTTATCTTGTAAATATTAGTCTGTTTATTACGAGAAACTGTAAAAATTAAGTTAGCAGCCAAATTCGCAAAAATTTGAAACGGCTTGCAAGTGAACGTCACTAGCTGCAAACTACTGTGCTAGTAGCCCCCTACTTATCTTGTAAATATTAGTCTGTTTATATGTCTAGTTTACGAGAAACTGTAAAAATTAAGTTAGCAGCCAAATTCGCAAAAATTTGAAACGGCTTGCAAGTGAACGTCACTAGCTGCAAACTACTGTGCTAGTAGCCCCTTACTTACCTTGTAAATATTAGTCTGTTTATATGTCCAGTTTACGAGAAACTGTAAAAATTAAGTTAGCAGCCAAATTCGTAAAAATTTGAAACGGCTTGCAAGTGAACGTCACTAGCTGCAAACTACTGTGCTAGTAGCCCCTTACTTATCTTGTAAATATTAGTCTGTTTATATGTCTAGTTTACGAGAAACTGTAAATATTAAGTTAGCAGCCAAATTCGTAAAAATTTGAAATGGCTTGCAAGTGAACATCACTAGCTGCAAGCTACTGTGCTAGTAGCCCCTTACTTATCTTGTAAATATTAGTCTGTTTATTACGAGAAACTGTAAAAATTAAGTTAGCAGCCAAATTCGCAAAAATTTGAAACGGCTTGCAAGTGAACGTCACTAGCTGCAAACTACTGTGCTAGTAGCTCCTTACTTACCTTGTAAATATTAATCTGTTTATATGTCTAGTTTTAGAGAAACTGGAAAAATTAAGTTAGCAGCCAAATTTGTAAAAAAAAGAAACGGCTTGCAAGTGAACGTCACTTGTGGCAAACTATAGTGCTAATAGCCCCTAACTTACCTTGTTGATATTAATCTGTTTATACCTCTGTCTAGTTTTCGATAAATTGGAAAAATAAAGTTTGCAGCCAAATTTGTAAAAAAATTGCAACGGCTTGCAAGTTAACGTTACTGGCTGCAAACCATAGTGCTAGTAGCCCATAATATTTAGAAAATTAAATTATGAACATGAACTCTAGTAGCTTGGAAAATGTTAATGAAAAAAAAATAAACGAAAAAATATCTATTCATAATATGTCTCGTTTTCGAGAAATTAGCAAAATTATATCAGCACCCAAACTGAAATAGCTTTGAATTACTGAGAAAGGAAGAAAAAATGCTTTAAAACTCGGTAGTGTGTTTCATAATTTTAATTAATTTTGTCGTATTTAATGATCAAATCAGCATTTATTTTCTAAACTTCATTGCCGAGAAATATTATATTTGTTACCCTTTCGATTTTTGTAAATAATCTGATGCCACTGATTATTCGGCGATTTTTGGCATTTTGGCTGCAAACTTCTTGCTGCCAATATCACACCAGCTATATTAAGACCTGTCAGAAACGTTACACACAAAATACTACGCCTTGACAACTGTTTAATCTTGAAATAACGGGACTACGGTACATGCTACGGAAAAAAGGCGAGGTTGCCACATTCACTATAAATTATGCTTTAGTCTGTGGTATTTACGATTGAAGATATTAATCTACAGTAATTGCGTTAGTTTCGTATAGTTTTTTTACCCTTTCGTACCAGCTGAATGTGACACACATTTTCTGACCTTCAAAACCTTATTGTCACAATTTTAAATGCATTTTAAAGATATTTTTGGAGCTTTTTTTGCATATTTAGCAAATTACCATAATTTTAAGACTTAATTTGCCATAAAAATGAACCATAAAAAGGACTATTTTAAACGTACGTCACTGGACTACCAGAACGAACCGGCACTGCCGAATCAGCAGCAACAGTCCTACAAAAGAACAGAACGTATTAATTTTTTTCTGTTGGGCCAACCCAACGCCAACAAACAATTAAAAATGCAACGAAATATACCGCTAGCTTTTAATTCACGACAAGACCTGACTGCTGCTGCTGCTCTTTCATTTCGATTTTTGCCTTTTCTTTTTTTGCGACTGGGGCCGTAAAGTGTGATGATGATTATTGTTATTTAGGCTGAATTGTATTTATACAATTGGCGGCTTTACCGGCATAAACTTTTTTCGTTGGCAGAAGCAAACAGTTTAAGGTATCTGCTGAATTTCATACCTCATATTTTAGTAACTCGTAACGGCTAGTAGCTGGACCAAACAAAAAGTGTTCTTTAAGGTTTTAATGAAAGATGGTAACATTTAAATGACCAAAATTGTAATAATGGACACAGGATACTGGTTTTAAAACAAAAAATTAAATTGTAGTTTTTGTTTGACGGTCATAGATAAATAAAATGCCGATTTTTTCTGTCGAAGCTTTTCTTTTACTGTTCATCGTTAGAGAATTTACACATGAAACAAAATATTTAAAAAATGAGAGAGAAAAAACCAAATCGTGGGTTGAACGTGACCAAATCTGGGCCGAGTTAAATGATCGATTTCGTGCTTTAACGTTGCACTGCTACCGTTTTCGATTTACTAAAATAACAGATCATTTTGCGCCAAGGACCGCCAAGAATGGGACGTTTTCGCAACGACAGGTGACCTCCTTACGGTATTTTCGTAAAAATTAGAATTTTCTTCAGCCAGGACCTCTTTTGCTTAACCTAGTACTTCGGGAATTATACGTTTAAAAAAAAACAACAATTTTAGAAATATAACTTGCTTGTTTATTCTATCAAAAAGTAAAGACAACGCAATTATGTTTAAACAATAATATTATTCTCCAAATATCCCCCTCGGCTGTTTCTACGTCATGTGACCATTCTTTGCCTAAAAGTGGCAGTAACATTTTGGCACAATCGTCTGCGGATAGAGAAGAGTTTGTTGTTGAGGGAGCCCCACAAGAAAAAAATCGAGGGGCCTTAGATCGCACGATCTTGCAGGTCACTTAATCGCGTTGTGTTTTCAACTATTTGTTGGTGTTTTTATATTACTTTTAGGAGTTTAAAAGTAAAAATGAGATGTGCTGTGTATGGTTGTGATGTGGACAATCAATCAATCAACGTAATCAATGTATGTATTTATCCCTTTATTTATATGATTATTTTAAATCATACACTATAAAATTTATATTATAAGCAGGAGGCAAAGTATCATGATTGGGGCCATTAAAAGTTTCTTAACATTCCACAGGAGTCCATTCTACTTTGTAGAATAACGGACTGCTTTTATCAGGCATACGCAGACGACATTCAAATTGGTTTCAGTTTCGCGCCACATGAACATCATGTGACCGAATATGTTGTGAACCGCCAGTTGGGCGGTGTTGGCCAACTCTCAGACTAGGGTTGCCAACTCACCGGAAAAAAATCCGGGAGGAAAAAAATCAATGGTTACAGTTGACCAAAATGAGTTATTGTGTAGATGTGTAGACTACATCTGTTGTAATTGGTGCGTGTTCTATATTTAAATCATAAAATAACATAATTGACAGTTGACAGTTGACGTCACGAACAGCTGATCGGTTATAAACATTGGACTATTTTGGTTAAAATTGAATTAACCAGTAGATATAGAAGTAATTTACTTTACCGGTATTTACACGGGCCAAAGGGCTAGATATGGGGGTAGAAGGAACTTTATTATTAAAAGAACATGCTATCCTCATCAACGAAGTGTAGCTTAAAGATAATTAAAATATTAATAAATAACATAAAGTTTCTTTCTGTAAAATAAATCTAATGCAATAGCCGTTGACTTCAATATCCCCAAAAAGCTATTTCGTAAGTCAGATGTGATTCGACGTTGTGAGGTTAGGATATAATTTGTTCATTACCAAAGCCGTCCCGTATTAACCCGTAGGAACCGATATGTTACCATGATTTACCAGTCCGGTTAACCAGGTTTGGAAATGGAACACGCCCTAAGAATTACATTATTGCTATTGTCATTGCATAATACAGAATTAAAAAGAACATATACAACAAAGAACCTAAAAATTATAAATTTGAACTAAATGAGAGACGTGTCCACCTTCTACTTGGTGAGCACTTGAGGGGAGTTGTTAATCTCCTGAAATTTATTTGTAAGTCTAGCCCGTAGGTCTTCTAAATTTTCACAAGGGGTTCTGAAAACGGAGTTTTTAATGTCTGGCCATACAAAAAGTCGTACGGCGTGAGATCGCAGGACCGTGGTGGCCACTTAACTGGCATATTACGACTAATGATTCGGTATTCGAAAAATGTTTCCAAAAAATTTAAAGTATCAAGAGTTATGTGAATTGGTGCGCCGTCCTGTGGGAAGTAGCCTTGTTGCACCTTTTCATCGTCTAATGCGTTTACAAAAATTTTCTAAAATTTCATTACGGTATCGCCCCGAATTGAGAGTCCCTTAAAAAAAAATCGGTCCAATTAACCTTCTTTTCGATATGGCGCTCACACGCCAACTTTCTGTGAATTCAGAGGCTGCTCTATTAAGAAATGTGGATTTTCAGAACTCCACATTCTCATTTGTTGAGAATTTATATAACCAGAGAGGAAATCCATGCCTCGTCACTCTCGTCAGTGAAAAAGTTTTTTTCAAATATGTTTTCATTATTATGCACATTGCCCCTAAAATTGCATTCGCTGCGGCTTGTCGTTTGGTAACAATTCTTGGACTGAGCTTAGACGATAAGCGTGCATATGCATGCCACATTTCAGGATCGTATTGCATGTTCCGTAGGATACATATACTCGCTGGCTTAAACGCCGAATAGGGATTTGTGGTGTTCATTAACAATTTGCCTCAATTTTTATACTTTTTGTGCAGTGCGAACTTTGGGTGTCCCACTGCCTTCCTTTCTATTCACACTTCCTGTTTCTCTAAACAAAGCCACAGATCTAGTCAAAACTTGGCGAAACTGGTCGAAATCCACGACTATGTGTGGAAATTCTGATTGAAAATCTTGAATGGCGTCCCGTGTTGAATAAATACACTGGTCATCAACCATTCTACCATTTCTAAAGTAACTTTCGATCATAAAAGGTTTTTATTCTGCTGTGATTAGGGATACCAGGTTCTAAAGTCGTAAAACCGGTCGTGACCGGTGAAAAATCCTGATTTTATAAAAAAAGTCGGGTTTTTGGTGTAAAAAATAAAACTAAAATTTTTTATTACCATTTTATAACCCCTGAAATTATTTATATTTCTGGCCACCTGAAACAGCGTTTAAAGTCTTTTTTGCCGAAAATTGCATTGTTGCCTGATGGTGCAGAAAATCCATACTTTAATGAAATCCGGGCGGAGTCCGGCCAAAGCCTTTAAAATTCGGCCAAGACCGGATTTATCCGGTCAGATGGTAACCCTAGCCATGATTACCCTTTTTAATTTTCTTAAAAATAAAAACTTCAGAACCTATGCTACCTTTCAAGAGTAATAATTCAAGACATGGGTGATTGATTCCACGGCATACTTTGAGGACTATCTTACGTTACCTAGTGCAAAGTTAATCAATAATTTTCCATAAATATGTGTCATTAAAGGTCAGTATCGTCAAATTCAAGTAAGCATATTTGGCTGTACGTTTATGTTTATGTTACAATAAATAATAGTTATTTGTAACGAAATTTTAAAGACAAATAAACGGCTCTCCATCATACTAGCATTAATTTGCAGCAAATTATCCAATTGTCTTTGCACAATATCCGTTTCGGTCATTGTTAAACATTCCTTTTATTCAAATGTAATGTTTCTTATCCACCAAATCTCCTAAACACTGGGAAATAATCAAGAAAATAAATTAACACTGAAATTCACCATGTCCTAGCCATTATAACGCCTTTATTTACATTACATCTGACGCCACAACCAATAGTATCACGTTTTGCAAACTTCGAATTTTATATGAAAATTTGTAGTAGAAAGCTGTTTTTTTTGTTAATAAAGATCAAAATAAATAGATAAAAACATTCACCATTTATGTAGAGAATACAAAAAAATCAGTTTATTTTGATTATATCCATATATCCTATTATCCTAATAATTTTCTTCAAAATATCATTTATATGTTCTGCTAATCGTGCAATCAACAAATAATGCATATTCCCTGCTACTTCTGGCCACCCATAAACAATGATTTTTACTGTAATTTCTCTCAACAATTCTTTCAGTGTACAAATACACTGTTTTATTTTATCCATCTATCAGTACATGATTTACCGTACTCATTGCTAAACCTTCTGATATACCAATTATTATTTTCGAGTTTTTTCCGGTCAGATTTTTATCTCGAGGCCCAGAGATGCACCACACCGATTGAAAATAACGGTTCAAACGAAATTAACTCAGGTATTAGACATCTGATTACTGGTTTGAATGTTCGAACATGCTGTTTTTGCTGATTAGGCATTTTGTTCACTTGAACAGTCCGATTTTTTTTTCAACGTACGCTCGAAGAGGTCAACGATTCCTAAAAAACATTTTGTTATAATCAAATAAGTAATGCCGAACAATCGTTATTAATTGGACAGTTTATAGAGGAGTTAGAATAGTTTCTTTTTTCGTTGTAGTTGCTTGAGGCGGTTATCGTGCTAGGGAATGTTTAATAAAAATGTAGTTATTTAAAAGAAGGAAGAGTTAATCAATTAGTTTACTGTGTCTCGTGCTCCTCTAGTAGGGTTGCCATCCGTCCGGATTTTACCGGACATGTCCGGGTTTTAGGGGCGTCCGGGGACGTCCGGGCGGGTTTTGATAACTGGTCCGGATTTTCGCTAGGTCCCACACTCACTGCAAATGTCGAAAGGATATTATCTTTAATCACTGCTCAATCTCAATGGACCAAAGAACAAAATCAACCCCATCGAACTTGAGACCATAAGACATATTATGATTTTTAAAGGTCAACTTAAATATTACTGGTTTGGAATTTTATTATTTTTTATTACAGCCAGAGCAGTCAAAACTTTTAACCGAAGGATGGTATGGAGGTGATCTTAAAACATCATGTCCATGTTCTTCCGGGATGTTATCTATTTCATATATTTTATCCAACGGTTTTCTCATTTTCGTTAAACTGTATAAGTCCACTTTTAACATGTCGTCGGTAACGGTGGCACCATGTCGTCTTAACTGTAGCTAACGCTCTTGAACTTTCTTTAAATCCTTGATTTGTTTATTCGCTTCAGCTTATTGGCGCATAAAATGAATAATATTTTCCAAAATTTCACGACTTTGCCAAGATAACACTCTGCCTTTTACTTTAGACACAAACTCCATACTGAAATGCACGTCACGACAGTTAGAACATAATTTTTTTTATTGATAAAACCCGCGGCGCTTACTATATTAAACCTGGTCTGCAAGACCAACCAATAATTTTTCTCTAAATTCTTAAAAACTAAAATCTTTATATACTAAAGTTCACCCAATAGAGTCCTAAGGGTTTATCTGTTGTGACTCATGGCCATGGCACTCAGCACTCACACACTTGCGCACTGTACTCTGTTTTTAAAAGTCTATACTAGTTCAAAGGGCTTGGTCATCTTCAGCCTTCTAACTAGGTCCTGGTTGTCAAGAAGCCTGATGGCTTCGAAGTTAACGTGTTGATGGAGTCGAGACTCGTGCTTGATGGCAAATCTTTTAATTTCACTAGCGACATACGGGATACCAAGTTCGCGATGTAAGTCCCAATTACGTATGTACCACGGTGCATTAACTATGTTCCGTAGTACTTTATTTTGGAAGATTTGGATGCGCTTGATGTGGCTCTCCTTGGTACAGCCTCACAACTGGATGCCATAAACCCAGACTGGTTTTAAAATCTGATTATATATCCTGATTTTACAAGGTATTGACAGCTTAGATTTTCGTCCAAAGAGTCAATACAACTGTCTATATTTGAGCCCTAGTTCAGTCCTTTTAGTTCTGATATGTTCCTTCCTCTTAGTTTCGCATCTAAGGTCATCCCCAGGTATTTGGCAGTATTTTCATAGGGAACTATGATACCATTTATGTTGACTGGTTGATGATTGCCTATTCTTCTGTTGGTAAAGTTGACACAAATAGATTTTTGCTCATTAAGCTTAATCTTCCAATCTGTGGTTCCATTGTAAATCTGGTAGCTAGCTTGTTGGAGTTGTCTGGTTACTGCATCTAGCTCTGTTCCTACTGCTAAAGCAGTGTCATCAGCGAATGTAGCCACAGTTACATTTTCTGTTTGTGGGAGATCACAAGTGTACAGTAAATAAAGGACAGGACTCAAGACGCTTCCTTGAGGCACACCTGCTTTAACTTTTTTCAGTTTGGAGTATTCATCCTCCTGTTTAATTCTGAACACTCTATCTGTAATGTAGGAGGTTAGCAACTCGATTTATTGTTTTGGTAACATTCTGTTTAATTTGTGAATTATCCCTTTGTGCCAAACTTTTTCAAAAGCATGAGCTACGTCAAGGAAGATAGTTGAGCAGATTAGCTTTTCTTCTAGTGCCTTTTCTATTATGTCTGTCATTCGATGGACTTGGTCTATCGTAGAGTGCTTGCATATAAAGCCAATTTGATGATTAGGGATTAGGTTACTGTTCTCTATTATAATCTTAAGTCGCTATAAGAAATGTTTTTCAAATAATTTTGAAATAATTGGTAGTAGTGATAAGGGCCTGCAAGATTTGGCTTCATTCGGTGGTTTGCCTGGTTTTGGTAGCATAATGACTTCAGTCACTGTCCAGAGGCTAGGGACGTGTTTTAATCTAAGCGCTACATTAATTAGGTAAGTCAGCATAACTATACCTTTCTTTGGTAGTTGTTTTAAAATCTCTCCGGTTATAAGGTCAAACCCAGGGGCTTTTTTGGCCCTTTAATTCTCTTTGATTTCGTTCGCTACTTCTTTAGGAGTGACTAGTGCTATTTCATTCTCTTGAATATTTACAGACTCTTCCATATTGACATTGGACTGGATATCATTTGGCTGACAAATTTCGGCTAAATGTTCTGCAGATGCTTCAGCCTTTTCTTTATTACCTCTTGCCCAAGTACCATCCCTTAGTGTAATGGGTGGCATTTGGGTGATTGGCCTTTTGAGCTTTTTCGTTGCCTTCCATTAGGAGAAATCCTTTTCTTCATCAGCTGATATGTTTTCTAGGTAGCTGTTTATCGATTTTTCTTTAAGTTTTTGTATTTCTCGTTTAAGTTGTTGAGTTTTGTTATTAAGAATATTTTTGTCCGATGGATCCCTAGTGAATTGCCATCTCCTTCTGGCTCTTCTGTTTTCTTTGACAAGTTCTCTTAATTCCATTAGATGGGTGTTTCCTATTGTTTTTTGGGTGTACGCCTTTGTGTTGTCCCAGGCTATTTTTTGTATGAATATAAATGAATTAAAAAAAGCATACACTTTTGTTACGGAATGTACGGTCTACTGAGCTTTTAGTGGGCGGGGTTAATTCTCTGAATTAACTACAAGCTACACGAATTAACTAAAAGCTACATTTGACAAGCTGTACCTATTTGGACACCCTTTAAAAGAAAAAGTAATGTCAAAATTTTTGAACGACTGGCAGTAAAATATTTAAATCCTTCTAAATTCTAAGTACTAATCATTAAAACCGATTTAAGAAATAGTTCGTTATTTAAAACAAAAACTTATTGTGCAAAACGCATAAAAAACTCACAAGCATTCAATACCATTAAACCATAAATTATAGAATCTTGTCAAAAGACACAGAGACCCAGTGTTTATATCTGTTGCATTACAATTGAGAAAAAGTATTACAACCATTTTTAGTGCTCAATAAATAATGCTAATAATTTTCTATACCACGATGTATTAGAAGCAACCAAATATGTGATCGTAAAAAGAAAGTAATATGCTGATGAACAGGGACGTATCCAGAAAGGCCATTTTAGTCTTTCTTTCACATTTTAACATCGATGTCGCTCGGTTGTCAACTTTAAAAAACACGACTAGTTCATCTTTATGGACAAAAAGGCCAGGCCACATCACACTAGAGCTAATCAAGAAGCTTTGGAAAACCAAACCATCAGTAGACTAGACTGGCCGCCGAACTCGCCCGAAATAAATCCCATAGAACATGTGGGTAATTTTTCAAACGGATTAATCTATATAATAAAATAATTAACTTAATTTTTAGCGATTTAAAACAGACTTCACACTTAAGCTTTGCGACTAAATGCAGACATTCTAAATTCCAACGGAATTAAAAGACTATATTCAGTAGCAATATTTAATCCGCTGTTTTGAATGTTTCAGAAAGCGTAATGTTTTTACAAATGGTAAATGCACAAAAACTCTCAAACAACATTTTAATAAAATGAAACTGTTTTTTGATATTTTTTTCAAAATTGGATCCCCTAAAAATTTAAAGCTCTACGGCAATGAATACCAAAAACCAAAAACTAATTAAAGACGGACATGTACCCCGACAAAATATTTCTAAAAGTTTACTGAAAATTGAACTTTTTTTTTAAATTTTGAGAATATTTTCAACATTTGACTCTCTTAAAAACCTTCAAGCCCTATGCCAATGAGTAACAAAAACTAATTAGCTCCATGCTCCATACATGTACACCAACAAATATTCCTGAAAGTTCACTGAAAATAATTGTTTATAAGGGTCATTATTCACACACCACAACTACCTAACAATAATAAACAAATAAATTAATTAATAAATTGAAAGAATAAATGGATTTTCCTAGTGTCAAAAGAGGGTATAAGAACGGCTACAACCTAGGTCGAACATACTTTGAAAGCTTAGCTCCTCGGATCCCGGTACTACTGTATGACGGATTATTCGCAAAAAAATCCATTATCATATCAATAATATCAACTTTGAGTAGGTTTGTTGAATCCTCACGAACAAAACTTTCTTCCATTTGCACAATATCATATTGCAAAAAAAAACGAGAAATGTAAACCTCACTCAATAAACATCATCCCAATGAACATGCGTATTGAGCATACTAAAATAATACCCAAATGTAAAGCAAACATCCGAAAGCAGCAGCTGGCAGCTAGCCCGGCGACAGTGTTGTGTATTCTGACGTCACGAATCGACACAAGCCGGGCGCGTAGCAATTAAAAATTTAACATAATACAAGAAATTGAATAAGTTCGTCAATTTTGAATATATCGAGATGATTTTCTTTTGTTTGACTAGTTAAGTAACAGACTATTAAATGATGTTGAAGTAACTCAATATTTCTGAAACAGGAAACTTCCGTATCTTTTTTTCAACTTTCAGTAAAAATCTTTCCCATATGGCCAGAACACCGTTGCACAGACTATAAAAATACTCTCTTTCTCTCTCTCTTTAAAAGATAAATCTGAAACTTGAATTTCACCCAAACGCTCAAATTTCCGAATAACAGGACAAGGAATGCAGTAAATAAATCCTAATTAAACACTGAAATTCCAATTAGTTTCCTTCTGTTTTTTTTCTACGCATCCATTTCATACTAAACCAGCTCAAGGCGTAAACTAATGAGCTATATCCCATTTCTAAATGATATTTTCATTAACGGATATCTAGCCCAAGGTGTTGACAATAAAATATGTCGAAGTATCCTTTTCACGTTAATAAATAGGTTCGACTTGTTATACTGGAATTCTGACATTTAGGCCATTAACAAACCGTTCTCTCAAGTAAATAAATGTTAGTCCCGGTCTATCTATCAGTTTAAAAGCCCCTCATATGCATACAATATTACTGACAATAAGACTCTGCAATATTTTTTATTTTTTTTATGAGCAGAACGCCCAGTCGTTATCACTTTTCAGTATAACCTAAATGGAAGTGACTCCTCTGCCGGCGCCGGTTTCGCAAAATACAACATTTCACAAAGTACAAAATTTCTCGGGTGCCGGCAGTTCTAACCTAAAATAAAAATAGTTACGCCTGTTAAATGATATGTAAACATTAAGTTGCTTTAATTTTGCGTAAAAACTATAAAACATGAAAGTAAGTGATCAATTTTCTTCATATGAAAATTTTAATTGCGTTTTGCTGGACTACAAGAAAGCCACAACCAATTATAAAAAAAAAATAGTTTTGGTTGCGTAATAGAAGAACAATTGACAATCAAAGACAAAATCCTAATAGGTACTGTGGTGGATATTAATCCGGCTCTGAAATACTATTATTTGCGGTTAGCTTGTGCTAACGGTGGAAGACCATTCAAGACAAAAAATGAAAAGTCAACAAGGAAGTGTTCCACGTATAAGCAAGGCTGCCAGGCAACTTTTGTCCTTACAGGTCTTTCAAAATTTTTAATTTGGCTCAGTCGAAACGCTCCCTATTCAGCTCCGCGCATACGCGATGTGATACGGCGAAGATCCGGCGGCCGAGGTTTGCTTAGGTTAAGTGGGCTAATAGCACGGAACACTAATTGTGCAAGTATAGCTTGCACTTGACCGAATTTTTTCTTTTATGTCGCTGGTTTCTCCCCGCAGACCTGAATTCAATGTCTCCCACTGGGACAACTTTCATCCAGACAAACAATGTCATTATTTTCTTGCGAGTCGACTTTTTCCATACGCAATTTGTTTATTCATTATTTCTCGCTAATAGCTTTGTGGAAGCGAATTGCAGTAAATCAGTTTGATTTATCACTCCATTTTCTTTGATTTTTATTACTCTTGGACAAATTGAAAAATTCTTACCTTTGTCGCTTTTGTGTGTTCGAATCGTTTCGTTTACTATACACTTGTCGCATTTTGAAGTGGATAATGACCTTTAATAGGGAATGTGCATGCATTTTTTATTGTATAAATTGTTCAAGTCAGTCATTCCAACCCATTTTGAAGAAAATTACTATAATAATTATTTAACAAAGCTTGGTTTTCCCTTTAGAGTCAGAAAATACGTCTCCCCTTCCAACTCACACACTTTCTATGTTTCCCAAATAAGACCTACACTAGAGTACTGTTCCCACATCTGGGGAGCGGTACCACCTTCGACATTTAATATCCTTAGTTCTATTCAAAAAGAGCCATTTGACTCAACACTGACCCAGTCCTTACAAGTAAACTCCCTTCTCTCGCTTATCGCCGCGCTGTTGAAGATTTATCCCTTTTTTACCGACACTTCCACGGATTTTGCTCTGAAGAACTAGCTACAAAAGCCTAGAACATCCCACTTCTCTCGCTTATTCATACTTAGGGTCTCCAGATTATGGAACGAATTGCCTGCAGATTTTTTCCCGTTCCAACCTCCAATCCTTAAAGTTCCGTGTCAATAGATTACATTTCCCTTCTCTTCAGACGCCTACGGTTAGGCTTAAAGTCTAGAGAAAAAATCCAGGATTTTTTTCTTTTTGGTATAATTTATTCCAATTTAAAAAGCGACCATTTCCGCTACTGACTACGTCTGATACTGTCTAAAACACACAGCACTTATTTGTTCTCAGTTCTTAAATTCAGTCTGTCTTATATTTTTGTTTGGGTTTCATTATAATCCTGTGATCATGCAATTGTATTGTTTACAACAATTAGTCACGTGCCTGTCAAAAAATAAGGAACAAAAAAGACTAAATTTAAGAATTTGATCTTGAGTGCATATTGAGTTGCCTACACTCACTACACCTGTTCCAAATCATTTATCTGTGATGTATTTTATATTTTTTGTTGTGTGCGTAGAGTTCGTCTTTTGGTTATAGTGTAATTTGTGAGTATTTATTTTTATTATACAATGAAATTTCTTAGGAACTACTCTGTAAGTATTGTATTGTGCTAATATGCATAAATACCACTGCAAGTGCTCCGAACAGTATCTTTTTTCCTGTGTTAAGACTGCCGAAGTTAAAACAAAGCAGTGCAATGTTAATTACAAATTATACGTACCCACTGACGTAGGTAAAATCAAAATCTGTAGACAAACTTTCGTGAACGAAGAAAATATCGGTTTGTGGGTATTTCCTTCGCTTTTAGGTTTACCGGCGCGGCATGGTCGGTTCTATTGCTATTCTTATAGTTTTGTAAGTTTTTTTTGAGTGTGTATTTTTCTGGTGCAATTCACAGGTATTTCATTCTTATGCTTGTTCTTCCCATCTATTCTCAAACCTTCTTGGATGAAAAGATGGTAATAAATTTCTGCAAAACATCTCAAAAACAGTTGACTGAAAATTATCGATGATGTCCCACGGCAAGCCCTCCATCTTAAATCCTAACAAGCATCGAAAAGCACCGTTTTAATATTATTTAGTATCTATTTGAAAGTGCCTTGAGCCTTCATAAATTGACCTCGATGACCTCTTAAGTGAACCTCTTTAAATGGTGTAAACATGGTGTTTCGCAGATAGGGAAATATTGTCGCTTCGGGGAAAAACTATTTCGTTATAATTTAAGGTGTCAAAGCTACGGTAATTATTCAGACTTGATATATACAGGGTTCGAAAAAGTTTCGTGTTTTATTAGGTTTCACCGTAGGTCTCAGTGACTGTCATTTCAGATATTATTATTTATGTTTTGTGAAGTGGGAAGGTGGAACTTTGAATTTTCAGTATTTGGAAGGTGTAAACTTCTAGGACTTTGTAAAACTAGGGAAACACCCCTACAGCATTAGTCAGATGAGATGGTGAACCGAATTAACAGAACTTTGGAATATTCTATTTAATTGAATTTGGGCACATGACGGGTCATTTTATCACTTTGAGAAAAAAAAGTTGTTTATTATAAAGACAAGACAAAATTAAAAAACTGAACGGGCTGACCATTCGGTTCGTTCAGCTGTTTGTCACGTGATGTGTGATTAACCAATAGAGAATATGCATATAACCCAAATAAATCTGAAATGATTTTTTTATATTCTCTACGTCATTTAAATATTTATGGCGGTTGTTGTTATCCGTTTATTTTGGTCTTTATTAAAAAAAAAAAAAAAGGATTTTCACCTGCAAATTTTTGTGCGAATTTCGAAACTTGCAAAACGTGATCCCATTGGCTTTGTCAAAAGTGTTTTTATGACTCATAATAGGGTCATCGAAAAATCAATACAAATGAAATTTAATGCGTAACTCAGACAATGAAATATCCCTGCACTTAAAGTAGAAGGTTCCTAAAATCTTGTTCATGAATATTTGAAGCCGAAATCGGTCCAGGAACCTTTCAATTTTGCAACAAAAACTGACATTTTTGCGAAATTTTGACACATCATATCTTAATAATTTCGAGTGAATAAATTGCAATTCTTTGTTTTCATGGCCATCGAAAATTCGAAAATTCAAAAATTTTCAAATTTTCCATGTCCCCGATGCAAATAAACCTATTTATTTATAACTTTAACAAAAAAATGAGCGATTTAAATCAGTGGGAGGTATTCTCAGATAATTAACTGATAAAATAAACCCAAAAAGAATCACTAAATAAGGAAAATAGTGTGGAATAATGTAGGTTCAAAATAGAATTTGTCGGAAATAATCAAGACAATTCGGTTTTTATCCCTAAATACGCTCCTGGATGACCTATTCGGTATTCATTTTAAAGTGTGATTATCTCTATAAGACAGTGTTGGGAAAAAATTAGATAGGAAAAAATACAGTGATTCAAATATACCGATGTCGAGGGCAAAAAAGTCAAAAAATCGAAATTTAATCGGCGATTGCTTCCTTCCTATAAAAAATGAACAAACTAAAAAATATGGCCATCATGTATTTCGACGAGCTCTTTCCGATGACCTATGTGGGATTTTATATTGAACCATTTCGACCCCATCAAAAGAATTAAAAACTGTGAAATATTTGGGTTAGAAATCTAAATTTCCAGTTTTTTCCAAAGATAGCCATTTTCCAGTGATTTTAGGTTTAGATAAATGTATCGCAAAAAGAAAGTGTTTGAGATTTTAAAGTTTCACTTATGGATCCGTTTTTCGATCCAACGTTTTGTTTCAGTAGTTATTAGGCACCAAAGAGAGGCCCTGCCAATGGCATTTTTCGACCTAAAAAAATTCAAAAGAATTACTTGCCATTTTCCGATCCTTACCAGTTTCAAAAGAGTTCAAAAGCGCCGGGTCCTCTACAACCCCCGAAAATTTTCATTGATTTAATTTACATTTGCGACCTGTACCCGATTTCAAGGGAAATCGCGAAAATTTCGACTTGGACGTTAAATAGCTCCGAAACGAAACATTCTGTATGACTGAAGTTTTTACCGAAGCTAGTTGCACTATTCCTCTATCAACCCAAAAATTTCGATTGCTCTGTAACATGTAGACTGACACTTATTTTTGCTGATCTCCTGACGTCATTAGTAATTCACCAAGGAAAAATGGCCGCTTTTTAAATTGTAATAAATTTTACCGAAAAGTAAACATATTTTGTAGCTAAATTATCCTAGTAATTTCGTTCAAAGTAATTTTTTTGGTTATGTACTGACTTCCAACGAATTATGCAATAAAAAAAATATGTGAATATTCCTTATTTGTAAGTCACTTGCCCACCTTTCATAACAATGTCATCTAAACGCTCGGAGGATAATTGCCGAACGTAAGGGTTGGGAACAAACTATGCTATGAACAGTTAAATTAAATTAAAAATGCATTCCAACCAACCTTAATAACGACTATTCACCGGGATAAAACGTCTCCTAACTGTTGTTAGTTAAAATATCTCTAATTTTAACAGATACCCATGTAGGTAGGTATCTCATACATATTAAAGCCTATTACTGGAACTGTATATAAATCTATTTATAACTAGATATATCTATATTAAGTAAACGTAAATCTCCAGATCTCCACCTTGGATTTTAACATTACAAATCTACTTAAAACGGTCATATGATTCGCTATGGAAATGTGGGCAGGGCCGCATGTAAATTCTTTGATTCTCACTTTACCAACATTGCCGTCGGATGGATAGAATATTTTAAGTCTCTTTAGACGTATAAAACGGGGAAGGATAAATTAAAATTAAGAAAAAGATATAAACTTCAAAAAGAGTTGAACCTGCTAAGCAGGGCTTTCTCATCTCAAACTGAACTTTTTCGCGAATAGAATTGTTCGAAAACTAGAAGCATTTTTCAATTTTTTTTTCGAAGAACAGTTTTTTGACTTTTTTCTAGAAAACACTATTTTTTACATTTTTTCGAAAAATACTTCAAATATTAATTTTAAAAGAAAGGTACAAAATAGAGGTTTGGTTCCTTTTATGACTTACATGTTTCTTTCGCCATCAATATAATGTTACGTGGACGGTAACATTTTATACCTCAATGGTTATCTAATAGAAAATGAGAGGCAAGAGTTAAGAACAGAGTTTCAGCAGTTGCGTGCAACATATAACGGTTAGCTGTTGCTCTGTACACTCTATTCCGTTTCTGGGTACATAAGATAAAACATAAAACCACACTGTATTTATTTAATGTGCACTTTTGTATTTATAAAATTATACAGTAGATATAAACTGTGGGCCCGATTATATTAATTCTATCACTTGTACAGAGTTTCCTCAATGTTGCGAGTTTTTACTCAGAACAGTAAATTTCCCGTGCAAGCTTATGAATACGCCAGTTTTAGATCCAGGTATTTAAAATCAGAAAAATGAAGATGAAATCTGGAACTATATACTTTCAAAATTCTTTATTGTTTGAAATTCAAGTATTACTTTTCTAGATATTTACATAGTTGTTTCTAGTACAATATATGTACAGGGTGGTCCAAAAGTAATGGGACCCAGAGCAATATATGTCGAAATAATGGGATTTATTCAAACTTGCCTAATTTCAAAGTTGATGATAACCAAGATACAGGGTGTCAAAGTTTTAATTTTGTTTTCGATTTTTCCAAATATTTCCTCAACAAAACAAAAGAGTGCGAAACTATCTTAATGCACAGTTTTCTGAACGATGAATAGGCCATGGTGACCCCTTATCTTAGCCGACGCGATGTCCGGATTTTAATCCTATGGACTTCTGTATTTGGGGTCATTGAAAACAACCCTAATGAGTAAGGTCAAAAAATTATAAATGCTGTTGATCTGCTCAGAAATGATAGGGATCCTTTGTTTAAAATCCAATAGTCTTTTGTAAAGAGTACAGCGAAATGTATTGAGGTCAGTGGTGACCATTTAGACCAATTGTTATCAAGACGTTATCATTTTTACTTCTAATAGTTTTGTTAAAGCATTATTATTTTGATCTGGTAAGTTGGCAGCTGGAAATTCTGGTGGAATTTTTTGTAATGTAACTTGAGTTCCAGCTAATTGATCGATATCTTTTCGTCAGATTTTATTTCCAGGTACCTTAACTAAATAAGGCAGTAGACCTTCCCTTTGGAATACTTCTCCAAATTCCTATTTTTTACTTGTATTGGAATAATTTCGTACACGAACTTTATCGCCAATTTGAAATTCTCGTATAAAGGCTGTACGTTTTCCGCCATAAACATCTTTCATTGTACTTTCATTCGGTCAAACAATATCTTCCAGTGTACTTTTATTCAGTCTAACCAGGCCCAATTCTTGTGCGTACAACATAATTCATTAATAAAGTAGGTACATGTTGAAACTCCTGTAGCTGCATTTCGTACTTTTCGGTATTGTAAAAATAATATAATAATTTTAAATCAGCAGTTTCTTCAGACATTTTCTTAAGAGCATTTTTAACCGTTTGTAGAAATCTTTCGGCTTGGCCCAGGGTTGCCAGTTCTACTGATTTTTCAGTAGATCTACTGATTTCAAGTTTTATCTACTGATCTACTGAAATATGTTACTGATCTACTGAAAAATCTATTGTCATGATAAAACTGTATACATCGATGGAACAAACATGTTTATAACAAATATTCCTGAATGTTATCAGAAAAATCAATATCCCCATTATTACACAGCCCACACTTGCCTTGCATGAATTTCCGAACGCCTTTTCGGACGCCTTATTTAATGGCACTCCTCTATAAATTTCGAACGCGCCCATAAAGACCGGCAGTGGGACTCCGCGATGTCGTAGAATTCTATTTGTAGAAACAAAGCGATCGTTTCGTACTCCGCGTAGGTTTCGAAGTCGATTATGTGGCAGCCATATTGTCGTCTTGAAACGAAAGCGACATCGCTAACGCTGCAGTGGGACTCCACGATGTCATAGAATTCTATTTGTAGAAACGGAACGATCGTTTCGTACTCTGCGTATGGTTCGAAGTCGATTATGTGACAGCCATCTTGTCGTCTTGAAACGACATCGCCAATGCTGTAGTTATCGGTTTTGTGAGGTTATGGATTAAGTTGTTTACATGTTTTTGGATCAGAGCACTGCCGGTTCGGTGTTCGGTGAACGAAGGCTTTAGAGGTCATATGTTTGAACTATTGCTTTTTCTGTTTAAGATTATTCCTAATGAGTCTGAGTCTCAAAATTTTGTGCATTTTCACTCTGGCATTAGGTATAACCACAAATTGTCCTAAGTGTAGAGCTTCTAAAAAATAAAAAGGACCAGTAAAAGCTCCTTACTTTGCTTTTATGCACTTTGCTTATAATTTGGATACAAATTACTCAGTTGAAAATTTTGAGATCGAAATACATACATTTTTTACTAAATAGTTTTAAATAAGCAACAAACAAAAAGTATCTTTGTAGTAAAATGCGCGTAAGAAGTGAACACTGGCTTTATTTGATCAACTTCGCTGAATCTCATCCAGAAATAAAAATATCCAAATAAATAGCCAAAGATGCTAGAACTAGTAACGCCGTAAAAGTGGTCCTCACGGGCGGAGGAAGCGGAACAGCGGAGAGGCGCTTCGTTATATGATTAGTTGAATTCCGCCATGTTTAACAAACGAAGTTCCTGTCCGCTGTTCCGCTTCTTCTGCCCGTGAGGTGAGGATGAGGACCTTCTTTAAGTTACAACACCGCAACGTCACCAGTCGACAGCGGCAGTAAGTTCTCGGCTGATGACGTTGCGACTTGCGTTGCGGTGTTTAACTTCAGCGGCGTACCGAGGGGGGGGGGGCAGTTCCCCCTACACTAACATCCTAGACACACAAAAATTAAAAAAGTGCACTAATAATTGAAAAAATCCACCAAATCGCGTGATCCCTGAAACACTCCTACAAACTACTACTGAGACAAAATCCTGGGTGCGCCCCTGTTTAACTTACTTAGGTAGCTGTGTTATTGTATAAGCTATACTTAGGTGTTACTAGTTCTAGAAGGGCTTTGGATGGCACATGGAAAAAATGAAAAAATTGAACTTAGGTAAAGGGTAAAATACTTTTGAACATGAACCTTGAACATTAAATATAACCAAACTTTTCTTTCTATCCAAAACTTCTAGTTATAAAATTTAAAATCCCTAGAATTTTCGCAAATGTTTTTAGCTCCGATAGTTATCCCTTTGCCGAGTTCCGAAGATACCCGATCATTAGTCTACAATTAAATAGAGTTGCAAATTTTCTTTAGTAGAAAACGCGAATAGATTTCTATAGTAGAAAGCAATAGTAGTTTTCTATAACGACGCAGAGTCCCACTGCAGGACATAGCTAGATATAAAAGGGAATGTTTTTTTTTTATTATATTTTCTGATACTATTGTTTATAATTCTTTTGTTATTTATGTTGTGAGTTATTAAGTATTTTATAATCTCCTTTAGACTCAGTGTGTCCTCAATTTTAAGCTATTAAATGGGATTTTTTTTGCAGTTTTAGATGGTTAATTTCAAATCTGAAAAGTATCTAAGAGATTATAATTTTATTAATTTATTGTCGTATTTAAATTCAGCGTCATAAAAACATTTTCAGGTATACCTATACTCAAAATTACCAAAAGCATTATAATTCTAATTTCGGAAAAAATGTAATATTTTTAACTTAATCTAGCGCAAAAATCAAGAATAAAGGCCATTTTCGATTAATATTCGCTACGCTTCTGGCACTGGGCGTTTCGAAAAAATACTATTTTTACCATAATAACTTACTAACCAAATCAACTTATAATTTTACTTCCAATTGTAGCTGCATTATTCAATATTTATATGGAATATCAGTCTTGTAAAAGCAACTATGCTGCTCCTTTTCGCCTTAAAAATAAAAATCGCTGTAGTGAAAAATCACCGTTAAAAGTAACGGCTATTCTTAAATCACCATCTCTGTTCTAACAGATATCGAAAAATCACTATATCTCCCAACTCTACTATGCTTTTGAACATAAATATAACCAAACTTTTTCTTCTGTCCAAAACTTCTAGTTATAAAATTTAAAATCCCTAGAATTTCCGCAATGTTTTTAGCTCAGACAGTTACCCTTTGGCGAGTTCCGAAGATACCCGATCATTGTCTACAACTAAACAGAGTTGCACATTTGACGATAGTAGAAAACGCTAATAGATTTCTATAGTAGAAAGCTATAGTAGATTACTATAACGACGCAGAGTCCCACTGCGGGATTTCCCCGTTCTCCATGATATTTCGATATTTATCATCTTTATGTTTGCTTTGTCCCGTGGTGTGGTAGTATAGTAGTGTGTTAGATGTTAGATTAGCACAGTGCATTTTATTGTTATATAAATTTGATTTTTAAATAGTGCTGGACTTAAATATGGGGTAGGTAAATACGACTACGACTTTGATTATTTCATTAGAGAACATTAAAATGTGTCATAAATGTTATATTTTTAGTTCGAGTGACGAAAGCGCTGTGGACTATAATTCTGGAAACGAATTTTCTAGCAAAACAGAGACTAAATTTGCCAGAAAATGTCAAACTTTACTACTCAAGAAGCCTTGAAAGCTGGGGCAAATAGAAAAATCATTTTAGATAACTTAATTAGAGAAACAGGTTGTAAAATGACACTGAAGGACCTCACTAATCTTGGAAATCGTAGCAAGACTGAGGCAAAGAATACCATTGTATTGATATTGAGATTTTAGTTGATTAAAATGGGCTTTTCAAGGGTTTATTTTTCCAAGATGACGGAATGAAAAAATAAATGGAATGTTTTCCAAAGATTATTTTTGGTGATGGAACTATCCTTTATAATCTCTGATGGTACCTATTGCCTGGTAAATCTAAGGTTTGCGACTTACATAATAATTGTAGAAGATGGAAGCGGCCTGAGTGAGATTGTAGCTATTTGCTTGTTGGCGAACGAGGATGAAGATTATTATATTATTAGCAGAATAATAATTGTTATATTTTTGAAGCAAGATTTAAGTTTCGTTAAAGTTTACACTATGATAAATTATTGTTTTTTGATTGAATTAGGGTATTTTGACATTAATTTTCTAATGGTGCCGGCACCCAGCTCGGCTGCCGGCGCCGCGTCATTATTCTCAATCTAAATTAGATGGACCATCAATCTGTGATGCATCTAAAAAAAAAACGTTGCTGACACTTGACAGTTTATCGAAAAAGATCTCGAACTGTCAATTAAAGACGCAATTATATAGTTCGTAAAACAAATTTCTGCAAGCTAAACATTTTGACCTTTCCCGACTGACTGAAACGCGCTACATTCACCAAAGTGCAAAGGTGTCGGACAATTAGTTCCAGTTTTATGAAAAATATTAATGCATTTCACTTGCCCCGTTATTTTATAATGGGCAGTGCTGCAGTAAAGCGTCAAAAACGTTAAAATTTAATAAAAATGACGAAGATGGTGTAAAAGGGAATTAATTGTTCCGGTACTTTCTACTGGCTAAGAGTGTGATGCATTTTTCCGAGAGCTGGTTTCAACGTACCAAATTCAAAAATATCACCTGACAATTTTATCTCGAGAATTACTAAAAGATTTAAGATTTAGTACTGGCTTAAATTTAACTTTAAACTGCCTTTATTACAAACCAACTATACAGGGTGCTACAAAAAGATGTTAAGAAATTTTAAGGGCAGATTCTTCATCTAAAAATATGAAAATACGTTTATATAAACATGGATCCTCGAATGCTTCTTTTTCGAGATACAGGGTGTTTAATATTTTCTTTTTTAAATATATTTTTTAATTTTATCTATTTAGATTTTGAGCATGAATTGAAGCATGAGCAAGCCATTTCCAGCATCTACTATAAACTTAAATTAAAAAGCACTGTTTCCTGAACAAAAAATAATATATCAAAAATCATTTTGATTATTTGTATTTATTGTAAGATATAAACTCGTTTTTATATCGAAAATATCTATCTCTATATATCCGGAAAGTATCTGGACGACAATTTGGGAGATGAGGGCGTATTGAATGGCCTGCGAGATCTCCTGTTCTATCGCCACTGGACTTTATCTTATGAGGACATTAAAAAATAAAAATTTCTGCAACCCAACCCAGTTCTTTAAAAGACTTGTGACGACGAACAGTGTACGAGTGGCGACAAATAACTTATAACAACTGGTAAGAAATTTCTGATCATTAGGTTTGGGTAATTATTCGGATTAATGGAAACACCGAATTTTTTGATGAAATTTTTCTCGGGTTTGTTATTTGCATAGACACTGCGTATTAGTGATGTAAGAACATTTATTCAAAAATCCGTTGGATACGAATATTAATATTAAAAGAATCCGTATTATCCGTAACCGGTCGAGAACTCGAATTCGGATACGGAATCAAAATAAATACGCATTCGGGTGGTTATTAATCCAAAATGCAAAGAGAAATCGGAATCGGGATCGAATGTAAGCGAACAACGCGATCTGCGATTTGGCATATTTGATCTTATGCTTTCTCCTTCTAATGACATTTCCTGAAAAAAGATAGCATACTTATCGGGGTAACGGGTATCATATGGGATGAGACCCATTGGTTAAACTCGGCCCGCCTCACCCTAACAGAATTCAAACGAGAACGAACGACGGTGCTTTACTATCCCTAACCTTCGACTTCGAATCATATGATACCGCATCCACATATCTACCCGTATCCGAAATAATTCCGTATATACATGTTTTGTATCCGCTTTCGCGCGGCTCAAGAAATGGATACGTATTCGGATGATGGATACTGATATTAGTTGATTCCGATTCCGTATTATCCGGATATCTAAAGAATATGGATATTTATAACACTACTGTGTATGACATTGCCCATGCTCAAGATTTTGAGTAGAACATATATGCGTGAAAATGGCCGAGCGCGCGAAAGATGTCGCGTAGCGGGAGAGCAGCGGAGCGAAGGGGAGCCAATATTCGCGCGCTCGGTCATTTTCACGCCTTTTTACGTGCATTTTCAACCGGTTTCGTAGCATTTTATGGAAAAATTAAAATATACGTATTGTTCAATTAAACCTGTACTTTTCAAATCCGTTTCAATAATTAAAATCGGACGATCCATAGAGCATCCAGACCTGTTGCAAAATAGTATGTTGAAAAATTAAAATGACGATTGTCGCAAAACTAATCGTCGGACAGCGTCGGGGTTTTGCACACATAAAGTAGCTATAAATTGCTACTTTTTCCCCAAGTTTGAACCCTCTACGTTTAAAAATGGTCCATTTATGAATTTAAAAAAAACTCTTAATTTTCCGGTTTTTACGGATTTTCTTCGTTGCTACTTATCCTATCGAGACGTTCGACCTCTCATTTTGTTCGTATTTTTATTCCCTACAAATCGTCCATTTATACCATTAAGATTGCTTTATTATTTTTCATTTTATAAGCAAAGAACTAAAAAATCGCGTTTTTTGCTTAAAAATGTTTATAACAAATTAAAGGAACAAATTTCAGTTGGAAGTATAACAGGAATCATCTACGGATCGTCTTTCAGATGATGGCACAGGCGGTTTTCAAATAAGATTAATGTCAAAAAATCGCAAATATTTTGCTCTGTTGCTTGGCCTATGGTGCAGTGATCAGCGGTCTTTCTTAGAAATTCTTAAATGAATGGCTTTTGTCTTAAATTTATCTGGTCAGTCTCGTTCAAACTGTGCGAATCGGTAAAAAGGTTTAATGCATACATAAACTAAGATTAAATTGTGGTGTAACTTATATGCGGAACTCAGCGGCGTAGCTGAATAGCAGCAGTATCCGTGTAGCGTCTAATATTACTATTTTGGTTTTTATTGATTAAATGCCAATCTTCATTTGTTAAAATACTCGAAATATTACATCAGGTAAATGAATTATTCTTTTACTAATCGCAAAAAATAAGCTGTTACTGATGAGCTTTCTGTTGTTATTAAAAATTAAGAAAATTATCGTTAGTTGCTACTAAATAGTTACGCCTCTTCCACTTTAATTCATATTCATATTTATGTAGTTAAATAAAATGCGTATTAGTTTGCAATTTTCATAGCAAAATAGATAATAATAAAGGATAAACTAGAAAATTGGCAAAGCAGACACATCTTTATGTTAAAGATTTTCATCATAATTTATTTTTTGATAAAATGATACAGAGCAACAAAAATATTAAAAATAAAAATCAAATTAGTATTAGCTTTGTTCGTAGAGAAATCAGAAACCGATCAGCGCCAATCAAGTTTCAGCTATTTGGTCACATGACAGTTTGCGGACTGGTTTCCAGTAATTTTATAGGCTCCGACTAGTTTGTGATTCTTCTGCGAACAGAGCTATTAATGTACGCCAACTACTCCTCTTAAATGTTGAAATGGTTACGCACTCACTCTACCATTAAAAACTCGCCGTTCAAAATATTAAACGGGGACAAGACAGATCGTGCAGTTCGCCTATTGTTATACTTGTCCCGAGTTATTATAGATTTGAACCGGCGCGGCGGGTCAAGTGCTTTCCGACGTTTTTTCAACACGGCTCAGCCGCGCAGCGCCGCGGAGCCCCGGGAGATAGTAATCGGAATGAGCTTTCCGTCGTAAAGTTTTATTATATCTATGTCGTGTTAGACGTGAACGATTTGTTGAGAAAACGATCGGTCCCTACGTAAAAATCGCTATTATACAGCGGAAAATTATTCGAAAATGAGGTAATAATGCCTAATCTTGAACGGCGAATCTGGCACAAGAGATTGCCCGTTTAGGTTTAGTTTTCACATTAATATTTGGTACAGTCGGTAAGAATAAGTACGTACAAAACTATCGATAGCTGATACGCTGGAACTATACTATCGATTGTTGCCACTATCGATAGTAGAGCCCTTGACTATAATTTGGTTTCGATAGTATTGAACCTAGCTTACTGGATGTGCAGTACATCCAGAAGGCTATGATATAAAACAATAATTTCTATATTCTATCCAATTTAGTTTGAGAATGATGACAGAAAAAACAATTGAAAAGAAAATCACCCTATTGGTCAGTTCCATGGACAGTTTACACCAGAATATATTTTAGCAATCACAACATTCATCTTTTCTTTCCTGATAATCACGAAGGAATCAGATTTCTTTCTATCCGTGTTGGCGAAAGTGCATTAGAAAAAGACAAATAAAAAAAGAATATGTTCAAAGTTTTATCGTATCTTCTTCGCTTGTGGAAGTATTGCTGGTTATCTACTTTGAAAGATCAGTCATCGCAAAATTCTTTTCTGTCCTGATAAAATTCCCAACGGAATCCGATTTCTTTCTATCCTTGTTAGCAAAAGGAGCATTAATAAAAGACAAATAAAAACAATGTTGTTGCCAATAAAAAAGATGTTCAAACATTTTATCAGAGCCGCCGTTGTTTGTGCAAGTATTTCTGGTTGTCTCTTTTGAACGTTTTTTTGGAATTGTCATAAAAAATAAATTCCTAATCTGGCGAAATATTTATGATTTAGTAGCATATTTATGATTTTATAGCAAAAGCAAAAACATAAACAGCATTATTTGCAAAAATCTCGTTTTCATTAAGCAAAAACAGTGTCAGCATAGCCACATTAACATTTTTATTTCATACTACTAAAATTCTTTCCTACCCCTCTAAGAAATAATACTCCCTCTAACCAATAATTCGCAATAAAGGATCGGAGAAAAAGTTTTTAAATAAATAAAGAAAAAATAGCAAAAATGAGTAAATATTTTATGAAGTTAAACACTTTATAATAAGGTTAAAAAAATATTTATTATTCTCCGATATATAATGAATATCTATAATACAGCATACCTGCGAACAGTGACGTTAGTGTGAGTTAAAGATGCGATAAAAATTGTTTAATCGAATATACCAAGGGGTTTCACCATTTTCAATTGTAAATGATAAAAGTCTTAGTTCCAAAAGGATAGAGACATTTTGTACTGGCTCTATGGCGCTATTATTGTTACTCCATTCTCAATAACTAAAGAAATCTTCTGTGATGCCCTCTGTTCTCAATATTATATCGGGTCGGCGTTCCTGGTAATCATTCCCATAATGGCCGGTCCAAGTAATGTAAAGAAGAACAAATGCGTAATATTTCAGTAGTTGTTGCACAGTGCAAAAACAACCTATTATGAGACAGGCTTGAAATATGTCATGTTTATGTATCTCCCAACCTAACTTTCTACCAGTTGTAAAAATTTTACCAGTAAGAGGGAGAAAGAAAGCGAGAGAAAGAACATGAGAGAGAGACATAATTGATCTCTCCATTGTAAAATGGATTTCTGTCATCATTCTCAAATTAAATTGGATATAATATAATGACATCTTTAAACTACAGTAAACTGGAACTTACCAGTATCCATAGCAACCAAACTTAAGACGTACTCTTCTTGTATTTCTCTATCTAACGCTCTTAGAAGAGATATATCACCTGTAGAGGCGTTGATACGAAAAATATCTGTATCTCCTTCTTTAATAAAATATCTGAAAATATGAAAAGAAAAATTAAAAAGATATAACGAAAAACTAAAATAATTTAAAAAAATGAAAAAGATAATTAGTAACAGAATAAAAATAATAAAATATCTGAAAATAAGAGAAGTAAAATTAAAAATATAACGTAGAGAAATTAAAAACAGAATGAGGAAAAATTAAACAGGTATTAACGAAAAATTAAAAAGATAATGAGGAAATATCAAAAAAATAGCGAAGAAAAATTAAAAAGATAATTAATATTAAAATAATTTTGGGGATAGGGTTAAAGAACTTGAAAAACTGTTATTTTTTCATTTAATGATTTTCTTGTTAGTTTTCGTTACCTGACTAAATTGTTGAATGGGGGCGTGTCAGCATCGTAAGCGTGAACAGTGATGACGTAACCTCCATTTGGAGGAATAACGTTTTCCATAACGAAAGCAAGATATGGAGAATCCAAGAAAGTTGGAGGGTTGTCGTTTATGTCTGATACCTAAAATAATAGTAAGGTTTAATATTAATGAAAATTAAATTAGAGTAAAAATGCTAGTAAACCATAGTAAGAATCAAAATATAATAAAAGTGTTAATAAATAATGTTTTCTGTTTCAGTATTCTCCTTGGCGCACAGTTCCTGGAATTCTTTGATATCGCACTTACCAAAATTGTTATTTCTGCAGTATCTGACCTCACTATTCCCTCACTAATGTCACCAGCGCAGTCCTCGGCTTTCACCGTCAAAACATATTTGGATCTTCTTTCATAGTTTAAGTTCTTGGCCACCCTTACCACCCCTGTGTCCTCCGCGATGCTGAAATCTCTGTTAGCATCGCCATGGCTGATGGAATATCGGACTCGACCATTGAGGCCGTCATCTATGTCTGTTGCAGAAACCTGCAAACATAGTGTGCAATAATGAGGTCATTATTCAACAGGTTTCGACAAATCAGAAGAAAATTTCAACAACAAAATCATTAAGCATAAGATGAAAAATTTAACACGCTGCGCAGTGGCCGGTTTTCCGACCAATTAGAATAGTTTTGAGAAATTATCAAGTTGGCTTAAGCTTTGACATTTTATTTGGCGGTGTTGCTGTTACAGCTTTTATATTGAAAATGGATTCAGATTCAGTTTTGCGGTCTTTAGTGCGTAATTATGGTTTTTAAAGGCTATTTAAAAGTATGATTTTTTCAGATTTAAATTAAATCTGTTGATTTAAAAGAGAATGAGTGTTACCTGTAAAACCATAGCTCCGATAGAGGCGTTCTCTGCTATACTCGCGCTATAGTGTTTGGGGTCGAAAACAGGACTGTTGTCATTTTCATCTAAAACTTTGACAAGAATAGTGGTGTTGGCGCTCTTCGGAGGATCTCCTCGGTCCTTGGCCGTAACCAGTAGGGTGTAGTTACTTTTTAGTTCCCTGTCGATGTTGCCAGCTACCCTTAGGACCCCGTCGACTGGTCCCAAGGAGAAGATAGAGTTTGGGGACAGGGAGTATTCTATATAACCGTTTCGACCTGTAAAGAAAGAAATTTGGAGCTCAAAACAGCACTGGGTGATGGACTGCTAAATGTGTGTTAAAAATCTTAAATTAAATATTTTCATAAGGATCATACTTCAAGAATCTATATCTCTGGTTATAGATTTTTATTATGATAGTGAAAAGTGAGACTGAACAGTGAACATGGTTGTTGTTAAGTAATATTTATGAAACATCAAAGAGATTTTAAATATGAAAAATTGTTTTTTTAAAACTTCAAATCTGCTTCGAAAGGAAATTTCGCAAAAATGGACTTACCATAACTTATTTATTAAAAAATTGATTTTAAACCATCTTTCGTAGAATCCCTAAATACGTTTAGAAACAGTATTTTTTGTTCGTGAGTGTGCTTACCTTCGTCCTTATCGACAGCCTTGATCGCCATAACCATAGTGTTCTTGGCTATGTTTTCCATGACCGAGGTTTCGTTTGGTGTTATGAATTCTGGAGCCATGTCGTTCACATCTTTTATTATAACTGTGACCTGAAAGAAAATAAATAAATAATAGTATTATAAAAGTCTTTTAGGAGATACTCTATGCCGTGTCTAAATTTCCCACCGCCTGATCGGGCTAAAAAGTGTAAAACGCTAATAGGAGCGTACCGAGAGCACTATGTTTTCTTTATCTAAGGCATCCCACGTAGACTTGAAGCCTAAGTACTAACCTATCGGGGGCGTCTGAAGAGAAGGGAAATGTAGTCTATTGACACGGGATTTGAAGGATTGGAAGTTGGGACGGGAAGGGAAAACATCTGCAGGCAATTTGTTCCATAAGCTGTAGACCCTAGGTATGAATGAGCGAGAGAAGTGGTCTGTTCTAGGCTTTTGTAGCTGGACAGTAAAGGGATGCATACGTAAAGTGCCTCTTGTTGTTCTGTTAGGAACAGTCAAGGGGGGAATAATACCGGCTAGTTCTTCAAAGCAAAATCCGTGGATAGGATCTCCAGAAAACTTTCAATCGGATAAAGGAATATTTGCGGAAATTTGATTTTAACTAGAAGACATTTAATTAATTAAGCAAACCAGACGAGATGCGCATTTGCTACGTATTTGAAACACCCTGTACACTGTACGCTCAAGAACCCACAGACAGAATCGTAAGCTCTCTCGATTTTTCTCGTTTTATTAATGAAGAGGACAGCATAAGAAAGAAATCGTTGCCGTTGATGGACGCCATATTTATTTTAACTGCAAGCTCTAACGCCTTGAACAAACACCATTCTGTTTACTAAGTAAACACTCATCAACTCTTAATGATCTTGCACCTCAGCTTTGTAGTGTTTACACTGGGTTCAATTGGAATGTCGAGATTACTATTTTCATTATTTCTTATTTTAGCTTGTTCGGATGACAATGCTTACGTTTATAAAATTATAAATGATTAAATCATTTAAAATAATATTAGGAAAAGTCTAACTACGTAAACGGAAATTCAAATAAAAAATAAGTTCAAAATCATTGACCTTAAACAAGAGGAGACGACACCGTTAAGTCATCACTAGACTTTTGTTAAATTATTAAATAATACCATTTCCATAATTAATACTTTATACAAATTTAATAGTACATTTATTAGAAAAAAAGTTGCTTAAAAATGCGGAAATGCAGCCAGTACTGGAAACTGGAAACCATTCAAACCATTTATTATCATAACCATTTCTACCGCTAATGGCGCGTTTAATATCATTTCCAATAACCGTATCTCGTATCTAAGCAACTTCGGTCTAAATCAGATCTAAATTAACATAAGCGGCGTGAGCTATTTGTCCTCAAACATCAAAAAGTCGTGACTTTCGGTGAAGCGAGTATACCTATACCGAGTGACAGCGAATTGGGTTAAATACGCCCCAAAATAATAATACATAAAGATGTTTGTTGTTTCGATATTACGAAATGTAAAAAAGGCAATACATTAACGAATTTGCCGATAAATTTTGCAACGCATCGTACAGTACTTATTCCAGTGACGTGCGGACAAAGACATATATACATATCAGGCGCGGCCCGTCCATAAGGTCATTTGGTCAAGGACTCACCTAAAAGTTTCAATACCTAATAACTTATTTTTTAAATTTTTTAAAACCAAAAAAAGGATCTTTTGTTTCAAAAAAGTGCAAGTTTCATGCGAAAACTCCCCAAGAAAAAATCAAGCCCCGTATACAACGGTGATCAGGCCAAGCTTGCTCCGGACTCACCGTATTTTAAATGGACCTTATGGGTGTATATGGACTACATAAAATTCATTAAAGCTAAGAGAGAAACAAACATACACACTTGAGAAAGTTAAAAAGAGACACAATTTGTCGACGGCCCACCAATAATATCGCTTTCGGGGCGCGCGTGGTTGTCAAACCCAACCCAACCAGAACAATATTCGCCATACATTTATACATTTAATATTTAATATAAGCTTACCTAATTTTATTTTAAGATATTTAGGTAGTTACTAATAATAATAATAATAATAATTGTATTGTGCCTATTAAACATTAAAACCTACAGTAATAACAGTAACCTGGCAACACACCATTCGACGCTATGTCAGAAATGTCAGTTTGTGATGCCGCAAACGTCAAGCTTTTGTTTATCGTTGTGTTAAGTTGAAGTGTTTCGGCTTTGACCTAATTTTAGTATGTGTTTTGTTTGTATATTATTTGATATTAGTGTTTTTTGTGTAGTACTAGTACTTGAGTACTTATGTTAACAATGACTTTAACAGTGCAAGAAATACTGCAGTGTAAAATAAGTACTTAGTTCATTACCATTTGAAACGTTTAGAAATTAAAGGAAAATGACGCCCCAAACCTCTTCTGGATCTAAAACAGACCACGAAAGACAGAGGGAATGACATTAACAGGTATTTTAAGCCAAGTATGTACAATATTTCTGACTTTTTTACTGGCTGGCAATCTGATATTGATGCAATTTTGATTGGTAAATATATTGCAGATTTTAATTCTAACATTCAAAAAATTAGAGAGAGTGTTGTCTCTACAGACGCAAATGTTCATCGAGGCAAGTACCTACATCTGAAAAAAAAATCCGGAAGACTCCAAAAGAAGAATTTTTTAGAAATATGCGATAATATAATTTTGTCAGAAATCCGCTGTCGTTTTAATTTTACAGAACATTTAATTGTCACACGTTTGCTTAATACAAATAATTTTGCTGATTATAAGAAAGACTTTTCTCAAGACATTTTAAAATATGTTAAAAATATTTATGACATGATAAACGTTTCCAAGCTTAAATCAGAATTGCATGTTTTATTTAGTCGTGAAGATTTTTATAATAGTGCGGGTGCTGTTGCTATTTTCGAGCTCTTGTTAGAAATGAACCGAAGTGAAACGTTTTCGGAAGGCGTAAAATTATTAGAGATTTTATGTACTATTCCAATGACGACAGTGGAAAGTGAGAGGTGTTTTTCGACACTAAAAAGGATTAAGACTTTCTTAAGAAATGCAATCCCGGAGTCAAGGTTAAGCGCTTTACCTATGTTAAGCATTGAGAACCCCTTTAATAGAAGTATTTATAATTTTAATGAGCTGGTGATTGAAGATTTTTCCCAAAAGAAGGATAGAAGGATCGATTTGATATACAAACACATTTAACTACATAAAAGGTGAGTAAATTATAAAAAAATAATATTAAAAAGGCCTGCACTAGTTGCCCACAAAATTTGACCCACCTGTAAAAAAACTCACGGGCCGCGCCTGACACATATAAAAGCCAGTGAGCAGTGTTTTTAAAATAGGATTTAAAAGGCATTCTAGTGGTGGGTAGGAATATTTTTGGGGTTGATCTGGCCATCTTTGGCCCTCCTCTAGCGTCGCCACTGATGTACATAAACAAGAAATCTTACCTGTACAGTCGACGACAGTCTTTTCTCCGGTGGTACAGCCTGGTCTGTAGCAGTAACAATTAGATTATACAAGCTGATAGTCTCTCTGTCCAAAGCATTTCTTGTAGATATGGTTCCGTTCGACGCAATTTTAAAATCGTTGTTAGGATCGCCAGACGTTATACTGTAAGAGATTTTTCCATTTTCACCTGTAACAATATTAAAAATTTTACTAAACAATGTGTTTATATCTAATGAAGTATATTCTGCAAAATTCTTCCGGTTCTCAGAAGATACATGGATAAATATTTTAAAAAATACAGAAATGTAAATTCCCAAAACCATAAACAAAAGAAGCACGATCTGCCACACCGCAAAAAAAACAATCCCAAAGTGACACTTTCGATCGGAACAATGAAAATTATAGGATAGGTCAGTGCTGTCTCGTCTATTTCTAGAAATGCAACCCGTAATTATATGTTATTACCACCAACAATGACCAAGGGTCACGTCAATACAATGATGTGCCTGTCTCCATTTTTTTATTTACGGTTTGTGTCTTATTCTGAGATCGTGCGTATAGTTCGGTTTAGATATTAGGAATAACATAGTTATTCTTAAAATACTGGTTAGAGAATCCCAAACATATACAGGGGGTTTAATTAAAACACCCAGTCTGTCATTGTCAAGAAAAATACGGTTAGGCAACCATACATACGTTTATGTCACTAAGGCCGTTGTCAAACCTGGTTGGTTAACCACTCAGTATAATGCGGTAAACCAATGGCAACGCTGGTTCCTGAAAGAACTGGTTTTACTACAGAATGCAGATAATAACGCAGATCACACCAATCATTTTGACGATTGCTATTTTTGCATGACAAGGACTGAAGGTTATTCCAAAAAAGAAAAGCGCAAGATCGAATATCCGAATTTGCCTTCTGCCATAAGACCTCCTTACAATGCAGACTTACCAGTACCGACCGGCGCCTTTAGATTGGCAAGATATTGTTTTGGGAGATAATGGAGATAATAACACATCATCAGGCAGCTCCGAAGAACAGTGTACCGACCCCACTTTTACTCCAGGTCCCAGTTCCGGCGAGCCACATTTGATTGTTCAAAGTGAGTTAAATGATTTAGTACGTGATTTGGGGTTGCCAAAGAAACAGTCAGAACTTCTTGGTTCCCGTCTTAAGGAGTGGAACTTACTAGCCAAAGAAACAAAAATTACGACTTTTAGGAAAAGGAATGCTACGTTTTCTGCATTTTACAATATGGAAAATACGATATGTGCGTGTACTGGTATGGCTAGTTTACTGCAGGAACTCAATATCGAGCATTCTCCTTGTGAGTGGCGCTTGTTCATAGACTCATCGAAATATAGTTTGAAAGCTGTGCTATTAAATAATGGAAATTTAAAACCTCTATACCAGTTGCCCATTCAGTGAAAAAGAAAGAAACCTATGCGCATCCTTTTAGATAAAATAAACTACAACCGGTAAAAATGGCAGATATGTTGGGATTTAAAAATTATAGCAATTATTATAGTGGGACTTCAGGGATGATTTACAAAATATTGCTGTTTTCTTTGTTTGTGGGACAGTCGTGCAGTGAATGAACATTATGCAACGAAAATTTGACCGGAAAGGAGTGAATTTCAACCGGGATCTCAAAATGTTAAGTCTGTTACCCTTGTAGACCCAAAAAATGTCCTTTTGCCTCCTCTTCACATTAAACTTGGACTGATGAAAAACTTGGTGAAGGCTGTGAATAAAGAGAGGGGCGAATTTAAATACCTAAGACAAGTCTTTCCCCAGTTAAGTGACGCCAAATTAAAAGAAGGCATTTTTATTGGGCCACAAACAGGGTTGGGTACGTCGAAAATTTGACATACTCGACGCTTTTTTCGACGCGTCGAAAATTATTTTTTGACACCATTAATTTTCGACATATTCGACAGTCGAAAATATATTTGGATATATTAATTTGGAATTTGGAAGTAAATGCTATACTATACTATAACATAGGGGAAACTGGCCTAAAACGGCATACTAGGCTAAAACGGCATACTGCCAGTTTTGAGCTTACCGATCAATGTAAGAACCGACAATGTCAGCCGAATTCTGCAAAAGAACATTAACAAAAATCCACAAGCTTGGTAACGTCGCAAATATATTAGTTCCGCTGTAATTGTCGATTGCCCGGCCTGACAATGGTGCTAGTTTTTATTTACCTTAGAGTAATTTATGAATGTATATTTTGTGAATAGTTTTTCGTAAAGATTAATAGGTAAGTCATTAAATACAAACTCCTATAATCATGTTTTGATATACATAACAATTAAAAACATTGTTTAAAGCTATCCATCAGCTGGATTTGTTCTAATATGTCTATCGGTATAAAATGGCATACACGAGTCTGGGGTAAAATGGCATAGTATGCCGATTTAGACGTTATCAGTATATTTAAACTTTTTTAAGAGCAAACTGTTTTAATAGTCAGTAAAAAACTCCTTAAGACAAAAACTTACATTTGTTATGCTTGTGATTAAACATACCTATTGAAGAAGTTTTTATTTTTTTTTATTTTATGTATGCCATTTTGCCCTGTTTGTATTCAGGATGACATTCTTTTTAATTATAAGAATGCTTTCTTAAGATTTTTTTAAATTATTAGTTAGTTTTAGGGGCTTTTTTGGTTGTTAGCAAAAAAAAAACAATTTAAATTAAAATTGTTCAATTTACATATGTTTTTATATAGGTATGCCATTTTGCCCGTAGTAGTAAGGGTAAAATGGTTAATGTTACTTTTTACTAATTTCGTATTTCTGAAAAAAACTTTGTTTAAATTAAAATTCTTTTTTTACCGGTTAAAAGTATTATCATTGTAAATTCTAAAGCTCTTTTAGTCGTCGATTAAAAGTTTTAAATAAAATATATATGACGCCTACAAAAAGTAGTATGCCGTTTTAGGCCAGTCTCCCCTAACCAAATACTCTTAGGAGAGTAAGTTGGTTATAGTATAGTAATAACTATAAATCAACGTGTATTAATATTAATAATTAATTAATATATTGTTTAAAAGCATGGACATACAAAACAGCAGAGGGATAATAAAAATATGTCAACTTAACGACTATAAACTTAAAGTACATTCACAAACGATTTCAAAAACTTGCATTTAAAATATTTTATAAAAACAAACTAATATTCATCACTTCTGTTTTCATCCCTTATTTTCATGTGGTAATAGATGTAAATAAGTTTTTTCGAATTTTCTGAACTGAGTCTATTTCTCAGCCTAGAGTGAATGAAGGACCAATTTGAGAAAAGTCTCTCGAGCTGTGATGAAGAGGCTGGTATTGAGTTTAACTTCATCGCTAACTTAGCCAGTTCTGAATGATGTCTTTCGGTCAATCCCCAGAAAGTCTGCACATTCGCGATTTGTTTGGAGAAAAGTTTCTGGAAGAAGTTTTTGTTATTTCTATACAAATGGAAATCATTTACTGAATCAGCACTTAAATTATCTATGAGAAAATTTTCCACATCTCGTATTTGTTCTTCCGATCTTACCTCTATAAAGTGGATGTAAAAAATTTGCTGATAGAGAATAAACATTTACGTTCAGATTCACTAAGAAGGTTTAAGATTTAGTACTGGTTTAAATTAAGATCTTATAGTTGATCAGATATGTTTTGACAGGTTTCTGTCGTGTCATTGTTAATAAGTCGTCATTAAAAACTTATGAATTATTCTGATATTTCAGTGATTTGCTGGGTTTCCAAATGATTTTCATCTTGGAACGAGTTGCTGTAATGAATTTAGTTCTATTATTGTCGAAAGTTCGTACTAAAATTGCCCTTTTCTTTATAAATTTGCTAAAAAGCTCTGAAATAAAACCATAGTATCAAACTTAAATGTCTTATTCTTACACTTGCCAGTTTAAACTTTTTGGTTGTCAATAGCGTTGGAGAATCTGGCTGTAAATGCTTGTTTCTGTCGGTTTTTCACAAAATGATCATATTGTTCAAAACCATCTGGTAAACGCAATGTTAACCATTCCTCAGCTGCATCAGCAATTGAAGCCTATGTGCTCTGTAATTTATTTAGAAGCTTGCATACTACTATACTATCCTCTACTTGCTTTTTTAAATTTTCATCAAAAACAAGTTTAGTTACATTTGGTTTGATATTCGTATTATCTTCTGCAATCACATTTCTCATAGCCTTTAAATTATCTAAAAAATTAACAAAAGAGTCTCTAAATGAACACCAGCGTGTTTCCCAAGCTAATATTATTGTTTTTCCATTATGTTTTATAATACTTTTTTCTAGATCAGGTGATGAAAATTCTTTTAATACGGTTTGTACTCTTCCTGCAATATGACTGACACCAATTATTTTGCCAAAAGATTTGCAGTATGACTATTGCAATTTGAGTACCAAAGATTGATTTGGGAACCCATCTTTCTCATGTTCCCAGCATTATCTGAGCAGATTGCATAAATATTAGCATTATATATTTCTTTCGCTAAAATTACGCACTGCTCGACAGATTCCTGTAGTTTATCTCCAGTTTCCGTTTCTCCTGTAAGATCATAAGATTCAAGGAAAGCTATATCACCTCCTACATTATGAATAAGGCATACTACATTTTTCGTATTATTAGAAGAATTTTTCCATCCGTCAATCAACATAACGGACTCGGCGTCAAAATTCTTCAAAGAATTCTTACAATTTTCGTAGCATTTTGGTAGTAACGAGTTGGTTAAAGTTTTTCTTGTTGGTAACTTGTATGAAGGGCGAAGAGAGTTTTTTAAAATGTGAAGACTCCACGACCGAAAATGGTATGTTGCATCCAAACATAAATAATGTAGCCAAGGCTTTATCCAGGTCTTCTCTCGTGATCGTGAACCAAGAACAATTTATGAAAAAGTATTTAGATACATTGGAAAACCTTTGGGAACGTATGGGTAAGTTAGTCCATGGGGGAATAAAATTGTCGACATTTTTAACTTAATAATCGACATTTTCGACAATATTCGACATTTTCGACGGATTTTTCGACACGTAAGTCGAAAATTAATTCTCGACGCGTCATTACCCATCCCTGGCCACAAATTAGAAAATTGCTGGACGATGGAAATTTTATAGAAAAGCTCACCACGCAAGAACTCAGAGCTTAGAACTCATTTGTAAGGATAGTGAGGGGATTTTTAGGCAACAATATGGTTGCAAACTACGAACACCTAGTTAATGAACTTTTAGACTCCTACAAATCGCTTGGTTGTCTAATGTCATTAAAAATTCCCCTTCACCATTCCCATTTATCATTTTTTTCCTGAGAATTTATGCGCTGTCAGCGACGAGCAGGGTGATTAGTTCCATCAAGACATCAAGATATCCGGACAATGGAAATTATGTACCAAGGACGATGGGATCCAGCCATGATGGGTGATTACTGTTGGTTTTTGAAGAGAGAAGATGTAACCCTCGTAATAGGAAAAAAATAGAATACGTGTGTTTCAAATACATATTTTTGATGTTTGCTTTTTTTAATAAACCGGAAAACCCGGAACGCCCTAAATAGGATGATCTAGTAGGGACCTAGTTGGCTATTCTTTAATAATTGTTTATACGGTGTCATGCAATAACTGTTATGTTTTGACAAATTGTTGCTAGTTTATTGTCATAATTTTGGTTTGATGTCAAGGTCGAACCAGGTTCTATGTTTTCATTTTGCATACTTTCTGTCTGTCACTATTTACGGAATTTAATTTAGCACGGTTTTATTTTTCCGTAAGTAAACTGGTAATTTCAACAACTCTTAAAGGTGTAATGATTTTTTTCTCATACAAAACAACAGCCATCCTTTTATGAGCTTAAATAATTGTTTCGTGGTTCGGTCGTACAATATGGCTATGAAAAGTGTATTATAACAGGCTGTACAGTACCGTACTAGCTAGCTTTCTCTTGTAGGTTTTTTCTTGGTATTTTCCTAAACTTCTGCACTGAACCAGTTGTGAAATCTGAATAAGTTATATTATATCTGTAAATCTCCAAAAATTTGCTATCGAATACAGCAATATTCGCGGAAATTAGCTGTAGATTATTATAGAAAACTGTCGATTATAGAAAACTTTTTTAAAAGTAGGTCATAAAAATTAAAAAAATTACTTTAATTCAGTTTTTATTAATTTCTGGACAGAATCTTTAATCAAACCTAAATAAGTTATACATTTTTTGAATGAACTTTAATTCAGTTTTTATTAATTTCTGGCAGAATCTTTAATCAAGCCTAAATAAGTTATACACCTTTAGAATCTCCAGAAAATTTGCTGTAGGATGGCAATATTCGCGAGAATTTGCTCTAGATTAAAAGATACAGTTGATTAAATAAAAACTTTTTAAAAAGTCGGCCATAAAAATTAAAAATTTTACTTTAAATCAGTTTTTATTAATTTCTGGCAGAATCTTTAATCAAACCTAAATAATTTATACACCTTTAGAATCTCCAGAAAGTTTGCTGTCGGATAAGGCAATATTCGAGGAAATTTACTCTATATTAGAAGACACAGTTGATTAAATAAAAACAAACAGAGGGTTACAACAAATAGCTATTTTTTACCTTAATTCAGTTTTTATAAATTTCTACACAGAATCATTCATGAAGCTTTAACATATACTTTTTTTTAGAATTTTCAAAAAAAAAAAATTGTTTTCGTATCAAGCAATATTCGAAGGAATTCGCTTTAGATTAGGAGACACAATTGAATAAATAAAAATCTTTTGAACACGTGGTCGTAAAAATTATTTTTTATCTGAAATCAGTTTTTATGAATTTTTGCACAGAACCTTTAATGAAACCTTAATAAGTTTGATGTATTTGTAGAATCTCCAAAAAAATTGCTCTTGGATAAAGCAATATTCGAGGGAATTCGCTTTAGATTAGAAGATACTGTTGATTAAATAAAAACTTATTGAAAAAAGGGTCATGAAAATTAAAAATTTTGCTATAATGCGGTTTTCATAAATTTCGGGACAGAATCTTTAATAAAACTTGAAAAAGTTATGGGTATTCGGAATCTCCGAAAAATATTCTACGGCATAAAGTAGTATTTGAATCTTTCGGGAAGCATTCCGTTTCGCTTTCGGACCTTAGTAGGAAATTCCTCTTCTTCAAAAAAAATATTTCCATATACGGTCCTGTCCGTTACCTTGCTTGGAGGTATATCACAAAGGCATGGTCGTTAAATTGATAAGCGTGGAAAATGAAAAAATTGCATTGAAGAATTCGCGATTCTCCGTCCGAAATGGTGGATTAAGATTGTCTGTGAGAGAAATTATTACTGGTACGACATTGGTGCAGTTACAATGCCAAGGAACATTTAATTGTTGTGAAAACGTTGCTCAGGTTATTATAAAATTAGCTATTTTAAAGTTGAGGCAGTTATGTAAAACTAATCGGTAGTTCCGGTTACACGATAAAAGTAGTGGTAAAATTAAATCTTTAAAAAAATTTACAAATAAATAAAATATATTTTTGTATAAATATTGAATCTGAATTAGAATTATCAGGTGTCGTCTCAGTTTTATGACTGTGAAGTAAGGGTAACTTATAGGTAGTTCATTACCTATTTTATCAGTTGCAGTTGCAATTTTACTTGAGCTATGGACAGTTGTATTTTGAAAGTGTTGTATTTGTGGTATTTTACCAATGGAAAACGTTAATGCAGGTATGTTAACTTTATAAAAAATTCTATACTTACATGATTATTTGATACCTGGCAATTTTAACCTATTGTATTTTAGAAGAGTATAAAATTATACTTATAGTGATTTTTTTTTAAACTTTTGTAAGCTTTAAAAAAGTACAAAAGAGTATATCTGCAATTTTGTACCAAATTTTGCGTAGATTTCGGCAAAATCATTTACTTTGCTTGGTGAGTCAAATAGAACACATAAATTCCAAAAACAAATTTACAATTTATTTTTAAGCTCTGAAATGGTTAAACACAAATAATAGTAAAAAAATAATAATGTCTTGATTTGGTAACTGTGACGCAAAATAAGGTATGAAAAAAAGAAAGATGTTGCCTGAAAGAGTGCTGCTGTCCCTCGGTGAAGGTGACCAAGCCCAAGGCTATGACGGTCTGGGGGTGTCAATCCTCACCGTTGAGAAGAAGTTGAGACCCCCTCTAAGTGAGATATGGTCGAGAACTAAAGTTGAGATGTAGTTGAGACGAGGCCCTAGAGGTTATTGGGCGTATCTAAAGTATGCGTGTCCGCTATTACAGCTCGAAATCCGTTTCACAACGTTATCCTTTCAGGCATAAGGGCATTGAACAGCCAAGCAAAACTGCATCGAATAGCCAAAAGGTACGCAAGGAAGGAATATTTGGGGTAAAAAGTACCCTCACAGGGCTTAGGGGATGGCCACCCACCACCGTCTATAGTTACACGCAAAAGGCCCAACGTGGCCTCATACAACCATGACGAACCCGATATTATTTTATTTCCAATTGTTGTAGCGATATGCAGGATAGTATCTATTCAATACTCTGCACTCGATACCTTCAAGTATCGACAACAATGAAAACCAACCCATCAAAGCTTCAGACGGTCGGGTGTCAAAACTAGATGTAAAAACATATTATGACCTGTTCCACTTCAATTTCAATTCCATGCTGTCTGGTATGTATAAATGACACAATCAAATCTTAAAGCAAAAGTATCGATACCATCAGGTACGATCAAATTACACGTCCCTACAAAACCGTCGCGCGCAACACGCGTCTATGGTCGTAGCTAAAAGTGCGAGTTGCATATCACTAACCGTTCAACAGAACCAACACGCGATCTCTCTGTGCGGTCACGTCAACTAAACCGGCTATTTAGTTTTAAAACTACCGAAAACACAAGTGCACTGGGTTACGGGAACCAAAGGTGGCACTATTTGTATCGAAATTATAAGTTCGGCAATAAAAATATTATAAATCCGAATGACCAAAACTGACCGTGATAGTGGACCTAGATGTCAGAACGCAAGTATAATTTGCTAAGTACAGTCGTAAATAGTGTACATAGTGATAATTTTCCTACTTTATACATAATTATACATATTTCATAATATGCGAATTGGCGAAATCTCAGAAGAGTGTTTGAAAGCTAGGCACAAAGGAATTCGCAAAGAAAGAGTAATTCATACCAGAAAACTAAAATCAAATAATGATTTAATGAATCGCTTGATCATTACGTCGGATCCCCTACTAGCATCTCATCGAGAAACAATCAATAAAAAAGAAAAGAAGTTTAGCTAATGACAGTACCATTAAAGAATACATGGCTTTTACAGATGACACTGATCCTTTATCAGCATATAATATCACGACTACTCTTGAAGATAGTGAAGCAAGTGAAAGTGACACAGGGGCAGAATAAGATACATATTATCACTACATAATATATACTAGTTTTTTCTTGAATTACGTTCCTAAATACAGGGTGTTATGAAATTCACTGCATATATTGAAATGAATGACTCCTGGAGTAGTCTACAGACATACTCAATACTTTTTTTTCTTAAATCGAACATTTTAAAAATTTTCAAAATACTCTAAATCCTGTCCATAATAGTCGCACCTAACTGAGCGACCACATGGCGCTTGACTTAAGATTGCGGGCGAAGAACTAAAACCTATTGAAACTAACTTCTAAAAAAATATATTGATAACATTCATTGTATAATTTTTAAGCTGTTGTTGAAGGTTAAGTGGACCCTAAAAACTTAAATATGGCACACGGCGTTTGATGAGATGACATTCGGAATGCTTCTTTTTCCATCTCTCTTTGTCACTTCCTGTCTTAGTGTCTTGAGGAAGTAATGGGCGCTGATTTCGCGCAAAAATTTAAAATATAACGCGTTTTTGGGTTTGTTTGCATTGTTGCCTATGTAGTAGAGTACTTTGAAATATATAAAAACCACATATTATTATTTTATAAATTGGCTGATGCGCCAGAAAACTACTGATATGCAACAATTATTATTATTTGTAGTTTTTGTTTGGTTGCCTATCTTGTGTTACCAAGATTTTACTCTAAAAGTAACAAAAACATTAGTTTTCGTTTTTATTAGGGCGGATAAATAAGCGTGGAATATTTGTGCTTAACTTTTGTTAATTTTAATTATTAGTTGATTGCTCTTTTTCATTAATGGCTGTACTGTGTTGTTACTGCTAAATATTTTAAGTTATTTTGCAGAGTTCTTAAATTTTTTATTGTCGGAAATGAGTGCGATAGGCAAGTGTAAATACAATGATGCATTTGAAAGAACTCCTTGTAACAAAAAATCTTATTGAGTATTTTCACGTTAGCTGGTAGTACGTAGACTGTGCAAGACTGGCGAAATTTAAAATTATTGGACAGAAGAAAAAAGTCGAATGACTGTTTCAACACTGGAAGAGGTTATGAAGGTAAAATTTATAATTATCTTAAGTTGTGAGGAATTTGGCTTAAAAATTAAGGACGATATAAATATACCTGTTACTAAAAGCCAAATCTTCTGTTAAATGTGATTAAAAATAGGCAAATAAAAAAAGCACATTGTTAAGTGTTAGAATTTTTTTGTTTAAAGCTAATTTTGAACTAAAATTTTTGTATAGGTACTCTATTTCCTCCAAAAACTTCGGGTCGGCCTAGTTGAACACAATTTTACTCTGGGTTTGAACAGCTGTTCTCAGGATTTTTTGTGTTGCGGTATTTTAACTTTTTGAAATTGAATGTTTTAAAAGAGTTAGTATGATTTCTTACTTTAAAGATAACAAAAATATTATTTTTTCAAACCTGTTACAGAGGAATATTCTAGAGAGACGTCAAAACAAAAGTTTTTTTCTCTAACTGACTTTTTCGCTGTTTTTTATATGACCATGTATTTATTGCCAGTGGTGCCCACTTAATAAAAATAATTTTTGAGGGACAATATCTCCTTTTTCTTTATCATGAAGCGCTATTTATGAATATTTTTATTCAGTCTGAATTCAAACCAGCATTTACCGGTTTCAAAATATGCAGTGAATTTTAAAACACCCTGTATATTCTTTCATCAACTATTACAGTTGATAATATTATTTATTTTAAGTATCATTTCTACTGTTGATATGTTATTCTGGACGCATAAGTTTAGATCCATTTTTTTAACCTTACAATAGAAAATAATAATGTTTTGTTTTAAATATAGACTAATAGTCGACAAATTTGTGGTAAATAAATTATTATCATTATTAATTTATTTTGTTTCCAAGTTCTGATTTTTGTCCCGATTCCCCAGAAGATCGCTGCACCGTGCGACGTCAAAACCTGGCGTAGCGGACCTTGTAGGTCACCATTCTTCCCTACATCTTTGCTCCTCAATAGAAGCACCATACTGCAGATGCAGGATCATCTTTTTGCTCTTTAATTTGCATTGAATGGAAAGAAGAGGCCAGCGCTATTCTCTGAGGTTAAAGAAATTAAGCAAAACATTTCTTAGAAGCAACAATATGAAATATTGTGCGCGATGTGTTTTGATATTCTTTGTCATTCTAATTATCGCTCGTTCCCAATTTGGCCGCATTGTGGCCCGGGCAAATTTTAATTATTTCGCCCGTTTGGTCTTGTGTGCCGAACGCCGCCCGATTCGTCACACCTTTCCGTTCAAAATCATTTAATTTGGGCGTGAAGGGCACCGTGCATCGTTCTCTTGTCAAATGAAGATATATAATTTGACAGAGAGAGAATAATACTTTGCTGAAAACAATTTCTTCTTGTTGTTCGAACTTTTACGTCGACGACGACCACAAATTTAATAAAATGATGGGTTCCACAGTGGCGGCGGTTTAACTGTACTATAAAGTCAGTGTTACTGACATTTACATTTCATATACAGGGTGTTATGCAAATGTTTAAATATATTGGAACGGGTGACTCCTGGGGCAGTCTAAGTCTACAGACATTCCCAATAAATCGCACATTTTATTTTGTTTTAAAAATACTTTAAACCACCCCATATCCTACGCTTCCAATCGCGGCGTTGCCAAACTAAAATATTACCTTGACATGTCATTTTTTTAGTAGTTTTAGTGAAAACAGAAAACAATCCTATGCATTTTTAATTTCTAAGGCTAAAAATGTGTCTTTTCGTTCTATAGAAATTTCTTTACTTAATATGGGAAAATATGGACCATACGCTCGTGAAATTAGGTTGAAATTGTAAGCAGAACGAAACAGGCAATGTGATACCGTTAACACCAAGAATTATGACATACCTAGTCCGTTATTAATCGAGTTATTAATGAAATGAGCCTTACTCCTACTAGCTTAAATTTTGTGCCTTTAAAAAAGGGTTAAAAAGTAATGATGGATCTACCGCAATCAGTTCCTCAAATTTTATCTTGCTATTTACATAAAGGAATTTTTTTTCGTTAATTTTAATTGTTTATCATTTTCACCCTTTATTTTTTTCTTTGTCTTTAATACCTTCTTCAAAAGCATCGTAGCAATTAACTTCTTTACGGTTAGTTATTCTAGTTGCAACTGATATGATAATATCAACATGAGGAAAAGGGTTTGCTTGGTTTTGCTTGGGTACGCCTCGCCTTGCGCCTCGAGTCCTTTGACTCGCGACCAAAACTCGCCTCGGATAGCAGCTCCCACGAGGCGAGACGAGGCGAAAGGAGAGACGAGGCGGAACTAGGCGAATGTATTAGTATTTCCTTTTATATCTTTATTCTCGCTCTTCCTTCTCCGTCCATGTACTCAGTGTTATTAGTGTTATTCTTACTGCTTTTAGGCCTATGTCTTCCAGGGGCCGCCTCCAGTTCTCCACTTAACAGATCCATTAATTTTTTTTTCAAAAAAATGAACCTCCTTTACAAAAGAAAATGCACTAAAAAGTATGAAATAATATTTTTACATATTTATAGCTGTGGTTAATGGTAAACTTAATTTTGTTCAAAGTTGGGTAACTTGTACACCGAAGTTCTAATCTTTGAATTCGGTGCAATTTTGAAGTATAATAAGAATCTTTAATGATAATACAAATGTTAATCAAGAGTAATACCTATTTATAGTAATATAATATTATTTATTACTGAACCTAATGGCTAGCCTAATTGCGTTCGACTTTAAGTAATTTTTACACAAATTTCTGAACTTTACGGATCCTTATCCTTATACGGTGAACTTGTGCCGACTTCAAAGTTTAGAGCTTACAACTTACAAGTTACTTAACTTGGAACAAAATTAAGTTTACCAATAACCACAGTTTTAAAAGACGTAAAAATATTATTTTATATTTTTCCATCCGCTCTTTTTACCCCCCTCCCCGCCCTATTTTTTTCCATCCGTTACATACATATATACAAACTTAGCCATTAGTTCACATTTTTCATATTCTGGCCCCGCTAGCCCCGAAATTGACACGTTAGATAGCATTTTTAAAGAAATTCCTAGTAACTCCTTTTTACCCCCCTCTTAATTGTTTTAACATCTGTTAGAAAAAAAAATATTTTCTGACCTCAATAACCCCGAAAATGATATATTAGGTAACATTTTTAGAGAAATCCTCAGCCACTCATTTTACTCTCTCTACCTCGTCCCAGTAACTTTTCTTTTAACATTTGTTAAAAAAGATTTGATATTCTGACCTTGCTAGCCCCGAAATTGACATGTTACTTAAAATTTTTCAAGAAATTCCTAGTCACTCCTTTTTATCACATACTTACCGTACTCCCGTAAATCCATTAGACAAAATTAAATTTTCTGACATCAATAATCCCGAAAATGACACATTAGTTAATATTTTTAGATAATCTCCCAGTCTTTTCTTTTTATAACCCCCCCCCCCCCCTCCGGAAATTTTTTAACATCTGCTAGACAAAATTAGATTTTATGCCCTCATTAACCCCGAAAATGAGATATTAGTCAACATTTTCGGAAAAATTGTAAGTCGCTCCGGTTTTACCCCTATCACCTCCTCCCCTTTTTTATTTTTTAAGTCAAATACGAACAGGACTACCGGACCGTCCACTCACTTCAGCAGAAAACCTTTAAAACGAGACCATTCGGGAGAACTTAAACTTAAACAAAAACAAATTATCGAAATTGGTTAATCCGATCAATAATTATGCATGAACAATCATAAAAAATAACACATACGGGTCGAATTGATAACCTCGTCGTGAAATCGGTTAAAAATCGCACGAACATTTTATCTGAATAAACAAAAAATATATAAAGCAGAAACAATCGGCAACAATCAGTTTCTTCATCCTTCATGAGCGTAAACAAAAAAAATCTGTAAATGATACGCCTCTGTACCGAACAAGTCCCTGAGCATCTCATTCATATCATAAATTATTTTTATGACTGCCCCACGATTATTTTAATAAAACGAGTCCCGGAGATGTTTATGTAAATTCGACAAACGACTTTTAAAAAAATCTGTTCTCGTTGCCCAGTATTTTTAAATTCCGATTTTCAAAAGGCTCACCGCTGGGCGACTCTCACAATCGACAAAAAGATACGCGATTGAGATGTTTTTGGTCATCGTATGACTGCTGGGAGAAAATTATAGTTCCGTGTGGGTTTTCTGGTAGTACATGACAAAATTTTGAAATTTATTAACGCAGGTGGATCGTTTTTTATTTGCATTTTTCTTTGGTAAGTATTCATGTAACTGCTGTCAAATACTAGTCATAAAATATGGGTCTGCGAAAAATGTACGAAAAACAACATTTTGATATGTGAAATTTTGAAAGTCCTTTCTTTTAAAGTTCCAAATGTTCTGAAGATTCCAATAATATAAATAGCGAATATAAATTTGATACCATGCGGAGGTTCCGCGAATATTTCTCTATCTGATAGCAAATTTTCTGGAGAATCCAAAACTCTACTACATGATAAGATTTGAAAACTTGACGTTGTCCGAAATTGACAGAAATTAATTTTTGGCAAACATTTTTAATTGTTTCAAATCCTATTTCAAAAATTCCATTTTTAAACGAATTTATCTTTGATACCATAAGGAAATGCCGCGAATATTGCTCTATCTGATAGAAAATTTACTGGAGAATCCAAAACTGTACAACTTGATAAGGTTTGAAAGCTTGATGTGGTCCGAAATTGACAGAAAGTAATTTTAGGCAAACATTTTTAATTGTTTCAAATCCCATTTTAAAAATTTCATATTTGATCATTAAAAATGGACTTTGGTTTACATATCTCTATAGTATAACAGAAGAAACTGACTGACTGACATATCAACGCGCAGCAAAGACCACTGGGTCTAGAAACTTGAAATTTTGCCACATAAGCAAGCACACGCAAAAAAAGAAAAAATGTCAGACAAATAATAAGAATAGCAACAAGCATTCTAATATTTTATTCCTAAATAATATTCGCGAATTAAGACATTAAAATAGAAAGTACCAAAAGTAAAATAGCCGTCGTGTACTACATGATTTTAATAACCTAAAATTATCAAAAAGACGCATTTTACCGGTTTTCTTCCAAAAAATATCAAATATGACAAAGTACGTTCAGAATAACATTATTTATTACACATAAAATCAGATTTATGCATTTACCTAAGTTGGCTGTTTTTGTGTTTTTCAACGTCAGCTTAGGTAAATTCATAGCAGATTTTATGTTAAATAAATGTTCTTTTTAACGTACTTTGTCTTGTTTATTTGAAATTATTTTTAGAAAAAAACCGTTAAAATGTGTATCTTTGATAATTTTAGGTAATTTTACTTTTGACACTTTCTGTTTAATATCTTGGTGAAAATTTGCTTTAAAAATGGTCCATCTTAATAAAACATAAATTTTCATATACAAATTATTTAAAAAGAGTTTTACAAAATGATGTTAAAAATAAAAGTTAAACAATCTTCTTCACTAAACTACAGAGTTATTTTATAAAAATAACAACCAGAGACTTCAAAATGGCGACCTTCTCAAACTGAGAAAAACGCCTCCAGTGCCGCCATTTTGAGAGCAAACTACCACTTGTGTTATATCACCGAAAAGGGAATCTAAAGAGCTATCTAACGGTCTAATAAAATTGGTTGGTTGCCATTTAAAATAAAAAACTTCAACTCGCCTCCGGAGAAACCGCAATAGATATTCAATTGTTTTTTATGGAAAAAAGGTGTTTTGTCAACTAAAGCTTCGGCCCAAAGATGAAATTTATATTTTTAATATGAACAAAATTAGGGTATGTAAAATGATTTCGTTGACACCCGGTATATAAGAGAAGAAACTGACTGACTGACTGATTGACTGAGTATCAACGCACAGACCACACCGATGGGTATAGAAACTTGAAATTTTGCACAGCGGTTTACTACATAACGTGGGCATCTACTAAGGAAGGGTTTTTCAAAATTCAACCCCTAAGGGGGGAACAGGGGTTCAAATTTTCTATGAAGAAACAGTATTAGATGCGCCTGTTAACTCGAAACTTCATAGAAGTACTCTAAAAAATAAATGTTTAAACACTTGTTTTACAGTTTTTAATAAGGGGGTGAAATGGGGGTTTAAAGTTTGTAATGAATTAAAATTGATATATCGCGGACGAAGTCGCGGACGAAAGCTAGTAATTTATATATAGAGAAGACACCTAAATCTTGATAATTACACTTAAAGAATCTAACCCTACACTTAACCACAATCTTGTCAAATAATCAAAACGGAAGCATATTTCTTTAGAATTCAAAGAGAAACGTGTGAGAAATACCATGTAGACATTTAGTAATAGTTTCACGCAACAGAATATCGATAGCGAAGTGAATTTTTTCAAGGCAATACTGCCGAAGAACTGGACAGTACTTGGAATCGACGTATTCATTTACTGTATGTACATAGTTAATAAGTATCAAAAACACATTTTAAATAGAGATGTACTGTCGAGTGGGATACTTCAGGCCGGTACTTGTGGGTGTACCAAAGCGTCAGGGATTTAATCAACGTCTGTTTAGTAAAAATACTGTTACTAAGTAATCATAATTAGTAATCAAGGGTGATGATCTCAGAAGTGAGTCATCCCTGATAAGAAAAATTTAAAATAACCAAGTTATAAAAATAAATTTAAATGTTTGGAATAAAAACATTACAATGCCACATTAGCATAGGCTAACAAAGTTTATGTACTATGCACATTAGTTGCTAGTTAGCTTCGCTTTCGCCTTTAATAAGTGTAGTCTCTATGTTTTTCAAATAAGACTCTACTATTCCAGAAAAAAATATTATCTTAATAATGTGCAAGAGTTCTTCAAACTGTCAGTATGTGGTTTTTCGGAGTGCTCCCATAAGTTTTCTCCACAAAATACATTTCAAGATCGGCATTCACTGAAACATATTTTTTAAAGTGTAATTTTACGGTCTATAAAGAACGTTAAAGCACTAAATCTATGGACAAAAGATCTCTATTTTAGAATATTATTAACTATGCAGTGAAGCGTCTAGTGAGCAACGCACATCGCAAAAATCTGCATACTTTAATAAGAATAGTTCTTTTCTCGCGCTTCACTCCATCGGAATTCAAATTTGTAGAACTGAATTATTTGTTACAAGTTCTAAATAATGATTTTTTCAACGTTTTTTTTTGAAAATTTATGCCGTCATTTTTATCGTTGACCTTATACGAAATTCAAAATGGCGAGACGTGGATGGCGTTTTTAGGTATTAGAGATCCGGGTGAATGAATCCACTCTAGGTGCTTCTAAGTCTGTATGTACGGTGGTACTTAACGCATAATATTACAAGTGTAGGAGTTCATTTTTATCTTTTGGCAGACACTAAGCAAGAAAATGTTTTTGGCCGATTTTCACATTTCTGACAAGATTACTCGAAGAAAAAGTCAATATTACAATACATCTAGTCGTTGCTAGGCAACGAAAAATAACTTTTAGGATATAATCATACCTGTACTGTAAGGAAATGATATTTCCTTACAGTTGCTGCTGTAATAAAAAAGTTATTAAAACACGATTTTAGAAGATTTTTAGAACGGGGATAAATTTTATTAAAATGAAGGTATTTCCTTTGTTTCTTTTTTGTGTTGCCTAGGTAAAGACAGCCTACTACAATTTTTGTTTATTTTGATCATTTTTATTTTGTTAGTGAATGTCAAACTCAAAGTAAACGTATAGACGTCCATTAGATGTTGCTTTAAATTTGGAACAAATATTTTCGCTACATTCAATTTTATTGTTTTTTCGTAAGCAACAGAGGTAATTTAGCACCAAGTGATATCGCTCGGGCTGTAGCAATGATCGAATATGGTCGATCTTACAGTGATGCTGCTAAAATGTTTGGTAAAACAAAATCGACGATCCATCGTCTTGTTAGTCGTTGGCAGCAAACTGAAGAGTATGTGAGAAGATGAGGTCAAGGCTCAACCACGGCTATAGATGATCGAAATAGGCGTCGAACGGCAATTCAAGCAAGAAACGAACTAGAAGAAGTTCGTGGTAGCAGAATAAGTGAGCGTACAAGTCGGAAGAAGACTCAAAGAAGTTGATTTAAAGTCGTATAGGCCAAAACAGCCCCAAAACTTCAGAGACATCATAGAGTAGCGCGACTAGCCTTTGCTCGAAAACACCAAAATTGGAATGATGATCAGGAGGGTCGAGTTTTGTTCACGGATGAGAGCCGTTTCTGCGTAAATTCGATTAACGGCGGAGAAAGATTGTATCGATGTCCAGGAGAACAAAATTAACAATTTAATTTTACTCCTACTGTCTCTTTCGGTGGATGCTCAATTATGGTGTGGGGAAGCTTATGTTTAGGGGTACGTACAGAGTTGGTGGTAATTGATGGTGGCGATAGGTACATAAGGGATGTTCCGCAAGATCATGTGGTACCTTTCGCCCAACATATTGGAGCAAATTTCCTCTTAATGTACGACCATGCTCGCCAGCACGTTGCTCGTTGTGTAACTGACATTTTAAACCAAATGGATACCAACAATGAATTGGTCTTCATGTTCCCCAGACATGAGTCCGATCGAACATGTCTGGGACATGCTATGCAGACGACTAAGGTCAAGAATTCCTGCTGTCCAATACATAGAAGAAGTGAGAGCTGCTCTACTTGAAATATGAGAGAATTTGCCTCAAGAAATGACCGACAACGTCATCAGAAGTATGAGAAGACGGATGACTGCAGTCTTGAGGGCTCCTGGGGGAAACATACGTTATTAAAAAAAACTAATCCTTGTAATTTTGCTTTATCACTAAATGTTTGAAACTAGTCAAAATGTTCAATTTATTTCTTGCAAAAACGTTTTTTTGGCTTATGTTTTTAAACAGGCTTCAAATAGGCATGAAGCTTTGCAAAACCAGCTGCAATTAGCTAGCTTTTAGTTAACTTTTCATTTTAAGAGATTCCGTTCAAATGCGTTAGTTGCAAGTACTTGCTCAACTATTCGTACAAGCAAAATTAGCATGCAAGTTAAGTTGAACGCCGGTCTACCTTTCCTGTATAACTATAAATTTGATGTGTAAACAAGGTTGCAAGTCATTGCAGTAGTAGTTAAATGAGGAAATGGCGCCGAATGGATGGTTGGATGAACAAATTTTTTTCAGACAAATGCAAAATATAAATGTTTATGAAACGTTAGAAGTGCTCAATATATAAATAAAAATGATCGCGACGCCGCATATGAAAAAATGTTGGTTTGGTTTTCACTTTCTGCAGTATAACACGTAATTCTTCATCTAACGCATTACATAAAACATTTATTACATCAAAATATAACAATTCCTGATTCTTCCATTTTTAAACAGACATCAATATATATAAAAAAACACTTCACACAAAAATCTTGCACAAGTACTTGAAAAGTGTAAACAAAAAATTTGGAAATTTTATGTTACAGGTACCTGCAATCAAGCATTTGTGCAAGAAAAAATTGCATAATGTTAACGCGCCTTTAGATCAGTGACCATCCACCACGACAGATATGTTTTTGGCTAAAGAATCAACTGTAAACTTGTTGATAGAGTTTTGAAACATCCTGTATAGTAAGGAATGAGGACGAAAATCAGGAAAAGGGTCAAGTTCCAAGAAAGCAGAGGAAAATAATAGGAAACATGTTGGACAAGGGTAATTAAAAATAAGTTTACTTACCAGAATCCAAATCAGTAGCACTAACAGTCACTATATTAGTTCCTATAGTGACATTTTCAAAGACTTCATTGCTGTAGGACATTGGATCGAAAACAGGAGTGTTGTCGTTGAGATCTAGAACGTTACAGTAAACTGTCAAAGTACTAGACAGGGGGTGGATTCCTGAGTCTTGTGCTTGGACCACTAGGATGTAGTGTTGAACCTGAAACAAACGCAAATGGTCAAATAATATAGAACTCGTTTTCAGAAATTAGATTTATATTTACTATTTAAATAATCTAACATTAACAATATTGATTCTTTAATTGAATTCGTTCTCATTTTTTGAATACAAGTTAAGATTTAAACCATGGATTTAGTATATAAAAGGATTCGATATCCGTATACTGTGAGCGTATCGAACGTGAAGCATTATATTTTGTTGTTTGTGACTCTCTTGGGGGCGCAGTTTACGAACTACGAACATAGACCAAACTACGAATTACTACGTAATTGAATCAAGAATGGTAGTAGAAAGAGATAAAATAGCATTGAAGTGTTGGAGCTCAGAAGTGTTGCTGTCTGTCCTGGTTGTTTAGGAAAACGGCTGAACCTCGGTCTGAACACTCGTTTACACGTACGTCTTTGTCTAATGAACTAGAAAAGAAAAAGTGCGACGTATAGATTTATATGGATTTATAAATGACTCGGCGCGACTTTAAATAAACACCTTTAGCAATAACATAACCTATAAATAATAAAAGCTTTTTAACTTAAATTTATTATTATTTAGCAGAAAATAAAGTAATTTAGGGCTTTTATTACTTTTAGTAAATCTTGTGATGCCTCTTACGTATTTTTTGTACACAAATACAAGGTAAAATAAGATGTGGCCAATGTTTACAAATTGTGTTTACAGTGTCGCTTAGAATGGTTTGTTTTGGCTTCAAAGAATGTTACCTCATCCCGTATCCTTTCATGTAATAAATCCATGATTTAAACCATAAATTAAGTTTAAAGCAATACAATAAAATATTTGGATCAATTGTAACATCTTCGGTACGAACGTTCTTAAAAATTATTTTTATAAGATTTTATAAAAACTTGCTTGAAATTTCCTTGATATCAAGCTTATAGTGTCGATCACAAGAATGCGTAAGCACAATTTTCCAATAAAAACTTGTCAACGAATCAATCTATATTCTTTTAATAAAATAGAGAACACAGTCAGCGATATGTTTTATACTTAATTTATGGCACGTCTTTGGGCATATTTCCTTTTTGAGATGTATGAAAGGCACACAAGTGATGTTCTATAGAGAGACGTTATGGAATTAAAATGAATTAAGTATTTCTCATTCAGGTATTTATATCCTTTTTATAAAAGGGTTAGAAATGGTATTGTGGTTAAATATACCCGCCAAAGTTTAGACCCAGCCTGTAAAAGGATTTGTTGCATTTCGTTTTCGGCATGGATTTATTATATAAAAGGATTCGATACCCGTATAGTGTGAGCGTATCGAACGTGAAGCCTTATATTTTGTTATTTGTTATTCCCTTGGGGGAGCAGTTTACGAACTACGAACATAGACAAGACTACGAAGTACTACGTAATTGAATCCAGAATGGTAGTAGAAAGAGATAAAATAGCATTGGAGTGTTGGAGCTCAGAAGTGTTGCTGTCTGTCCTGGTTGTTTAGGAAAACGGCTGAACCTCGGTCTGAACACTCGGTTACACGTACGTCTTTGTCTAATGAACTAGAAAAGAAAAAGTGCGACGTATAGATTTATATAGATTTATAAATGACTCGGAGCGACTTTAAATAAACACCTTTAGAAATAACATAACCTATAAATAATAAAACCTTTTTAACTTAAATTTATTATTATTTAGCAGAAAATAAAGTAATTTAGGGCTTTTATTACTTTTAGCAAATCTTGTAATGCTTCTAACGTATTTTTTGGACACAAATACAAGGTAAAATAAGATGTGGCCAATGTTTACAAATTGTGTTTACAGTGTCGCTTAGAATGGTTTGTTTTGGCTTCAAAGAATGTTACATCATCCCGTATCCCTTTATATAATAAATCCATGGTTTTCGGAGACTAACGCGTCACTTTTCTCCCTTGGGGGAATTAAAATCTGTGCGAAACAAACTACGCCTCTCTTTTTAAACCACTTATACGGAAAATTTATTTAAACCATCTAAAACTGCACGGATTCAAGTAAATTAATGTTTTTTTTTATATACCCAAGGTTTTTTTTATACATTAAAGAATGAATTTAGAGAAAAATTAATGGTTGGTCTGATAGACCAGTTTTAATACCGTAAAAGCCGCAGACTTTAATAAAAAAATAAAAAAAAATTGTGTAAAGGAACCCTCTCGGCCCGCACTGCGAATACTCACACATACAAACCACAGAAAACCCATTTAAAATGTTATTACTAACAGGACATAAATATGCACATGGCTTCAATAATGGTATTCACCAGACGTAAAAACAATATGGATTTCAAAGCGTTCATTGAAAACCTCAAGGTATTGTACCTCAAATGTATGACAATTCGTTATTAGGCACGTTTTGCGAATAAAGACTTTCTTTAGTCTCAACACTGCCAATAAAGTGTGGTACATAAAAATGTACAAGTCGCCAAAGTTGAGTTTTCGAAAAATAAACGTTGTATTTTGAACGTATGCACTGTAGACATACATAATTATAATTCTATATCTATAGATCAGAACATTTTATTGCATATTGTTGCCATCGCTTTCGAACATGATCTCAGCTGGCACAAACACATTACTTTCATAGCCATCAGGCGCGGCCCGTGAGTTTTTTTTACAGGTGGGTCAAAATTTTCTGGGCAACTAGTGATGTCAACGCTACAAGCAAAATATACTTTTTTAATTAAGGAAAGTTTTTTTTAATACTGTGCCTAGTTTTGCCAAGAAATTATTTACCTACAAATAAACACCGCAAAAATCATAAGATAGGTACTGTAGTATATTGAACATTGCTACTTTAGATGTTTATGACTTTTGGCATTCCTTTTCTATGTGTTTTAGTCTAAGATTGTTAGCGGCTTCCCGTTTTGATACGTCTGCGTCTCCTCAATAGAGGTTGCGCCTTGTACTAAAAGTATGATACAGGCTGCCAGCTGTAGTAGATATTAGATTACCAATAATTTTAAAAAATATTTTATTGAGGAACAAGTGCTAAACTTGTTGTCAATTTTCAGAGCCGGTCAACTTTTTTAAATAACAAAAATTTAAAAAAAAGTCTGCCCGAGCACAGCCTCGAATTCACGACCTCTTGGTTCACTAGCACAGAGACTCTACCTCTGGACCACGTTGCTAATATGGGAAAGCCCGTGCCGATGCCGTTATATTTGATGACTAACATTGGCGTATTTCGTGATTATCGTATTTCTATGTTTAGCCGTTAATTAATAATACATTAATACAATGCAAATACAATGCGCATTTTAGGTACCTAATTAGTTTTTCTTCGTCCAACCCAAATGCTTTGAAAGAGTATATTTCACGGGGCGGTTCGAGTGTTTTTCCATAGTGGGAGTGGCGCGATATTATTGGTGGGCCGTCGACAAATTTTGTCTCTTTTTAACTTCTTGAAGCACATACATATGTCTGTTTCTCTCTTCGTCCGTAAAAGCCTGAGGCCAATTTAAAATACGACCCAGCCCGGAGCAAGCTTGGATATCTTTCGACAATGGCATGGCTTTATTCTTTCTTCGTGAGTTTTCGCATGGAACTTCCACTTTTTTGAAAGAAAAGTTTGGTTTTAAAAAATAAATTATTTGGTGGATCATTGAAAATAAATTTAGGTGGGTCATTGACCAAATGAGTTTATGGACGGACCGCGCCTGATCACCAGCTAACAAGCTCTGTTTTCTCTTCCAAGCCAGAAAATACTTATCCCCTTCCAACTTACACACTATCTATGTTTCCCAAATAAGACCTAAGCTAAAGTACTGTACCCACACCTGGGGAGCAGCATCAGTTTTGACACGTAACATTATTGATTCTATCCAAAAGAAAACTCCCTTTTTTCGCTCATCGCCGCTGTATTGGGGATTTGTCCCTTTTCTTCCAATACTTCCAGCCTGGAAGGGCTGTCAGACATCCCGATTTAGGCGGGAGTCTCCCGATTCCTAACTGAACCTCCCGCCTTGTAAACTAAGTCATCAAACTCCCGATTTTCACTAAAACCTCCCGCGATACTTCATATTTATGAAAAAGTACACAGCGTCTTGTAATTTTGCATTGATACAGTGAAACTAGTACATATCAGTTTAAGTATCGATAAGTCTTGACCATCCTACCAGAGTTATTAAACTATAGCTCCTCGAATTTTTGCCCCATGTTTATATTGTATATTGTATATGTACCTATTATTATACCTACTACTTTTAGCACATACTTACTTCGTTTTCTTATGGTTACGTTAAATAAAATTTCTTTTCGAAAACCTCCCGCTTTTTAATTTAGAAAATCTGGCAGCCCTACTTCCAGGGATTTTGCTCTGAAGAACTAGCCGTTATAAATCCCTCCTTGATTGTTCCTGACAGAATAACAAGAGGCGCGTTACGTATGCATCCATGGATTTATTATATAAAAGGATTCGATATCCGTATACTGTGAGCGTATCGAACGTGAAGCCTTATATTTTGTTGTTTGTTATTCTCTTGGGGGAGCAGTTTACGAACTACGAACATAGACAAGACTACGAATTACTACGTAATTTGAATCAAGAATGGTGGTAGAAAGAGATAAAATAGCATTGGAGTGTTGGAGCTCAGAAGTGTTGCTGCCTGTGTTGGTTGTTTAGGAAAACGGCTGAACCTCGGTCTGAACACTCGGTTACACGTACCTACGTCTTTGTCTAATGAACTAGAAAAGAAAAAGTGCGACGTATAGATTTATAAATGACTCGGAGCGACTTTAAATAAACACCTTTAGCAATAACATAACCTATAAATAATAAAACTTTTTTAACTTAAAGTTATTATTATTTAGCAGAAAATAAAGTAATTTAGGGCTTTTATTACTTCTAGCAAATCTTGTAATGCTTCTAACGTATTTTTTGTACACAAATACAAGGTAAAATAAGATGTGGCCAATGTTTACAAATTGTGTTTACAGTGTCGCTTAGAATGGTTTGTTTTGGCTTCAAAGAATGTTACATCATCCCGTATCCTTTTATATAATAAATCCATGCATGCATCGCTTTACTGTCCAGCTACAAAAACCTAGAACATCCCACTTCTCTCGCTCATTCATACCTAGGGTTTCTAGATTATGGAAGAAATTGCTTGCAGATGTTTTCCCTTCCCCCCTCAACCTTCAATTCTTTAAATTCCGTGTCAATAGATCACATTTTCCTTCTCTTCAGGCACCCACGGTACGTTAGTACTTAGGCTCGAAGTCAATGTGTCCGTCTTAGATAAAAAAAATGTTACGTCAAAAATAAGGTACGATTTTTTTCGAGAATTTTGGAGCTGATTTCGCCATTGAAATGTTGCAAAAGAGCACCATGAACTTGTTAAAACGCAGTATACGCATTTAAATCTCACCTTGATGTTTTTATGCACTTTCTCGTGAACTTGCAGTTGATTATGCAAAAGTTGTTAAATAACTAAAGAGTTTTTGCACGCTTTTAGAGGACTTCGTGTCCACAACATCCTAGTAAAAATATTATATGATTGTAAATTTCTTATTTTTCTGACTAGTCCTCGTTTGAAGAAGTTCCAAACGATAAGCTTTACTACAATCTCAAATAAAACATCTAAAATCTCCGAATTTGTTTCAATTTCTGAAAGCATTGACATTAAAAATAAGTCTATGCAGGTGAAGCTTGTAAAAAGAAAAACGTTTAGCTAATGACAGTACCACTAAAGAATACATTGCGTTCTAAGAAGATATTGATCATTTTCCACCATATAATATCACGACTACTCTTGAAGATAGCGAAGCAACTGAAAGTGACTTAGAGGCAGACTAAGATACATAATATAACTACATATTATTAACTTATTTTTCATTGAATTGGGTTCCTATATATTCTTTTCATTAACTATTACAGTTAATATTATTTAAATTATATGATAATAATAATTTGTTTCAGGAATTTTGTCCCAATTCGCCATAACATCGCTGCACTGTACTGCGTCACAAATACATCCCAGTTTACCCTATATGCCTTTCTTTTGTCAACATATGGAATTGGTTTTTATAACAAATAACTGAAAAATAATAATGATAAAAAACTACTAGTAATGCGAAGCTCTTGACACTGCAAATTACGCTGAGAGTCAAAAATTTTTGTTCATCTATTCTCAGAAATTCCCAAGTAAAAATTTAGCCATAGCTGACAACTTAGGATTTGTTTAGTTATTATTCATTATGTTATTATGTCTGGCCATAAAAGACGACCATAACTGGTGGACAGCACTTATAATTCTAACAAATTCAAAAACGTAACTATTAATCTTGGGAATTAATGGTATTTTAACATGTATAGAAGGAATAGCAGTCTCAGCGGCGTACCTATTAAAATATAACTCTTCCAAAATTCTTAATTTCAAAAAGTTAAACTACCACAACACAAATAAAACAATCCAGAGAACAGCTGTTCAAACCAAGATTAAAATAATATCGGTCAACTAAACACCTAGAAATGTTGTGTTTTACTAACTTATAATGCACAGAACTAAGCGCGTACGATATTTTGTTAATACTAATAGCACTATTAAAGGGCTGAAATCTATTTTCTTTCACTAATTAATAAACAAAAAGCAAAAGGTTACAATTGAGCCAGGCAACAGCCGTTCTCGAAAAGTAGGTGGGGGATCATATCATTCGCCAGGTTATAAATAACTTGGGAATCCCTGATTGGTCTAAAATGTAAATAATGGTACCTAAAGGTACTTGATTCGAAATCAATGGTTTGAAAATATCCCCAAAATCGTGCGTTACCGCGCATGATTAAAGCTACACGTGGGCCGTATTCTGTAAGTCGACAGAAGCCCATGCCGGGGGTATTTTTTGATTTGTTGGAGGCTTGTTATAGTTTTCCAGTGGTTGGAATTCATTGGGTTGTCTATTTCGGTTCAGAAATAGTTTTTTGGTAAAGAAAAAATCAATGTTGAATATCCCGAGGCCATGGTAAACAAGCCAATGACTGTACCGTATCCAATTTATTTTGAGAATGATGACAGAATCCCATTTTACAACGGAGGTCAATTATGTCTCTCCCGCATGTTCTTTCTCTCTCATTTTTTCTCTCTCGTCTTCTTTTTCTCTCATACTCGTAAAATTTTTACAGCTGGTAGAAAGTTAGGTTATGAGAAAGATAAATATGACATATTATTTGAAGTCTGTCCCATAATATAAGTTGTTTTTGCAGTGTAAAAATATACTTAAAAGTTTATATAAAGTATTAGCAGCTTAAATTCCTGTGTTCTATGAACCTGGGACTGACTAACAACTATTGAAATATTACGCCAGATACATATTTCTTCTCCTCTACACTACTTGGACCGGGCGTTATGGGAATGAGTAACAGGAACGCCGACCCGATGTAAAGTTGAGAATAGTGGGCATCGGGCATTACAGAGGATCTCTATAGTTATTGAGAAAGTAGTGAAAATTGCGCCCTAGAAACGTTTGTTTTCAGTTTAAAGCTGAAGTCACAGTGCCATTGCAAAGTATATCTATCCTTTTGGAACTAAGACTCAACATTTACAGTTAAAAATTGTGAAACTACTTGGTATATTCGATTAAACAATTTTTATCTCGTCTTTAATTTACACAAATGTCACTGTTCGCAGGTAGGCTGTATTATAGATCCATTTTCATTATACTCGTATATCGGAGAATAGGGAATATTTTTTAACCTTCGTAATAAAAGTATTTACTCATTTTTGCTATTTTTTCTTTATATATTTAAAAACTTTTCCTCCGATCCTTTTATTGCAAATTATTGGTTAGAGGGAGTATTGTTACTTGGGTAGGAAACAATTTTAAGTCGTATACAGTAACGTTAATGTGGCTATGCTGACACTGTTTTTGCTTAATAAAAGCGAGATTTTTGCAAATGCTGTTTGTGTTCAGTAAAAACAAAGGTCTTTTGCTAAAAAATCATAAAACTTACGTAAGTATTTTGTCAGGTTAGAAATTTATTTTTTATGACAATTTCGATTAAACTTTCACAGTAGACAACCAGAAATACTTGCACAAACAAAGCCGCCCGTAATTCAATGTTTGATTATTCTGTTTTATTGGAAACACCATCGTTTTTATTTGTCTTTTACTAATGGCCCTTTTGCTAACGAGGATAGAAAGAAATCGGATTCCGTTGGGAATTTTATCAGGAAAAAAAAAGAATTTTGCGATGACTAATCTTTCGAAGTATATATCCAGCAATACTTCCACAAGCAAAAATGGTACGATAAAAATTTGAACAAATTCTTTTTTTATTTGTCTTTGTCTAATGCACTTCCGCCAACGATAGAAAGAAATCTGATTCCTCCGTGATTATCAGGAAAGAAAAGATGAATATTGTGATCACTAAAATATGTTCTGGTGTAAACGGTCCATGGAACTGACCAATAGGGTGAATTCTTGTTCAATTATTTTTTCTGTCATCAATATCACATAAAATTGAAAACAATATAGTCACTTTGACAGCTCATTTTCCCAGGTGTCATTAGGATAAATTATCCATAACGTACTACTTAAAAAGCCGCCTCTAACTTCACGCAAATAGTACTAAAATTGTAAAAGTTAAGTGAGGTAAAATTACAATTGTTACAACTTCCGGATATTGCAGATAGCTTTTACTTCGACTAAATATGGATAAGCAACTGTATTTTCTGTCATAAATTTTTTGACGGCTATTCATTATTCATACTTTAACAAGCGTTCTTGTGTTCGGGTCGAGAATTTATTAGCTTTTGCTGATAAAAATAATAGCCGATGTTAATTAGAAAATAACTGACGGAACTGAATGAAATTCCTTAAAAATTGTAAAACATTTACGCCAAGTCACAATATTTACAATAATTGCTGTATTACTTCAAGTAAATAAATGTACAGTCGGGAGATTTATTATTCGTCCACTTGTAATTTTTCAAAGATATAGATAAAACTTCTACATTAAATTTAGTAAATTTTTAAAAATAAGTTAACAGATATCTCTTTTCCCGAGAAATGAAAATAACAATAACTTTTCATATTTCACAGGATCTTTTGGGCAAAAAAGATAAAAGAAAGATAATTTAATAAAATATCGGCGAGCAAAACTATTCGTCCACTCCCAAAAAAAAAAAAAAAGAAGATGTACCTAGGTACATACATAGAATGTATTTATCTGTTCTTGTAGTGATAAAAAATTTCTAAATATAGATTCTAAATTATTTTTAATAGCAGTTTGAGATACCGTGGTCTAAAGAATACAGCAAATTTTCAAGATTTGTCGCAAATCATCAGAAGTGCCTGAAGAAATCAGACATTTGATTATAAAATTATATCAAGAAGGAAGATCTCAAAGAAACATAAGAAAAATTGTTGGACGAAGCCGGTCAACAGTTGACTATATTATAAAAAAATATGAAACAATCCATACAACAAAAACCTTCTCAGGGAGAGGAAGAAAAAGTTCTGACTTTCAGAGAGAAACAAGAAATACTAAGAAAAGTTCAAGTACAAAAAGGTCATCCATGTAACAATAATAAGAAAATTTTTAAGAAGCCAGGGTATACAGGCACGAGTTGGTCGAAAGATACCATCAGTAAATAAGAAAAATAAGCAGGATGTCGAGTTTGCTCAGAGGCATTTTGACAAAAATACTGAGTACTGTAAAAACATCATAAACTGACGAAATAAAAATTGAGTTGTTTGGTAAAATAAAAAAAGGTTTTGGCGTACAGAAAGCGTGGGGAAGCCTACAAACCTAAAAATTTAATTCCAACGGTAAAGTACGGAGGGGGTTTCGTTCTAATCTGAGGGTGTATGCCATGGCATGGAGTGGGCCAGCTCCATTTTATTGACGAAACTATAGATCGGTTCGTCTACATGGACATTTTAAAAAAGGATTTAAAACAATGCGCGAAGAAAATGTTAATTGGAGACAATTTCTTATTTCAACAAGACAACATCCAAAGCATACAGGGCGGGTCGTTAAAGAGTGGATACTGTATAGCGTACCAAGAATGTTGGAAAAGCCACCGCAATCCCTAGACGTTAACCCGAATGAACATCTATGATGGGAACCCAAAGGAAGGGTGAAAGAACATAAAATTTCCAACAAAGTTGCGTTAAAAGCAAGATGTCAAGGAGAATGGTCAAAAATTGAAGTACGTTTTGTTATAAAACTGGTATAGTCAATGCCTATCAGGTTACAACAAATTATAAAATCAAAAGGGTACCCCACACGTTATTAGTTTTGGCATGTTTGGACTAATTTCGAAAAAAAATGTTGGTGGACGAATAATTTTTCTCCCTTGGATTTTAAGAAATTATGTTTTATTAATTATATTTTTGAAATACATTGTCTAGGTTGGACTTTATATTACGGTCTTTAGTACATGAATAGTTGTTTTTATTTTTGTAATGAAAAGCAAATAAACTTAAAAGTAATTTTATAAGTAATAAAATTTAATTTTATCCCAATTTTTTAAAAAATTTATAAGTGGACGAATAATTTATCTCACGACTGTAGGTGCTAGGGTCAATGTAAGAATGCGCGCAGGCCAATTAATTACTGTTCCTGCTGTAATTCTCAGTAACACGGATGGCATGGCATATTTGGCAAATTAACATAATCTAAAGATTCTGAAATTAACCTGCAATGTCAAGTTCGATCTCGAGAAAAAAAATGGACTTAATAATTGAGAGTAATGCTAATTTATGGACAATCATAATGCAATTCTCTACAGACAAGAACACTTGATAGGGTTAATCGTAACTTAAGAGAAACAGAAAGAGATGAAGCGTAACTAAAATTTGAAGGACAAATAAAAATTTCTTTTTGATAAAATTTTGGAAATCTTTAAATTGTAAAATTGTGCAAAACAGTTAAGTACAGCTTTTTTGGGTTTAATTAAGCAGATGCTTGCACTTTAATATACTGTCTCATCCTGCGGATTTTTTCTCGCTGTACTTGAAACAAGATTCCAGGATCGTTTCGAATAAAATTGCAGTAACGGGTTATCCTTTCAAGTAACTCTTCCCTGGTGTTCACTGGCGTCTGAGGAAAATTTTCTGGTTTTGGTATTGTTTAAAAATATTTTATTTCAGAATAGACTTCAAAGTGAAAATACAATTCAAAATGCGAACTTATACTCGTATTATTTTCATTCGTTATTAACAATATTAATGGTAAAAGTTAAACGCACAAAGTTTTTTGTGCGTTGGCCGTTGGACCCATAGGAAATTTGACGGTAGGCTGTTGGATTGAAACAGTAGCAATCGACGTTGAATACCACTCTTAATGAAACCATCCGTCGTTAAGTAAGTTTGACCACAACAATAATCAAACACTATTCTGTGGTTTGACCCTACACGACCCAGTCTCCAATGCAAAAAATAACCAGACTTTATTACTAAAGTCCATCGCTTTGTTTTCTAAGTGCATTTAACTCCCAAACCCGGAGTCTCTAGTTTTTGTCCATCTGTATAACGACGTTGTCATTTTTGCATTGTCGTGCTATTGAATTCCAAACGTTATTTTATTTAATTTTAGTGAACTTTTCCTTTTCATCTTAGTAACCAGTAAAATCAAGTAATTTTGAGAATTTATATCAATAACCAATGGGATTCAGCATTCAAGCTTGTTGCTCTTAAAAAATGCATTTGTTCCTTATAATTATTTGTTCTCTTCATCTAAATCTGTCTTTTTTCAATTTTATCTCCCGAATTATCTCTTCATATCAGATTGGCACATACCACTGCGGTCTTTTTTTTCTGTATCTTTTTAGATATCTCCACAACTGTGCTGTGCTATTCTTTCATTGCCAACCCTTTCTTTCCTTGTTACTCATTAACATTCTCTTTTCTGTCACATCTAGTCTCCGGTCATGCGCTTTCTTTATTGCTCATGTGTCTTACATACATCATTGTAGGTCTGGTCACTGTTTTATGAACCACTCTCCCCTTTCTTGCACTAATCCTACAGCCACAAAACCCACGGAGACGTTCTCCATAATTAAGAAATTTGCAGTTTTTTAATACTTTAAATATGACTTTACCAAGCTCAGATCAGCAGAAAATCTCCTCAAAGCGATAAACAACGTCCTTCTCAATTGTTTTCTATGATATTTGTAAGGTATTTGACCCCGTTTTGGGTTATATTATAACAACCATAAACAATTGTACTTACAGCGTTTTAGTTTTCATATTATATATCACAGGTATTCCCATCTCTTTTTTAAAGAGAGAATTATGAGAATTCTGGTTTTATACAATATAACGTTAAAATTTATCTCAGTGCAAACACTCTTGGAGACGTTCTTGCTACTTTTATAGACATATTATGCGTTCGGAAAAGTAGTGGTACGATTTGGTATTACTTGGTCGGACATATTTTAGTCCCTAAACTTTATTATATTGATTTTTTTGAGTTTTGTTAAAAAATTCTATCCAGAAACCAGTAAGGACTCAATTAGGGTAGACAATATAAATTCTTATGACTCGGTTATTGAAAAATTTGTGTTTGATCAACTGTATCTTCTAATCTGAAGCGAATTCCTACAAACACTGCTTTATTTGATAGCAGATTATCTGGATATTCCAAAAATGGGTAACTCATTAAGATTTTCTTAGTTTCAGTCCAGAAATTCATAAAAACTGAATTAAGGTGCAAAATTAAAGTGTTTTGATCCTATTTTCAAAATTTTTATTTAATCAACTGTATCTTCTAATCTAGAGAGGATTTTCGCGAATCTTGCTTTGAAAAATTTTCTGGAAATACCAAAAATACGTAACTTATTAAGGTTTCATCAAAGATTTTGTCCAGAAATCCATAAAAATTGAATTAAGGTAGAAAGTTTAAATTTTTATGACCTTTTTATGACCGATTCCAAAACTATATAACTGGTTACGGTTGTATTAAGGATTCTGTTCAAAAATTCACAAAAACTGAATTAGAGGAAAATTTTCTAATTTTTACACCCTCTTTTTAAAAAGTTTTTATTTAATCAACTGTAGGTACCTTCGAATCTAAAGCGAATATCCGCGAATATTGCTTTATCCGATAGCAAATTTTCTGGAGATTCAAAAAATATATAACTTATAAAGGTTTCATTTAAAATTCTACCCAGAAATTTATAAAAGCTAGAGGTTATTAGTACAGTAAAACTTGTGTTAACGGACACCCTTTTATATCGGCCACCTGTGTTATCGGCCAGTTTCAAGCTAACAAAAATCTACTTTATAGGAAATCCCGTAAATAAAAACCCTTAGATAATGGCATGGACACCCTTATAAAACAGCCACGGCCAGACGTACCTCAATTTTTATAACCTATTTCTAGGTAAATCAACCTTTTCATAGTGGCCGGAATTTCTTTGGCCTAATTTGTATTTTATTATTTTATGATTACATTCTGCAAACTTTAAGGGTGGAAATACCCAACAATATTATTTTTTACCTGGTTCAAATAGCATTAGTGGTTATAGGGTGATTATCTTCACATTATATTTTTAGTTGTGTCTTAGATCGATACGAGTAAACTTGTTTTCGTGTTCGGAATCGGAGCGTGTTTAATAATGTCCCTAAAACGAAAACGTTTGTCACTGAAGGACAAAATTGATGTTATCGCGGAAAGTGAAAAGTATGCCTTGGGTTCGCGAAAACTGGCTGAAAAGTTTGGTGTTTTTGGATTTAGATAATGTTTTTGGTAGGTATATATTTTATAAAAACGTTTGTTCGCTATATGTACGTGAATATGCACCTAATTAAATAAAAAACAAATCTCCAAATGAACTTTTATTTTAGTCTTTGAATGGTGCTGGCTTCTACTTGATGGAAATTCATTACAAAATTTATTTGAAATAAAAGACAATAGTTTGTCTTTTATTTCAAATAAATTTTATTTTAGTTATAATTAAACTGTGATATGTAAATGTTATTAGGCTTTAGAAACCCCTCTGAGTAAGTGTTTACTTTTTTATATGCAAAAATTGAGAATAAATTCTCTCACCACCTGAAAATTCCTTATATAATGAGGATTTCAACAAATAATGGCAAAACAGCTATTCTCCGGGCTATATGCCCCTCCGAGCGCTGAATTACCTGCCAAAATTTGCCGTATTTTCTTCTAACACAGTTAGATAAGAAAATACTAATGTTTCGAATGCAAGAGAAACTACCAGGAAGATGGAAGCTTTTTCTTTAGTTAGAATGTCGTCACCTGCAGACCGGTTTCGAACTCGTTGGTTCTCATCAGTACAGGATAGACGAACACACCAACCTTCCGAAAAAGTAATCCCTTAAAGCTACAACTGTCGTACTGCATAAGCAGTGAGACACAGGCAGCGCCATCCATTAGCAGTTTCAAGCATTCAGAGTAGAGTTTACCGTAAGGTAAAATTTTCAAACGTATGAATGAAAGTCTACTTGTCAGGGGTACATATAAATATGCAAAAATTGAGAATAAATTCTCTAACCACCTGAAAATTCCTTATACATATAATACATAATATTGCCATTATTTGTTGAAATCCTTATTGTATAAGGAATTTTCAGGTGGTTAGAGAATTTATTCTCAATTTTTGCATATTTATATGTACCCCTGACAAGTAGACTTTCATTCATACGTTTGAAAATTTTACCTTACGGTAAACTCTACTCTGAATGCTTGAAACTGCTAATGGATGGCGCTGCCTGTGTCTCACTGCTTATGCAGTACGACAGTTGTAGCTTTAAGGGATTACTTTTTCGGAAGGTTGGTGTGTTCGTCTATCCTGTACTGATGAGAACCAACTAGGGATGGCAATTTTTAGAAAAACATCGATGTATCGACATGTTAGACATCGGTGGACGTCACATCGATGGGTTCGAAACATCGAAAGAAAAACATCGATGTTTCGATGTATCGACATCGTTGGAAGTCACATCGATGGATCCGATATAGAGTCATTTAACATTTAATATTATAAATATATAATATTATAAATTATAATATTATAAAATAAAATGTATTAGCCAAAAATGTATATTAAAATATATTAATACTTACCGTCAAAGATATATTATCAGTCTTATCACTTGTTTTCGTTTCCCCACTGCTGGCATTTCCGTTATGCATTTTAAAGGGTCCTCTTAAATTTGAGGTATTACCTGACGTTTTAATAATTTTCCCACACACCTTGCATCTGGCTTCATTCTTGCTTTGCTTCACAAAATATTTCCATACTTTACTTATTGGAGGCATTTTTGAAATGAGAAATTAATTACAAAAACAATTACAACCACAGGGGAAGTCCCGAATTGAAAAATAAGACTGTCAAGTACTCGGCCGACTGACTGCCGTGTCAAGGGCGCTGCCAAACCTTGCGCTCATTAAGAACTAATCAGCTGTTTATATTTAAAAATGCATGGCATTCCTGGTGGCTTTGTACTGCGCCGCGATCGTAAATTATTGTGGCAACACAGCGTTGACTCCCATTCATAGCGTTTTCCATTGGTAAATTTAGAGCACGTGAAATGTATTTCTATCATTCTTCTTTGTATATACGTAGAAAAGGACACAAACACACTCACACTCAGTTCGCGCTGGTTCTACCAATGGAAAACGCCATCAGTTTTATAATCGTCGCACGTTCACACGAACACGTGTTGAATGGAGTTCGATGTTTGTTCGTTCGATGTTCCAGTTGTTACATCGATGCATCGATACATCGATATTTAAAACATCGATGGAAAACATCGAATTTTTAAGTTCGATATATCGATGTTTTCAAAACATCGATGTATTGTTGCCATCCCTAGAACCAACGAGTTCGAAACCGGTCTGCAGGTGACGACATTCTAACTAAAGAAAAAGCTTTCTTCTTCCTGGTAGTTTCTTGCATTCGAAACATTAGTATTTTCTTATCTAACTGTGTTAGAAGAAAATACGGCAAATTTTGGCAGGTAATTCAGCGCTCGGAGGGGCATATAGCCCGGAGAATAGCTGTTTTGCCATTATTTGTTGAAATCCTTATTGTATAAGGAATTTTCAGGTGGTTAGAGAATTTATTCTCAATGTTTGCATATTTATATGTACCCCTGACAAGTAGACTTTCATTCATACGTTTACTTTTTTGTACAACTAAAAACTGTTACCTGGCAATACTGGCCACCCTTCTGTAAAGGCCAATTATTCTTAATTTTATGGTGGCCAAGTTCTACTGTATTAGTCTATAACCCCTGCTCCTCGAAACTTACCTCCTCATAATCAAGTTTCGACGTCAAAGTAAAAACTCCTGTTTGAGGATTCAAAGAGAACACGTCATTGGCCCAATCGCTGATGACGGTGTAGGTCAGCTGAGCGTTGATGCCCAAATCGGCATCGGTAGCTTTGATTTGACCTACTCGGGAGCCCCGGACTGCGTTTTCCGGGATGTCGAATGAGTAGGCTTGTTCAAGAAATACTGGGGGGTTGTCGTTGGTGTCATTGACCTGAAACAAATATATAGGTAAAAGTTAGGTAAATATGTGCGGGGTAACCTGATAAAGCATCTCTGTCTTATGTCATAATAATATTGAAATATAGCACCCGAGGAAAAGAGATAGAGTGTTTTTTATTTTATAAGAAAAACTCGAAATTTTCCATGTCCAGTAAAGTAACTGCCTAACGACCATTGACGACAGATTTAGTGAGTTTTATACTATAAAATAAATCATGGATAAAAATGTTTGCGAAATTTACACCTAATTTTGTCATAAACTATTCACATCATGCTCATTTTCTATAGCTTTTGATTTGGGTTGTTCTAGAAATTTTCATTTTGAATGATGTTGGTATAACTATTAACTTTAAATTTTGTTAACGCCAGAAACGTATTTTATATATGCAGAAACTTTTATTAAAAATATAATTTTCTGAGAAATCAGAAATAAAAAGGTTTAGGTACTATTATAGTGCCAATTTTATGTATGACACTGTATAAACTAGACTATTTTATTACATTACATATATTCGTATGCTTTAACAGGTATGCTAAAAGTTTAGTGAAAAGTTGAAAAATACGCATATGTACAAATTTTGTTTAAATATCCTCATAATTTTATAAAAATGCATAAGCATCTTATAACTTAAATTAAATGAATTACTATTAGCTAAATAAAAAAAATTACGATTAGCTATCTAAATCAAGATGCGAACATCCCAGTCCGTCTTTAAATGCACTGTCATCACACTTGCTGGCTTCACTTTCTTCCGATGAACCCGTATTCACTGTAAAAACTAGCAGCCAGATTCTCCAACGCTAGTCCGGTCTAATTTGACAACCAAAAGTTTTAAACTGACAAGTGTAAGAATAAGACAGCTACGTGTTATACTATGAATTTGTTTTCGAGCTGTCTTGCAAATTTACAAAGAAAAAGACAATTTTAGTAAGCACTTTCGACAATAATAGAAATACATTCATTCTAGCAACCCGTTCCAAGATGAAAATCAAATGGAAACCAAGCAAATCGCTGAAATATCAGAATAATTCATAAGTTTTTAATGAAGACTTATTAACAATGACAGGACAAAAACCTGTCAAAACATAACTGGTCAACTATAAGATCTTAATTTAAACCAGTACTAAATCTTAAACTTTCTTAGTGAATCTGAACATTGGTGTTCTAGAGCATCGTCCAAGAGATGCTCTTTCCTTATAAGCTCAACTTTATAGGGTTTTATATGTTGGCAAATATTATACCACTTTTACTCAGAAACCTAAAATTTTTGCCCAGTCAGATGCCTCCGTATCAGCTAATTGAAATGTAGTATTGTGAGCTGCTACCCAATTCTTCACTAATAGCCATATTTTTTTGTAGGGTTTAGTTTTTAGTTTAGTGAGTTTTTTAAAATGGAAACTATGTTAATTAATTAATTTACTAATACATCTGATCTCAGATTTTTATATGGTATACTTATTTATAGGCAAGTAGAATTTTTTTTATAAAGAACGACTTTTGGTGGTAAAATTAATAATAAAGATTTTTTCCCTCTTGTCAACTCCATCCATGGATACACTGTATGTATTAATATGTAAACTTACGTGCGTAACGATCGATCCACATACTTTCGAAATTGAATGCTTTTTTAAGAAACCATTCACCAGTTTAATTACAAAAAGTGTACTTATCTTATGAAATACTATTTAAAGGTTGGTTTATACAGACCACTTTAAATTTAATTTAACCCTAATTTAACTTTAATTTTGCTTTAAGAAAATTTCAGGGCATTCATACAGATTATTTATGTTTCCCTTACGCAGGCGCACATAATACCGAAAGTGTGAAAGGTTGGCATTGGTTTGGGAAATTTTTACGTCAGCTGTCATTTCCATTTCTGCATTTTATCGTTTCGTGGTTTTTGTTGCTTGTAAATTATGGATAAAATTAAGTTTTCTAACAGAAAAAAACGTTATAATCATTAAAAGAAGGGTTAGAATTCGGTTCCGATTTCGGTCTAGGTAATTTTATATTATCAGGTCAGCTCGCACATGCGCAACTCCATTTTCATTTAATTTAACCTTAAGAAGAGAAAAGTTGGCGAATTTCTTAAAGTAAAATTAAAGCAAAATTAAATTAAAGTTGTGGATAAACGCTCTTATGCCTTCATGTGATTTAACTCGCACTAAATTAAATGTAAAGTAAAATTAGGGTTAAATTCAATTTAAAGTGGTCTGCATAAACCAATCTTAACTCCCATTTCAGTGGGTCTAGGTCAATCGAGATGTCTTTTTTTATTTAAAAGATGACTGGTTTCTAAGAAAATGCATTCGATTTCAAAATTGTGTAGTTGGTCAATTTCTATACATATGTAAGTGTATAATATTAATGGTGGTTCCGACGGACGAAGTATTTCCTTTTGCAATGTAAACCTTGCACATACAACCTATATGATATATAGCAGAAGGCAAGGATGCCGTATGATTGGTTAAAAGGTAATAATTTAAAAAAATCCATAAAATATTTAGTAACATAATATTTTAATGAATTACATATATGTATGTACATTAAATTAAATAACCTACAAGATCAAGGTGGAAAGCTAAGACCCAACGAGCTGTAAAATAAATTTAATTAGATGAGTGTGAAAATTACATACCTAGGTACTTAAATTATTATTGCTTTTTTGTTTATAAACTTGCGAGAAATCTTAAGAAAAATTCTTGGTACAAAACTTACTTTTGCTAATTTTTACACTTGTCAATTTCAATCCTTGATTTTCAAAGGTTAAATAACTTGCTATTTTAAATCTCCTTTCTAACACACACTATTGAAAACTGAAGCAAATCAAACAGCAACCAAAATGGCGATTCTCCGGTTCTTCCCTTCCCCTTCGCCAAAAAGATACAAACCACCCCTTTTGACACATGCGGTGCCATCTTAATGATTAATGTTGAAAATATTAATATGGGAAAATACAATTTCATTGTAGGTAGCGATAGACGAGTTTCACGATCAGCGTCCTCCGATGCCTGTATTCCTAAGCTAACAATTTTGCGCGGGACAGGCAAACTTTCTTTACTATTAATTCCGTGTACTGTGGTAATTCGTCTTTCACGAATCCTCTTTCTCCACCACCATGTACTAAACTGACCATATTCTACATTCGGCAACATCAGAAAGGCACTCGCATTAATAATAAGAGATTGTTGATGGGACGGATTTCATTCCGATTCTGATTTGGCCAAAGCGAAAATCGTGCAGCGTTGCCATTACATTCAGCATTCATTCAGTATTAAGAATAAAGAATAATCACAACAGGTCTCTGTCAGTTATGACGCTCTTGGCTTTTAATTGCTTTGTTCCTACTTTAAATAACAAAAAATAGTCTGTCTCTTTTTACAGGATCACAACCTTATTAATACTATTAAAGCATTCAACAATAACCTACCATTATCGAATTAAATATCTAAAATATCAAAAACCTTATTTAATTATGCATATAACATATAATATCCCAAACTTGATTAATATCTATTAAAACAGAAAGGATTTTAAATTCTTCATGGACGTTCAGCCATGGAAAAAATATGACAGAGATTTGGACGGATATTAAAAGTGACAGTTTTAATTTAAGAAAATTGATTTTAAAAATTTGATTCACCAAAAAGTGATGGTCAATTCAGGTCGTTAACCGAGGACTACCGGCGCAGTATGTTTGTGTGTATGTTGATGGAGGATTTCGTTTAGTATTAAATTTTAAAACTACAAATAGTTATTCTATGAATATTGATTTTTTTAAAACTACTTATGTACATTTTCTTCAAAGACCTCTTTTCGAAAATATATTTCTTTGAGAATGCATATAAGGGTGTCCCAATAAGTTCTTCAGGATTTACTTTTTAAATAAAAACAACAATAGGAAATATGCATATAACCCAAATAAATCTGAAATATTTTTTTTTATATTCTCTACATAAATTAAATGTTTATGGCGGTTGCTGATATCCATTTATTTTGGTCTTTATAAACAAAAAGAAAAGGATTTTATACTGCAAATTTTCGCGCGAATTTCGAAACTTGTAAAACGTGGATCCCATTGGCTGTGTCGTCAAAAGTGAACTTATGACTCATCATGAGTACATGGCGAATTCCAATGTTGTAGAGTCATCGAAAACTCGATAAAAATGACATTTAATGCGTAACTCATCCAATGAAAATCCCTGTAGAAGGTTCCTAAAATCTTATTCATGTATACTTCAAGCCGACATCGGTCCAGCAACCTTTGAATTTTGAAACAAAAATTGGCATTTCTGCGAAATTTTCATTTTTTACATTTACATATCATCTTAATAATTTCGAGTAAATAAACTGCAATTCTCTGTTTTCATGGCAATCTTCGAAAATTCAAAAATTTTCAAATTTCAAATGTCCCGATGCAAATAAACCTATTTATTTATAACTTTAACGAAAAAATAAGCGATTTAAATTAGTGGGAGGTATTCTTAGATACTTAAGGGATAAAATAAACCCAGAAATAATCACTAAATAAGGTAAATAGTGTGGATTAATGTCGGTTAAAAACAGGATTTGTCGGAAAAATCAAGAAAATCCGATTTTTACCCCTTAAATACGCTCCTGGATAACACATTCGGTATTCATTTTAAAGTGTGATTATCCCTTTATAAGATAGTGTTGAAATTTGGGAAAAAATTAGATAGGAAAAAATACAGAGTGATTCAAATGTACCGATGTCGAGGGCAAAAAAAGTAAAAAAATGGAAATTTAATCGGCGATTGCTCCCTTCCTATAGAGAATGAAGAAACTAAAAAATATGGATATCATATACTTCGACGAGCTCTTTCCGATGACGTATATGGCATTTTAATTTGAACCATTTTGACCCCACAAAAAATTACAGACCGTGAAATATTTGGGTCAAAAATCTAAATTTCCAGTTTTTTCCAAATAGTTCCATTTTCCAGTGATTTTAGGTTTAGGTAAATTTATTGCAAAAAAAGTATTTGAGATTTTAAAGTTTCACTTGTGACGTTTTTTTTTCGAATTTGATTGGGTACCAAAGAGGGGTCTGAAAATAGCATTTTTCGATCTAAAAAAATTCAAAAGAATTACTTGCCATTTTCTGATCCTCGCCAGTTTCAGTAGAGTTCTGAAGCTCTGGGTCCCCTACAACCTCCGATAATTTACATCGATTTAATTCACTTTTGCGACCTGTACCCGATTTCAACAGAAATCGCTGAAATTTCGACTTTGACGTTTAATAGCTCCGAAACGAAACAACCTGTATAACTGGGGTTTTTTCCGAAGCTAGTTGAACTATTCTTCTATCAACCCAAAAACATTGATTTCTCTCCCTCTGACTGTTTCCGAAAAAAACAAACCTGTTCGACTTTAGGATACGCTTGACGTTAACATGTAGTTTGACACTTATTTTTGCTGATCTGACGTCACTTTTCATTAAGAACAAATGGCTGCCTTTTAAATTGTAATAAATTATACCGAAAAGTAAACATTTTTTGTGGCTAAATTACCCTAGTAATTTTCTTCAAAATATTTTTTTTTGGTTGTAATGACTTCCTGAAACAATTTATACAATAAAAAATATGTGCCTATTCCTTATTTTCCGTGTATTTCACAATGACACAACTATCTATACCAACTCTTAGCTAAAATAAAGCGTCTCTAGATAACAGATAATAACATCCGCTTTCTCATAGTGATCTATCGCGGGCTTGAAACCCGCCATTTATTTCGAAAACTAAACGATCAAGATTAAAGGATTTTTAACAAGAAAGATAAAAATCTATCTAGCTAAACAATGCTTATAGGTCACGACAGCCAAAAAATTTTAACAAAATCTAAACGAAGCATAACATAGCACAGAACGCAAAATGACATGTAATGTATTAACTATGGTGGATCGAGAATTTTCATTTATAATAACCAATCAAAGCGTAGGAATGTTCTGGTCAGTCCGTTTCGATAGTTATTCATATATTCTTCTTGTGCTTCTTGTTTGATTCCGCCTTTTCCCAATCTTATACACGCAAACAAAGTAGCTTCATTTAATGAAAATTACTCTGAAATAAGTAAATTTTGTTTTTGATATAAAGAGGCTTTAACCCTTCAATTTCTACAGATGTAGGTAACGTCAGGATTTGTAAAAAAATAAGCACTCATAAAGGCACTGTCGATAACAAAGAAAATATAATAGGTTTCGTTAATCGGGAAATTATACTGGTCGACATGATTTTACTAAAACAGAGGGGTATTCAAAAAAGCAAAAGAACAAAATTGAGTATCCAAATTTGCCTTCTGCACAAAGGTCAATTGCTTGCAGCCAGGAATTACCAGTGCCAATTCCGCCTTTAAATTTGGACACGCACCATTATGTTTCCCGATGATTCCTCTCCATCGAGATCTGATCCCCAACATCCTGAGACCAGTAGTAGTGACCCTACATTTTTACCAGCCATCAGTGAGCCTAATTTAATAACTCAAAACGAATTAAATGATTTGGTACATGACCTGTGTTTGCCAAAACAAAAAGCTGAACTTCTTGGTTCCAGACTTCAACAGTGGAACCTGCTAGACAAAATCGCAAGGGTTTCACTTTACCGAAAAGGAAATATGACATTTTAAAGTTTTTATAAAATGAAAGGATCGCTATGCGTCTATGATATTGATGGTTCAATGAATGAATTTCTTCCGAGTGGCGTATCTTCATAGATTCATCTAAATACAGCCTGAGAGCACTGAGCAGTCGTGCTTCATAATGGAAACAGAAAGCCATCTATTCCTTGAGCATATTCAGTGACAATGAAAGAATACTATGATAACTTAGCTGCCATACTAAATAAAGTTAAATATGAACAGTATTATTGGGATATTTCTGGAGATTTAAAAGTGATAGGTATATTGCTAGGGCTTTACGGGGGTTTTACAAAGTATTGTTGTTTTTTAAGCCTATGGGGCAGTCGGGCAACACAAGAGCATTTCATTAATAAAGATTGGCACCATAGAACTTCTTTTGAACCAGGTACTTCAAACATAAAGTATGGTCCCCTCGTAAATCCAAACAAGGTGTTTCTCCCGCCTCTTTATATTAAGCTTGGACTAATGGAAATCTTTGTTAAAGCTATGGACAAAAAATAGTCATTGTTGAAGTCTTTTTAATCAAATATAATGCTGCTTATCCACGAAATATTCTTATATTATAAGTTAATAGTCGAATTTACGATACACCAGCCAATATCGCACTTTTATTTACATATCATGTGACGTCGCAACCAATATGATCACGTTTTGCAAGTTTTGAATGTTGTATGAAAATTTATAATAGAAAATCTTTTTGTTTCTAAATAAAAACTAAAATAAGTAAATAAAAGCAACCACTATAAACATTTAATTTATGTAGAGAATACAAAAAAATATTCAGATTTATTTTGTTTATATGCATATAGCTTATTACTCTTCTATCTTTAAAATCTACTAGAAAACCAAAAATCGATTCAACCGAATATCGATCAATACAATTCACACGGCCCATCTCTAGCACGGGCATATCATTAATAATAGCCAATCATACGGCTATAGACTGGAGAACGGCTTGTCAGATGATTTTTACCATCGGTTCATAGAATGCCATTTGATCTTTGTTAGGAGAACGAGAAAGAAAAAAACTTCGACGTATCTCTTTCGGTACATTAATCAAGGTATAGATCGTGTTATTATGCGATGTTGATCTTAACCAGGACCGGAATGATAAAAATTCATTATTGAGTTCATCCACGATCGCCTTTACTTGATGATCAATTATAAAACTATTTAATAATAACAACAAACGTGTTTAAATCTTCACTGAATTCGTGAATTCAAATAAACATAGAGGGCGGCGTAAGTACATAAAAGTTCATTTAAATAAAACGTGATATATTTTCGAAAAACTTTTTATTGAATAAAAGATATTTAAACAACAAAAACTGCAGGAAACCTGGAAAAAATATTTATTGCTTCTACAAATATTTCTTTTGACTGTTTCTTGTTCTTACGTTTTCCATTTTTCTTTCATACACACATAATAACATAACATTAATGATCTAGTCTGTTTGGTTGCCTGACCTAACCCCATTAGATTTTATTATTAGGTCTATCATTTTAATAAAAATATTGACCTTACTAATGACGTAACCGTCAACAAATTAAAAAATCCAACTATACAATCCCTTTCTTCATTCTTTGTATAGTAACCTTTAAAATCAACAAAAGCTTATATCAAATCAACTGCATTTTTTGGTTGTGTCGTATTCTAACCGGCTATTGATTTAATAGATCCAATACGACCCTGTCCGATATCATTTGAATATTCAAGATCTGATGGCGGCCATCTTAAAAGGAAGTTCGTAATTTTAAAGCCCTATTGATATCGATTTTTTTTGTCACGATTTTGTAACCACTCTCCGAACATAGTCCGAAATGTTTAGATAATAAATGAAATCAAACAACGTATGCTTTGTATAATGAATCGATTGGGAACCGAAGAATATATTTTATCGTTTTTTACTATCTAACATTACCTAGCTTATTTTTTTAATATAAATATTGTGTAATTTAAAATGATCAAAAAAATGAATTCTTGAAAATATTTTTGGAAAAATTATATATACAGTATGTCCACTGGTCGGGTAGACAAGTATAAGAGCCTTTGCTTGCTTTAAAAATAAGATCCACGATGTCAAAAATTTGTTTTTTTGTACAGGGTATGCAAAAAATACAAAAACGTAAAATTTGGTTAAGAGTAAAGTTGCCTCTTTTTTTAAATTTTAATGCAAAACGTTAAATAAAAAAGTTTTTTAAAATTTTAAAAGAATTATATTATATCTCAGATTTTCAAGTAAAACTTTGAAATTTCTAAATTACGCTTTTAAAATCAAAATTTTTCGCAGTCACATTGTCGGCGATATTGAAGAGGTAATTCTTCTAACTTGTCTGACAAAAATGACTCCAGCATATGTAAATAAGAATGTCTGTTACATGTATTATCAAAAAAATGTGTTGTAATCCTATAATACAACCAAACATTTACGACCAGATTCTCCAACGCTAGTCTGGTCTAATTTGATAATCAAAAGTTTTAAACTGACAAGCGTAAGAATAAGACAACTAAGATTTTTACTATGAATTTGTTTCTGAATTTTTTCACAAGTTTACAAAGAAAAGGCCAATTTTAGTACCTACTTTCGACAATAACATTCTAGCAACTCGTACCAAGATGAAAATCATTTGTACACCAAGCAAATCGCTGAAATATCAGAGTAATCCAGAAGTTTTTAATGACGACAAAAACTCGTCAAAACGTAACTGATGAACTAGAAGATCTTAATTTAAACCGGTACTAAATCTTAAACCTTCTTGGTGAATCTGAACATTCCTTTTTTTAAATACTGATGGCGGTTCGCAATTGTAAACTCTGGATTTTCCCTACCACAGTGTATCTCACATGCTAAGAAGCTACAGTCACAGAAGGTTGACTCATCAGCTTATGGAAGTTCACGTTGTTACTTAGAATTTCATCACCGACCCTCAAACAAAAATCCAAGCGTTTGTAACTCTCCCCATCTTCCAAAGTTTGGTTAAAAATTGGTTTAAAAAGACGAATTTTATTTTTCTTTAAACACATTTTGAATATGACTTTTTTTTATACAATTTTATTGTTGCTCGTTTTCTTAAAGATATAATAGGATTATTCAACAGATTGTAAAATTAATACTGTGTAAGCGCATCGGTTTTGTTATATCTTTTCTTGGTTTTCTTGAAATCACTAACGGATCCAATTTTATTTAAATTTGATTACTAACTTATGTACTAAACCTCTGCATAATTTTACTTTTGGAAACTTTTCTTGAAACTTCTCCGTAAATAACGTAGCGATAACAATTCTCGCCATTCCTGTAATTTTGGATTATAAATAGTCTTTGCTCTAAAGATAACATCTTTATTATTTTGACAAATACGTCACAGTTATAAAAGGCGTTCCCAAATAAAAAAGGTGACAATCCTATTATCCGTTTTAAAAAAATGTACTGTATAAACATACTAAAGTTTTTTGTAGAATTCGTTAAATAGAAACCTGGTTCCGTTTAAAAAAAATTAAAGATTGTGTTTTTTCTTATATGTGGAAAAGGACAAATGCCAAACCCTCTGTATAGTGTAGTAGTAGTATGTGGTGGTTATTTATATTTTCTTAGATAATTTACTTCTATGTTATGAGTTTATTTCCTTGTGAGTCAACCTAGTTACCAGATCTTTATCGTTTAGAAAATGTTAATAAAAAAGACAAAAATCCTCAGAAAACCTGACCAAACCGGAAAAATGCTTAGGCTTACTCAGACTTGTTTAAGTTTGCTCGAGATTTTTTTAAAAATCCTATCAAATTTTAAACCCTAAAGGTGCGCGCACACTTAGGCAAAGCGTCGCGAAGCGAAGAGAATTTTACCCGTCCAAGAAACTTACGTGCAATCAAATGGAAGCCCGCACAACGCTTCTCGACGCTTCAGTGTGCGGGCTCCCATTTGATTGCATGTAAAGTTCTTGGATGGATAAAATTCTCTTCTCTTCGCGACGCCTAATTGAGCGTGCACCTTTAAGGTGCGCGCAGACTTATGCGAAGCGTCGCGAAGCGAAGAAAAGAGAATTTTATCCGTCCAAGAAACTTACGTGCAATCAAATGGAAGCCCGCACAACGCTTCTCGACGCTTCAGTGTGCGGGCTCCCATTTGATTGCATGTAAAGTTCTTGGATGGATAAAATTCTCTTCTCTTCGCGACGCTTCGCCTAATTGAGCGTGCACCTTTAAGGTGCGCGCACACTTATGCGAAGCGTCGCGAAGAGAAGAAAAGAGAATTTTATCCGCCCAAGAAACTTACGTGCAATCAAATGGAAGCCCGCACAACGCTTCTCGACGCTTCAGTGTGCGGGCTCCCATTTCATTGCATGTAAAGTTCTTGGATGGATAAAATTCTCTTCTCTACGCGACGCTTCGCCTAATTGAGCGTGCACCTTTAAGGTGCGCGCACACTTATGCGAAGCGTCGCGAAGCGAAGAAAAGAGAATTTTATCCGTCCAAGAAACTTACGTGCAATCAAATGGAAGCCCGCACAACGCTTCTCGACGCTTCAGTGTGCGGGCTCCCATTTGATTGCATGTAAAGTTCTTGGATGGATAAAATTCTCTTCTCTTCGCGACGCTTCGCCTAATTGAGCGTGCACCTTTAAGGTGCGCGCACACTTATGCGAAGCGTCGCGAAGCGAAGAAAAGAGAATTTTATCCGTCCAAGAAACTTACGTGCAATCAAATGGAAGCCCGCACTACGCTTCTCGACGCTTCAGTGTGCGGGCTCCCATTTGATTGCATGTAAAGTTCTTGGATGGATAAAATTCTCTTCGCTTCGCGACGCTTCGCCTAAGTGTGCGTGCACCTTAAGTGTGCGCGCACCTTTATAGTAAGTCTCCTGGTCGCGGGATATTTTTTAAAGGTAAAAATTCTTAAATTCGAATGACTTTATGAATATTGCCAAGATGCCAAGTCAAGCACTTTATTAAATAAACTAATGCCGATCTTAAAATCTCCCTCCTATAAAAACATCAACCATAAATAAGTATTTCGTATTAAGAGAACCGGCGCGGTGATACCTCAAAATTATAATTGAGTCTTTAAACACTTATCTATAAAATTTATACAATTCCCTCCTCGCTAGGTGTTATAATAAACGTCCTCCGAACCGGCGTAACCAGGCAATATCTTGTTCAAGTTATTACTAGATAGGATTAGTCTTAACATTAATATCGGTACGTCATACGATGTTTAATCATTAATTAAATAACATCCTTGGTGGTGTTAAATAGGAAAAAGATGGGCTTGTCGATCGGTTTATCATATTTGGTACGCTACGCGCTGTTAGAAGAAAAGTGCTAAATTTAACAGTTTTTTACAGCCAGATTCTCCAATGCTAGTCCGGTCTAATTTGACAATCAAAAGTTTTAGACAAGTGTAAGAATAAGGCAACTACGTTTTATTCTATGAACTTATTTCTGGGCTTTTTCGCAAATTTATCAGGAAAAGGGCAATTTTAGTACGTACTTTCAAAAATAATAGAACTAAATTCATTACAGCAACCCATTCCAAGATGAAAATCATTTGGAAACCAAGTAAATCGCTGAAATATCACAATAATTCAAAACTTTTTAATGACAAGGACAGGACAAAAACCTGTCAAAACATAACTCATCAACTAGAAGATCTTAATTTAAACCAGTACTGAACCTTAAGCTTTCTTAGTAAATCTGGACGTTAGTGTCCTAGAATGCCCACTATTTTTTTTTGTAATTTTAACTAAAGGGTGCACAGAAAAAAACACAATCGTATATTGAATTGGATACATATTCACTCAATGACATACTCTATTCCGTATTGCACAATACAAATTCGGTTTATTTCAATGATTAGTTTATCATTGTTAACCAGTAGGTTATGTTATAAGATTGCTTTGGTTGTTTAGGTTTCATTGGTTTTTAATGGATCGTTCAAATAAAACAATTATTTGATGCCAATAATACCCTGTTCTAAATTCAAAGCAAACTATATCATTGGTTTGATTTTTTTTAAACTTTCAGTAAAAAATTTTCCCATATGGCACACTGAAAAAAATCTTGATCTAATTTGAAAATTAGAGTATTCTTGGAAAATTAGCCTTACATGAAGCGCTACTATTCTTGTGTTAAGCGAAAATTCTTAGTGCAAGTAAAGGCTAATCTTGAATCTACAAACGTTCTATTCTTGGCATCCAAGACAATAGTAATATTGGTTTAAGGACTGCTACTGTTCAGTCAAGAAGAAGGGTTAGTTTAAGATGAATAATAGGAGTACAGTTATTTTAATTGGTAATTTCTATTGTCTCAAGAATAACTAAAGTTATGCCAAACAGTTTATATACATTGACATAAATATTGCTTAATCTTGAACAAAGAGATACACTTTCCTAGCAAAAGAAGTTAGTCTTCGTGGAAATACGTAATCCAGTGATACCTTAGCGATCCTTTGGCGAAAGCGCTTTTTTCTTTCTCCAACCCTTTTAAAATACTCCCCTCTACCCTAATCCACTAGTATTTTTATTGCCCCTTTGGCGAAAGTGCAAATATGCCTTTTGGACACTCACCCTTCTAATCCACTGATATCTTAGCGATCCTTTGGCGAAAGCGCTTTTTTCTTTCGTCATCACTTTTAAAAAACTCCCCTCTACCCTAATTCACTAATATTGTTAGTGCCCCTTTGGCGAAAGCGCAAATATGCCTTTGGACACTCACTCACCCTTATGCAATATAGGGGAAGAAGGCATTGACACTATATATGACCTTCTTACACCACCTTACACAATTCCCCTAATACACACACACCCCATCAGTCCTTTCTGACACCTTGACCACACTCAATATACGTCACTGATAAATAGTTCTCCTTCTCCGTGTGTGTATTCACTTCAACACCGGAGTTAAGTTAAGAAAAAGTTGAAATAAGGATTACTATAATTTGGGTTGAGGTTACCTACTTTTACATTACGACCGTATTGCAGTTCGTTTAAGAATTGCTATACTTATTTCAAGTTTATTTGCTTTTCTCTCAAGCTAAGAAAGTTCTTGTTTCAAACATTACAATACTTAGTTTACTCGTATTTAGTATTGAAAGAAGTATAGATGTGCGTATTGTTTTAAGAATAACATGCCTTTTGGAAGGACTATACTTGCTCTTGCGGATATACAAGACTAAGCTATCCTTCACTGAAGACTATTACTCTTGACTCTAGTATAGCTTTTTTTCAGTGCAAGAACTGCGTGGAACACGCTGTAGACTTTTTATAGAGCAGGGCCCAACATGAGGTTAAAAATTTAACATCTAAAACCCTAAGACCCGCTTTAAAAGATGCACTGCTCTATACACCATTTTTAGACATAATATTACATAATGTTAAATCCAACTTTTCGTTGTTATTGTTTTTATTATTTTCAATAACTATAATGTTTTAACATATACATCCCGAAGATACATTTATTCACATCAGTAGCACTTCACTTTAGACAGCTGTTTATTAAATACCGAACCGAACGAGAATTCGTGGTCCTGATTACACAACTCAAAAGATATTTCCTTATCGATGGAACGTCACTGTCATACGGCATTTTGCTTCACTTGTCAATTAGACTGACGTACATATTTGGGACTTGACGTGCATCTTCTGTTTCTTTGAAGAGAGCAGAGGATTATTTTTCTGAAGACGTTTAAGTAGCCAAATTTAATGTATAGCCTTTGAGAGTCATGCGCTACGTTATATATTCGTGGAATCTCTAGAAAATTTGATATCAGATAGAGGAATATTCGTGGGAATTTGTCTTTTATTAGGAGGTACCAAACCCTAACAAGTTATATATTTTTAGGATCTCCAGAAAATCGGACAAAGGAATATTCGCGAGAATTTGTCTTTGATTAGGAGGTTCAACAGATCAAATAAAAACTTTTTAAATAGGGCCACAAGAATTAAAATTTTTTACCTTATTATTATTATATTTATTAATTTCTGGACAGAGTCATTACTAAAACCTTAACAAGTTATACAGTGGCCGCCAGAAAGTGCGTAGCATATGGGAAACATTTTTATCTTTGAATTTATCAAATTTATTTTATTTCGAAATAGTTCTGCATACCTTCAAACCAAAATAATACTTAACAAATCCAGCGAAATTCTTATGGTATACGAGGAAAAGTCAAAAATATCCCCATTTTTCACTTTAGAATTTTTTACTAAGAAATGTTGCTTTAATTTCAAAGCTATACCCAAATATCAATTTTCGCTTACTTTGGACAAAAAATAGGATTTAATCGTTTCTTGTGAATTACCCTGTATAAAAAGTAGATCGCAATGATACAGTACGCAAATCATATTTTCTGTAGACTTTATTAGAGACACTCGTAAATGTTATGTCACAGTAATAAATCAGTTTAACAAATAAAAAGAAAAACATAAAAATTTTAAATATTTTTGCTGCACACCGTATTTTATTTTTTGGAAAATCAAAAGAAATTTCATCCAACTGAAATTTTGTGATAACTTAAACTATATTTCAAATGGTATATTTATTCCTAAAACTACAAAGTTTTTTCTTTATTTAGGTTTTAATCGTGATGCTCACAAGAAAAAACTGAAAAACCCAAAAAAATTATGCTCACTATAATGTTGTACACTTTAAATCCAAACAAAATTTGAAACGCATATTTTTCCTTTAAAATACACTTCTTTAGATCCGAATTTGACGCATATATTAATACAATTAATTATTTTATTTCCTTTTCACAGCCAATATTATAAGGATCAAAGTAGCCATGAAAGTAGTGCAGAAAAGTCAAAAAATGAAATTAAATAAATAACATTTATTTAGTTCTGTTCTTAAAAATTTAAGAAATACAAATCGTTTTAATTCATGGTGAAGATTATCGTAGTTATCGCGATACGCCAGTTATTTTTAAGAGACATAATAATAACAATGTTCACAGTTCTACTGATGGGAATTGTCAAGAAATTTAAACAGAGTGGATCAGTGGAAAATAATTAATTACTGACTACTCTGACATATCATTTACGGTTATCTGTAATAAAATCTACAGAAAATATGATTTGCGTACTGTATCATTGCGACTACTTTTTATACGGGGTAATTTACAAAAAACGGTTAAATCCTATTTTTTGTCCAAAGTCAGTGAAAATTGATATTTGGGAATCACTTTAAAATTAAAATATTTCTTAATAAACACAATTTCTAAAGTGAAAAATTTTACTCTTAACGCAATTTCGAATTTTTGACTCTTCCTCGTATACCATAAAACTTTCACCGGATTTGTTAAGTATTATTTTGGTTTGAACGTATGCAGAACATTTTAGAAATGAAATAAATTAAAATTCAAAAATAAATTTTTTTCCCATATGCTGCGCACTTTCTGGCGATCACTGTATATTTTCGGAATCTCCAGAAAATTTTCAATCGGATAAAGGAATATTCGCGGAAATTCGTCTTCGATTAGAAGATACGACAGCTCGAATAAATCCATTTTTAAATAGGGCCACAAGAGTTAATTTGTTTACCTTATTTTAGTTTTTATTAATTTCTGGACGGAGGGCCGTTAAACAAAAATATTGATCTAAAGGCATTAATAAAATAGCTAGCGACAGACATCGAAACAACAATAATATCTTTGAACCCATTTTGAACGTAGCCAAGTCAACAGCACTTTTACGTATTTCCACAAGAAACTCATTGAAATAAATCATGCATGTCAAACGTCTATTTTGCCGTCAAGTCGATGCCATCGGGGAGAATTAAAAAGTTTGATTTGTGTAAATCGGCGTGGAATTTGAAAATTCACAAGCAAACAACATGTGCTTGATAAAAGTGTCGAGGTATTCTTTCGGTTTTTCTTTGAAGATAGTACGATAGTTGGCATGCGGAAAAAATTGTTTACCTGAAAGCGATTTAAATTTACTGAACTAAATTTTTGACGATTCTGGCTTGAAGCTAACTAAATTATTGACGATTTTGGCTTATAAGTTAGTTCAAGTTTTTTTTTATCTAAGACATCCCACGTAGACTTCAAGCCTAAGTACTGACGTACCGTTGATGTCTGAAGAGAAGGGAAATGTAGTCTATTGACATGGGATTTGAAGGATTGGAGGTTGGGATGGGAAGGGAAAACATCAGCGGGCAATTTGTTCCATAATCTGGAGACCCTAGGTATGAATGAGCGAGAGAAGTGGTCTGTTCTAGGCTTTTGTAGCTGGACAGTAAAGGGATGCATACGTAACGCGCCTCTTGTTGTTCGGTTAGCGACACTCAAGAGGGGGAATAATACCGGCTAGTTCTCCAGAGCAAAATCCGTGGAAGTAGCGATAGAAAAGGGATAAATCCCCTACAACGCGGGATGAGAGAGAAGGGAGTCTTCTCGTGAGGGCTGGGTCATTGATAAGTCGAATGGCTCTCTTTTGGATAGAATCAAGGATCTTAAGTGTCGAAGGTGATGCCGCTCCCCAGATGTGGGAGCAGTACTCTAGGTTAGGTGTTATTTGGGAAACATAGAGAGTGTATAAGTTGGAAGAGGAGAAGTATTTTCTGGCTCGAAAGAGAAAACCAAGCTTTTTAGCTGCCGATGTGGCAACTGAAGTAATGTGTTTGTGCCAGCTGACATCATGTTCGAAAGCGACGCCAACGAGATCGAATGTTTCGTTGTTTTGCAGGGCTTGGCCATTCATGTGGATGGGGTATGCGTTGCCAGATTTTTTGCGTGAGAGGTAGCAAGACTGGGTTTTGGAGGCGTTGAACTGAACAAGGTTCTTGGCACCCCAGTCTAAGATTAATAATTGAAGATCTTGGGAAAGGGATAGGTACATAGATCTGCGTCCACCATCCAACTCCTGATTCGAATTAATCCATTATCTGACAGCAACTTTTCTGGAAAGTCCAAAAATATATAACTTGTTAAGGGTTGACTAACGACTCTGTCCAGAAAATAATAAAAACTGGTATGAGGTAAAAAATTTAAATTTTAAAAAAGATTTGAGCTGTTGAATCTACAAATCCAAGATTAATCTATGCGAATATTCCTTTATATGATATGAAATTTTCAGGAAATTCTAAAATTATATAACTTGTTGAGGTTTGACAAGCGACTCTGTCCAGAAATTAATAAGGACTGAAATAAGGTAAAAAATTTTAACTATTGTGGCCCTATTTTAAAAAAGGTTTTATTTGACCTATTGTATCTTCTAATCAAAAACGAATTTCTGCGATATTCCTTCGTCCGATAGCAAATTTTCTAGAGATTTCAAAAATACATAACCTATAACCTATAGAAATTAATAAAAACTAAAATGAAGTAAAAATTTTTATTTTGTGGCCTTAAAAATGTTTTTATTTATATCTCCTAATCGAAGACGAATTTCGCGTATATTCCTCTATACGACAGAAAATTTTCTGAAGAATCCGAAAATATTTAACCTACTAAGGTGTCATTATAAATTTTGTCTAGAAATTAATAAAAACTGAACTAAGGTCAAAAAATGAACGAACTAACGGATCTGTTCGTTTTTCTGCTAACGATTCGTTTAGATGCTGGTTACTAATTGGTAATCATGAAAGAACATACTTGGAAACCAATACCATTCATTTGAACCTGCGCTAAAATAGGACACCAATAAATTTCTGGAAAATTATCGGGTGTACCATCGACAATTACGGGTCGTTGCTCCTCCACGTTCAGATCTGCATCTACATGGTGGCAGCTATGATAGACTACTATTGCGACCAACATCATTACAAGGAGATACCTAACTGTATTAATAGAGACCTATAGCATTACTGCTATTTCGAGAATTCTTTGTTATAGACAAGCATAGATTTCTGGATGTGCTCGGAACAATGGGGGTCATGGGGAAGTCAATGGGGGAATGATGGTAGTTCTTCTGCGCCAAATCCGTGGAAATATCTGTAGGAAGAGACAGATTCCAACAGCACGGTGGTGAGCGAGAGAAGGGATTTTTATTGTCAGGACTGGGTCAATGATGAGTCGAATGGCTCCCTTTTGGAGAGAATCAAGGGTGTTTAGTGTCGAAGGTGATGCCGATTCGCAGATGTGGGAAATCTAGGTTAGCTTTTATTTGGGAATAATATAATAGAAAGTGTGTAAGTTAGAAGGGGAGAAGTATTTTCTAACTCGAAACCGAAAACCAAGGTTTTTAGCAGCTGAAGTTATTGAAGTGATGTGTTTGTGCTAGCTGAAATCATGTTTGAAAGCGATGTCAACAAGCGCGCGAACGTATTTTTTGTTCTGGCTTGGCCATTCACGCGAATGGGATATGTTGCTGGATTTTTTGCGTGACAGGAAGCAAGACTGAACAAGGTTTTTGGCACCCCAATCTAAGAATAATATTCTTGAAGAAAGAGTGGAAATTTAAAAGGTGCTACGTGCCACTTTCAAGAACTACAGTATTTTTCCTTGAAAATGATTAGGGTGGGATAAAAAGGGTGTCCGAAAAGTCTTAGTATATGCACTTAAATAGAGACACCAAATTTTAGGTATATTTTATTGGTTAATACCTATATTATACTTTTTTATGTAATTTGATTTTTCCAACTGGGGTGACGCTATAAAAGAAATATTTCACCGCAAACCCGAGGTCCGTATCTTAATTCGTTTTTAAAGGGCAAGCGTTTAAAACTAAGAAATCGTTAAAAAAAATTAAAATTTAAATACTTTTATTTCTCTTATTACTTTAAAAGTTAAAATGACCACCATGAACTTCTTGACAGTAATAAAATCGTTCTTTTTTATCTTCGGACAGCTCACGAAGGTCTAAACCTAAGTACTCTAGGTACCGTGGGTGTACTGGGGGTATCCGTCTCACACATCAGCTGGAAACATCCGTATGGATTTCACCAGCCCTTTAGCAGATGTGTGGGGTGGTGCCGCCTCGGACGAGGAAGAATCCTCTACCACCTTCCTTTTGGGATATACTTCTTACATTTTCGAGAATGGCAGGTGTTACTTCTTGGCAGAGTTCCAAAATCGATCTTATTACTGCCAAGAAGTCCATGGTGGATATTTTGAACAACTTTTAAAGTAATAGGAGAAATAAAGGTATTTAAATTTTTCATCTTTTTTCACGATTCTTAATTTTTATAGGCTTTCCATTTAAAAACAAATTAAGATACGGACCTCGGATTTGCGGTAAAATGATTCTTTTTTGAAGACTTTTAAAATGAGTTACCACACGGCATGCACAGGGTTGGATTTAAAGTTTATGATCTGAACTCCCTAGCGTCACGCCTCAAGGGGGTTGAAAAAGTTAAATTATAAATTACTTAAAAAAGTAGATTTATTAACCAATAAGGTACACCTAAAATTTGGCGTCTCTACCTTTACTAATAGCAAAAATATTTGCCCATACTAAGAGTTTTCGGACACCCTGTATACTATTTATTGCCTCTATTCTTAAGACTTTTCTACACATTTTATTGGTTACTCAAATTAAGGGAGTCAGTTGCAATCAGTTGATTCTTAACGGGGAAGCAGGGCTCACTAGACGACAATATTGACAAACACGAAAATAAATACAAAAACGAAACGAAAACATTTCCCGTTATGGAAGTTAGCAAATGGGCTGAAGAGGACGCTACGTTCTTCATTTGATTCGCCAATACATAAAATGGATCGAAAAGGACGTAAAAGTGGTACAGGTTCATTTTGATTTGTCTCCGAACAGAGAAAAGCTTCAATTGCAGGACAATCATACGTTAACCGAACTAATAGGTATTTTGCAGCAAAACAGGAGCCACGTACCAAGGTAAGCTGCAACTGCAAATTTTATATTTTTCTGTGTAACTTGATGTGATTTTTTTGGTAACTTGCAAATGCGTCAGTACTAGTCTTAAGTTGTGACTCTTGTTAAAACATTATTATTTAACTGAAAAAACAACACAAGGAACATAACCTATTAATCTTATACAATTATACATGGCACGCACGCAAACACAACCTGACCTGATAAACCTGAGCAAACCTGAACAAACCGAACAAAAAGAAACATTTAGAAGCTTCTTAGAGAAACGAGATCACAAATACTTTTATAGCGAATTAATAAAATGACATGGAATGACAGCACATAAAGTCAAACCGTTTGTACTAAGACCGATTCCTTATTTCATTTCCGAATACATTTTTAGTTCCTACAGTTTTCAGTTTTGAACTTTTTCTTAACATACCTTAATTACGGATTCAGGGTTTTGAATTATGTAGTTTATGTTCTACCAACTTTATGTTTGCAAAAATACACTGACGATAAAGTTTTTTTTTTAATATCTCGATTGTGTGTTTTTGGCACTTACCACCTTTCAAATTTCCACTCTTGAGTTGGAAATAAAACCGAATTTGCGAATGATCTCCGACACATTTGACCAAACATGTGTCAAGAATATCATATCTGTCTAAATCTAGTTTGTTTAACTTTCTGAAGGTTGGCGGCAAATTTAAATCTTTCCAACATACAGTATGGATGAGGTTGACAAAAGGACAAATGAACCAAATTTTTAATGACACGAAAGAAAGCAATCCCACACGAAAAAAACAAAAAAGCGAACAAGATAGGTCAGAAATAGCAAAATCATAAAGGAGCTTAAAACTGGGAGAATTTTAAAGTTACTATATCACATGATCAATGTCACACACCTTTCTGTCATCTTTCAAAAATCGAGCATCTTTCAAAAACGATCAGTTTTGGTTTTTTTTATCTGAGCCGTAGACTTCAAGCCTAAGTACTAACATACCGTGGGCGTCTGAAGAGAAGAGAAATGTAATCTATTGACACGAAATTTAAAGGATTAGAGTTTGGGAGGGAAAGGGAAAACATCTGCAGGCTGTTCGTTCCATAATCTGGAGACCCTAGGTATGAATCAGCGAGAAAAGTGGGATGTTATAGGGTTTTGTAAAGGGATGCAAACGTAACGCGCCTCCTGTTGTTCTGTTAGGAACAGTCAAGGGGGGAATTATAGCGACAAGTTCTTGAGAGCAAAATCCGTGCAAGTATCGGTAAGAAGGGATAAATCCCCAAAAGCGCGGCGAAGAGCGAGAGAAGGGAGTTTTCTTGTGAGGACTGGGTTATTGATGAGTCGAACGGCTGTCTTTTGGATATAACCAAGGATATTAAGTATATCCTTCTATAGGTTGCTCTTGATTCGAGAATTGTCTGAAAACATGAACGTTAGAGTAAAGAGTACTATTATGAGCGGATTATGAGTGTGGATGGGATTGGTGGGCAGGTCAATAATGAAGAAGAAGTAGGGTTAGTGTCAGGACTGAACCTTTGTGTACCCCAGCATTGATAGGATTAAAGTTAGATTAGTGACTATCTACCACGACAGATACGCCCCGATAAGGGAAGGTAGTTTGTTGAGGAGTGCGGCATGTCATACTTGCCCTTAGAAATATCAAAGGCAACAATCTGGAATTGAAATTCGAGAGACTTGTTCTAGTTGTGTGTGACAAGGGTAAGGAGATCAGCTGTGGATCTTTGATGACTAAATCCATTTACTGTCTGTCGCGAATGGGTTTGTGTTTTACTAGATATTTAAGAATTTGCAAGTCGATGACTTTCTCCATAAGTTTGCTGACAACAGGGAGAAGGAATTTCTACAGGCCTATAGATATTTTAATATTTCAGCCACTTGCTTGGTTTCCAAGTAATTTTTGTCTTGGAGCGTGTTTCCGAAATGAAAAATTTTTGTCTGGCAAATTAGATCGATCCGGCCATTGTGAATCTGAACGTTAATATTGAGTTAAAAAATAACATCTCAAAGATACGACTTTATATTCTCCAGAAAATTGTTTTTTTTTTAATTACAAAGAATATTTTCCAATAAATATTTCTTTATGAAGCTAGAAAATATTTAAGCCTATCTCTTCAGGAAAAAAATTCAAATAAATTACAATTTGTTTACGACAGTACCTAAATCACCTGCAGTATCGTATCTTTCGGTTAGTTCTCTCTATCAACCTTATGGGATAATAGCGAGATACGCCTTCTACGTCTCGGTGTCTAGGTAGAGCCTGGGCAAAACAAGTTCCGCATTTCTGACTAATATTTTATTCTCTAAGTTATATGCCTACACCTGTACGAAAAACTGTTACTCACCGGAAAATTAATCTGAGGAGATATTGCGGTAGTACCGATCATAGTGGTGAATAATTATTATTTATTTTGAAAGAACGTTAACTATACACAACAGAAAATAATTTCTTTAAAGAATTGTGGCCACTAACGCTACACTCAAGTTTGTACTATACACAATAAAAAATTTACTGTACTCAACAGTATTATCGCAGCAAAACAGAATAAAATGCGAGATAAAGTCTTTCTGCCTTCCTTCAACTAATGCGAATGCGACAAGACTATGTTGATCAGTTTTCGTTTTTTTTACCTGAGCCGTAGACTTCAAGCTTAAGTACTAACGTACCGTGGGCGTCTGAAGAGAAGAGAAATGTAATCTATTGACACGAAATTTAAAGGATTAGAGTTTGAGAGGGAAAGGGAAAACATCTTCAAGCAATTGGTCCCATAATCTGGAGACCCTAGGTATGAATGAGCGAGAGAAGTGGAGTGTTCTAGGTTTTTGTAAAGGGATGCAAACGTAACGCGCCTCCTGTTGTTCTATTAGGAACAGTCAATGGGGGAATTATAGGTACTAGTTATTGAGAGCAAAATCCGTGGAAGTATCGGTAGAAAAGAAATAAATCCCCAAAAGCGCGGCGATGAGCGAGAGAAGGGAGTTTTCTTGTGAGGACTGGGTTATTGATGAGTCGAACGGCTGTCTTTTGGATATAATCAAGGATATTAAGTATCGAAGGAGATGCCGCTCCCCACATGTGGGAACAGTACTCTAGGTTAGGTTCTATTTGGGAAACATAAAGAGTATGTAAGTTGGAAGGGGAGAAGTATTTTTTGGCTCGACAGAGAACCAAGCTTTTTAGCTGCTGATGTGGCTATTGAAGTAATGTGTTTGTGCCAGCTGAGATCATGTTCGAAAGCGATGCCAACAAGATTAAAAGTTTCTTTGTTCTGTAGGGCTTGGCTATTCATGTGATGGGGTAAGCGTTGCCGGATTTTTTTGCTGTTCAGTAAAAACAAAGGTCTTCTGCTATAAAATCATAAAACTTACATACGTATTTTGCCAGATTAGGAATTTATTTTTTAGGACAATTCGGATTAAAAACTTTCAAAGTAGATAACCAGAAATACTTGCACAAAGGCGGCTGTGATAAAATGTTTGATTATACTTTTTTATTGACAACATCATCGTTTTATTCGTCTTCTATTATTGCTCGTTTTGCTAACAAAGACAGAAAGAAATCTAATTCCGTTGGGAATTTTATCAGGAAAGAAAAGAACTTTGCGATGACTAATCTTTCATTATAAGTATAGGTATAACCAGCAATACTTCCACAAGCAAAGAATGTACGATAAAAATTTGAACATGTTCTTTTTTTATTTGTTTTTTTTTTAATTCACTTTCGCCAACACGGATAGAAAGAAATCTGATTCCTGCGTGCTTATCAGGAAATAAAAGATGAATATTGTGATTGCTAAAATATGTTCTAGTGTAAACTGTCCATGGAACTGACCAATGGGGTAAATTCTTGTTCAATTGTTTTTTCTCTCATTATTCTCAATGAAATTGGACATAATATATAGGTACTTTTAATACATTTTGTAGAGAGTGACATTAAGTTCTTTTAAAAGACATTAAAAACAAAATAAATCTCTTCAAAGCGGTAAAAAGCTCACAATACTATGTTTATTTTTCATTGAACTCCAAAAATGTAAGAGGGATGGAGACGAAAAAATCCTTTTTTTTAATTTTGCCACAAAAGCCAATAAAAGTAAAATTATAAACCCTGAAAATCTTTCGACGTTCAATTTATTTATATCAGATATTTTTTCAATTTTTGTAGTACTTTTTTCACGATCGTTATCAACTGAAAATCGACTATAAACTTAATCCCTACCAAAAATTAGTTAATTATGATGATTAACCTACATAAAACCAACAACGGTGACAGAACATCACGTCACCGCAAATTGCGGACCACCCACGAGTGAGCTAGCCAATTGGCTGCCCTTCCGCGAAAGACAGACGCTGGCTGGCGTTCATTGGCTGTAAGCATCTAACGTCACCTGGACATTTTAAATTCAAATAAGTTGTAATAGGCTTTTATTTCTTGATTAAAAAAATTTGGAACTCCTCACGATTTGTTTATTATCGTAAAGTACAAGATGTTAGTATTGAAATTATGAAAACAGGTTCAGTGATTGACACTCATACATACCTCAACCGTCACAACAGTGTCCGTGTGCTGGTTCCCATCACTACATCTCACCGTTAATTTGTACACATCCTTACTCTCCCTATCCAGACTATCTGTTAGTTTAAGGACTCCACTGGCCTTATCCAGGGAAAATTTACCATCGTCTCCCTTTACAATGCTGTACTCCAATTGGCCAATGGTATCGGGATCTTCGGCTTTGATCGTGGCAAAAGACTGGCCCGGCCCGAGATCTTCCGAAACGGTGTAGTGGAGGGGAGAGTCTTTGAAAGATGGCGGGCTGTCGTTTTTGTCGAGGACAGTGATTTGAACCTGGAATAGAAGGAATTTTTTTAGGAAATATGAATTATTTTATTGAAGTTATAAGTGCGGAGAGTAGTTACTTTCCGCACGCTCGTAGAAAAAATAAATGATGTGTCTTTTCTACGTGTCAGCGTGGGAAAGTAATTATTAGTTTCTTATAAAAACGAACTGAGTAACCGCAGTGTTAAAAAGAAATTCTGCGTTAAATTTTTTCTTCCATTATTTCTTCTTTCCTACGTTTTTTCCGTTCATTTTACATATACGTGTCTTAATAAATTCTGCACGTTTATATTGAATTACCATCACAAACATGTTTTCAAAATACATATTACATAGATTTTCTCGGTTGCATTAAATGACTTTTATTGCTTTTTTAATTCGATATAATTACCCATAATTCCTGGTAATTAGCCTATACGGTATTTATAATAAGAAATATTTGCAAAATTATTTCTTAGATATTTTTAAAATATGCAGCTTCGGATCGTACGTACTACAATTATTACAGTATTATTTATTTAAAATAACCAATGGTGCCGAATCAAATGGATACCATTATTTTCATTTTACAGCAATCAGGGATTCCCAAGATATTTATAACCCGCCAAACGATATGGTCACCCACCTACTTTTTGAGAACGGTTGTTGCCAGACTTTCAGTTATGTAGAATATTTGCAATTCTACTACAACAATGCAATTACTGTGGGTTAATAATTTATCTACAATCATAAATACCACAGGCTAAAGCATATATGACTAAGCATTAATAAAATATATTAATATCCCATTATTTTTCGCGATAATAAATTTTAGCTATTTCCATTGCATGACGCCGAAATTTAGAGTGAGAGTGGCAACGTCGCTTCACAGGGCGTCGCATAGTGTAACGGATCTGATATTTCGTGGACATAGTACAAAACAGCGACTATCGCATTTTAATTTGTTTTGTCCCTAGATTATTCGTAAAATGTCTGGAGTTCAGTCGTTTACCAGATTTTTTTTAAATGTACACAGAAAAAACTGCTATGCTATTTTCAATAATAGTACTGTTTTTGACCACTGTCACAATAGTTATATTAAAGATAATATGGTCTCAACAAAACATCATTGAAATAATAAAAAAAAATATTGCTTTAAATATAGACTTATTATTGGACTTCCAAAGTATACCTACTTCTTTGAAAACTATATTACCATTATTTCAAAGACCAAAATACTATTGGAATCCAATACATTTCTAATATTCCTTGGAGTGTAGAATTGTTAGAGCCAAAATATTAAACTACTTGCTTGGAATGCTTAAATATAATTGGGCGAAAAATAACTATTTGTAGGCGGTGTGATTCAAATTACAATATATTTTATTAAATGAACAAGAACTACGGTTTAAATAAAAAATGTAAAAATTAAGTCAATAATCCTTATATCATTTCAATTAAAATAAACACTCCTTTAAAACATATACGGTATTGGAGAAATAATAAAAAATATTAATTCAGTGGGTCGTATTGTTGGCTGAAATATTATTTCTATTGCTCGCGGACACGCTTGTTCGTTGAATAGTCGTACGCCAAAAATAATAGATATTTTGCAAGACTGGAGACTGGGCAACTTATTTCAGTGTTTTATATAAAGTAAAACAAATCTAAAAAGCTTTGCAGTAATAAGTGTGTTTTTTATTTGTAAATCTCTCTTGGTTAGTCTATTTTATATGACTGTTTACTCAGCCGACACGTATTGTTAAAAAACTATTATCATTAAATATGATCGCAAGTTTATTGTTGAATTTGTATTTTTTAGACATGGTTTCCACCAAATCTAGCTGTAAATTTAGGAGATTCGAATGCAATGTCAAATTTGTTCCATCTAGCATTCTGTACCCATACAAGCCAAAGGAGACAGTTTTACAAAGAAGCAGATCCTTTATTTGGAGTGAAACAAATATAAAAAGTTTACGGTGTTCGCGTCAGTGTGGTGTAATAAAATGTGTCTCTTTATATTTAAATGTTTACAGAATGTCTGAACAATAATGTTTAATAATACTAATTAAAAATTATTTTAAGATAATAAAGCGTGTTTCATTTGTTTGAAATATAAGTATAATTGATGTAATAGAAATTCTTCATTATATTAAATAAGATTAATTGTTCTTCAAAACACGAATATGATTGGATTTAAACAAAAAGGTTTTCTTTCTATTGGAAGTTACATTAAATTAATTACTGCTGTAATTGAAATAATAACAGCTATTTTGCATCAAATGAGGTGCATATTCTTACAAATAAACTTCTAGTGAAACCAATGATAGGGTGAAATATGCATTTAATTTAGAACAGGGTATTTACTAGGCATCAAATAATTGTTATATTTGAACGATCCATTAAAAACCAATGAAACCTTATATTTCAAGCAATCTTATAACCTATTGGTTAACAATGATAAACTAATCATTGATATAAACCGAATTTGTATTGTGCAATACGAATAGAGTGTGTCATTGAGTGAACGGGTATCCAATTAAATATAGGATAGTGTTTTTTTTGTGTGTAATATAACAAGTGTAATGAAAATTATCGATCATTTGAAATTTGTCCGGATGGATTTTCAGTGTACGTAGTGCACGAGTGCCGTTTTCAATTTAAAATGCCTAAGTGCAAATTTGTCAAAAATTATAGATATATTTTCATTGCACGGATTGTATTTTATGAGAGAATTTCATGAATTCAAATTTTCAATTTTTGGTATACCCCCGTATAAAACTTCATTGTCACAATAAATGTCAAAGAAATGACAAAATCTAGTAAGCAGAGCTTCGTTGTCAAGTCACAAAAAGATAAATTATTGATTGTCTGAAATTTTGTGAAAATGTCGCGATTTGGAGCAGCAACGCTAGAAGAAATTAATAAAACATTCAAATTCTTACCCCAAAAAGCACCAAAAGGTCCAAGAAAAGCTGGCCTTGATGTAAAAATCTTACTGCCAGATTCTCTAACGCTAGTCCGGTCTAATTTGATAACCAAAAGTTTTAAACTGACAAGTGTAAGAATAAGTCAACTAAAGTTTATACTGTGAATGTGTTTCTGATCTTTTGCGCAAATTTATAAAAAAAGGGCGGGCACTTTTGACAATAATAGAACTAAATTCCTACAGCAACCCGTTCCAAGATGTAAATGACAGCGAAAGCTGGAGTGGACTTCCCACCCGTGGGCCGAAAGTAAAAGTCAAAAAACTGACACTTTAAAAAGTCAAAAATGTCAATAATACCTAAATGGTTCAAAATAAAATTATTAAATTTATTACAAATTACTGTGCGAGATAATTGTTTGGGACAGTTTTTGATAGGAAATCGCGACCCCTCCAACAACGTTAGAGACAAAATTAGAGTATTTCTCGATGGCCTATCTTATCGTATTCTCCTCGGGATGTGTCAGTGTCCAATGGCCAGTTTTTCAGGCCATTTTGAAATATCTGGCTGGTCGTTTAGCGGTGCAGTAGGAATGCTGCTCCAAAAGCGGCTCTTTTGCGCTCTCTTTTTCGATTAATTCACAGAATACTAATGAGATTCGGGTATTAACTAAGTGTAGTCGTGTTCTCGTCACTCTCCAACTTGTCTCTCTGTTCTTAGAAAGTTACGACAGTGACAGGAGGGACAGTGGCAGACGTTAGCTGTCAATTGTTATTGATAAATGTCATCACCGCAAAGGTAACGATGACAGATAACAGAAATATAATGTAAATACAGTGTTATGGACTGAATGATTATCGAGGGCATCTTTTTCTGTCTCTTTTATTAACATTTTCTGAACTTTGAGAGTAAAAAATCCATTTTCAAAAATGCATTTTTGAATACTACGATTTTCGAAAGCGATACTTTCCGAAAATATATTTTCGAGAATCTTTTGTAGATTCACATTAAAAATGGAGTTTTCGTCACTTAACCGCCCATCTGCCGCGCTACTCGCCCCGACGGCACCAACGGCGTATCACATTGCGTATGCGCGGAGCATTAAAAAACTTGTAAGGAGAAAAGGTGTTCCTTTCACCGTGAGAAATATTTTTTGTCGAAAAGCTTATTAGGAAATAAACAATTAAATTGTTTATAACAACTGATCCCGCTAGAATTTTTCAATTCTTATAATTTTAGTTCAATCTGCACCTAATTCTCAATTTTTTTCAGATTTTTCTGAGCGATCCTTTTGGCGATAAGGGTGGGGGACCGCACTTTTTAAGCGTTTTCCCGAAAAATATTTAAAAAAAATGCATACAAAATACGAGTACATTATATATTGTTGAATTCATGCTTCAATAAACTTTCATTTGACATTTACCCCCTGCAATTAACCCCCAGAATTAAAATTGAACTTTTTACACTTCACGTCTATAATTGGGACACCACACTCTATCTCTGTGCCAAATTTCAAAATTTTTACGTCGAATATTTTCAGAGAAAATCGACTGTGACAGACGGAAAGACGTTTTCGTTTTCATGGAACACTAAAAATGAAATTTCTTGATTTGGAAAAGTATTTTCTGCGAAATTATCGTAGCTTTGGTTTCTTTCTGGCTTGGAAACTTTTAGAATATATTTATTTTTCATGTTGGTGGTACTGCACTGGGAGCTGTATGAACTTACGGTATGTCAGACCTCCGTCGTCAGCCATCACAATTAGCAAAATTCCAATTGCCTCTTTAATTTATAACGAATCTACAAATTTTTTGTTGATCAGTCTGCATACCCGGAATATACGAAACGTTCTTGTTCTACAAAATTACTTTAAATGTTCTTCTGATGTAATTTGGAGTCTCTACAAAATATATCAAAGTTTTACCGCTTGTCGGGACAATTTTCTTTTAATGGTCGTCAGTTGTGTGTATAAGTTAGCTTATAATTTATTTTCGTTGGTGTTAAAGGTGATTATCGACTTTTCTATGTGGGTGATTAACACAAAATGGGACAATTTTTACACTATTATTGTCCTTCACAAAAATGTGAAAAAAAATGAATGCTTTCAACGAATATGGTAGAAACTACCTCCCTCTTGTTGTATGATAACCTGTAAACTATTCAATTTTACTTTTATTTTATTCGAAATTACTACTTAATTTTTCAGCGAACCAGACGCAACGCCCCGTGAAGCGATGTTGCTACTCTCACTCTAAATTTCGTCACCATGTAATGGCAATAAATTACTAAACATTTATTTATTGCGAAAAATAACGATATATTGGTATATTTTATAAATCCTTAGCCATATGCTGTAGCCTGTGGTATTTAGGATTGGAACACACGGTAATTGAGCAATTTTAGTAGAGTCTACCAATCAGCAAATATTCTTCATAACTGAAGGCCTAGCAATAGCCGTTGTCAAAAAGTAGGTGGGGGATAGGGTTGCCAGATCCAACATCTTCCAAATTGGGTATCAGCGTTTAAAAGTTGCTTAGAAGTCGGGACTTGGGACAAAAAATCGGGACGCTATTTTTTTGCACTAGTATTAAATAAATGAATTGAAAAACCATACAATAAGTAAAAATATAAAGCTTTTATAAAATTCAAACATAAAAAAGATGGTATATGCCCTAAAAACTATTACTTATGTTTTTTAGAAAATTTTAAAAATCGGGACAAATCGCGTCCCGATTTAAAGTGTGTCGGGACGCGGGATATACCCTTTGAAATCGGAACTGTCAACCCTAGTCGGGACCATATCGTTTGGCGGGTTATAAATAACGTACATAATAGTATATTCTGTAACAAGGTTAGAATGAAAAAAACTCAATACGAGTGGAAAATTCCGAACGCGAGCGTGAGGAACCACGAGTATTGAGTTTTTTCATTCTAACTGAGTAACAGACTATATTTTCTCCACAACCAGAAAGTATAAATCAAATGAATGAATGTCAAATTCTATATCTGATTCATTCGATTTTTCACTCATTATTTCATTTAAATTGAAGCTTTTCTGACAAAACTTATGATGCCGCCACCATTTGCATCTGTCACTGACAATTTTGAAATCCACGGCAATCTATGTCGTTTGGTTCGATTACAGAATATTCATACCGTACCTTGTTATGGAATGAAAATACATGCGAAACACATAAGAAGTAAGTGTTTCAGAACAAATATTCTAACTCAAGAGTAAGAATGTATATGTTCTATTATTAAAAATGATTTCGGAATTTCTACATTCTTTAATGGTTGTGGAGAAAACGTTTTTTCTACTATATTTTACAACATTCTTCAACAAATTTTAAATGACTACCGTCTTTCACCTGCAACAATCTAAAATATTTATCACCTTCCTTAATTATAGGTTTGAGACCATGACTTTAAAGTACTTAACTTATCATAATTTGGCATGCACCGTGGATAGAAACTCATTATCCTAAACAGTAGTGTTGACTGGTTAATTTAAACAAAAATTAAAGAATTTAGAGAAACATAATCGGAAGTACCGGTATGTACGGTAATAAACTAATGAAACCGATGGTCCATGAAACTAAGAGCTTATAGGATACCGAGATAAGGAAAACACGCGAAATTGAACATAAAACACATGTTCCAAGCTGCTAATTTCAAAGTAATACTCACATTACATCGCGCAGAAGTTTTTGTAGTAAGCTTTTATTATATTATATCGATGTGGGTATTTAATTATTAGAGAATTATTTGAATTCTCTGGATGGGCTTGTCGAGTTTCGTAAGCATCAACTCAGAGTTTTACTAAACAAATTTTAAGACTGAGTACTGGTGTTAATTTAAATGGGATTGATTTTTAAATTTTAATAAATAAAGTTACATTTTCAAAACCGATGACAGTTTTGAAACATCTTACTTATGTCTACTTAGATGTTTTAGTACAATAATTAAAATTAATAATTTTATTAACATATTCACATTAATGATTTACGTAATCATAACACGAGGCAAACTAAATTATTGCAAACAGCACCTGTAAAAAGCAGTTTTGGCATGCAGTCTTTATTACACAATGGCATAAAAAATTTTAATGACCTTCCAAAAAACATAAAGAAAATCAAGAAATTACAGTTATTTAAAATACATTTGAAGAAGCATTATTTAAGAATTTGAATCTTTTTAACAGTTTTTTAAGGACTTTTAAAATACACCTTAAAAAGTATTCTAAAAAATTCACTGTTTTGTTTGTTGCAGTTTTTCGTTAGAATTTTATTAGTTTCTTAGTTTTTCTTAATACTGTTATATTTTTTAATGTTATATATTTTAATGTTATGTTAGATATTCCCTGCAGTAAACTTTAAGTTGGTTGGTAATAAAGAATTAAAAAAAAATAAAAAAAAAATAGAAAAAATCTTATATGAAACACGTTAGGAAATGCAATTTTGTTTAACTATGGTTGCCAGATCCAACATCTTCAGAATCGGGTATCAGCGTTTAAAAGCTAAACAGAAACAGCACACAATTTTCGAAAATATATAACGTTCTTATGAAATTCAAACTTAAAAAATCGGCCAAGTGCAAGCTATACTTGTACGATTAGTGTTCCGTGGCATCAGCCCACCACATCACTTAACCTGAGCAAACCTGGGCCAACTTCGGCCCATCTGCCGCGCTACTGGCCGCCGACGGCACAAACGCCGTATCACATCGCGTATGCACGGAGCGTTGAAAAATTGTTCCTTATAGCGTGAGAAATATTTTTTGTCTAAAAACTTTTTCTCTAAAACCAATGGTTCAGCAGTTATAAGGAAATAAACAATTCAATTATTTATAACAATTCATTGAGTTAGAATTTTTCAGGCCTGATAATTTTGGCTTAATCTAGACCAAATTCTCAATGTTCATGATTTTTTTAAAGATTTTTCTGAGCGATCCTTTTGGTGATTAGAGTGGGGGACAGCAATTTGTAAGCGTTTTTCCCAAAAAATGTTTAAAAAATGCATAAAGAAATACATCATATATATTGTTGAAGTCGTGCTTTAATAAGCTTTTATTTAACATCCTACACGATGCGCTTGAATTTTTTTTCCATTTCCCCGTTTACCCCCTGAAATTAACCCCCAAAATAAAAATTCATCTTTTTGATAATTTTCCCTCAATCTACACTAATTTTTTTTCCATTTTTCAATTCACCCCCTGAAATTAACCCCCAGAATCAAAATTCAACTTTTTATACTTTACGTCTATAATTGGGCAACCACACTATATCTGTAAGCTAAATTTCAAATTTTTACGTCGGATAGTTTCAGGGCAAATCGCCTGAGACAGGCACATGGGCGGACACCGAACTGATTCCATAAATATTCCGTTTTACGGAACACTAAAAAATATGATATTTCGCTCTACAAACTATACATCTTAAATTTATGATTAAGTAATTTAAATTATTGATGGATCTCGCTTTGCTCGTCCCTCAAATATAACAAAAATAAAGACATTTTAGAGGAATGCTCAGGGGAAAATAAAGGAAAGAATGTATAGTTCTCGTAAAAGTGTCAAAAAACTGCGCTCTTCACCCACGCGTTTATTGGATGAAATACCACATCTGCTTTTTTGGCAAAGGCAAGGCACAAGCGGTAACTTTGCTAAATAGCAGGAAAGATTTGGAAAATATTGTTGCTATATTCAGTAATGATCAATCGACCAAGAAAGAAATTGCAAGTGCTGAAGAGCGATTTACACTAGCATTATACAAAGCTCCAAAAAGAGAAACATCTTTAAACCACCATAGATTCCTTCCATTTAATAAGTTAGTTGGTCAAGGAAGCAACGCCGCTATTTTATCAAGACTGCCATCAATATCTGCAGCTTGCTAGCAACACTCATACCGAGTTTTCCACCAAAAGCAGATATGGAAAGGAGTAACCTTGGATCCGACAGAGTGGGGATGGAAAAAAACAAAGAACATTCTGATACATATTTTAACAAATAACTAATGATGAGGCCGTAGCTCCGGATTCAATACTGCAACTAATATCTTGCAACTGCAAGAAGGGTTGCTCGAAGCGATGCAGTTGTGTTAAAGTCGGATTACGTTGTTCAATAATGTGCTCTTATTCGGATAAGTTTGCTTAAATTCACCATCAGAGGAAAATTTGCTTGCAAATGACGCCATGAATGACTTAAAACAATAAAAATAGAAGTGGATTAGTTCTACTTACACTTAAAACAAAAAATGCGCCCAGAGTTCTACCCGAGAAAAAATAACTGCGTTGTACCTCACGGGTGGTTTGGAAACAAGCTCATATTACGGATTTACGGAAGTATCGGAAAATGTATATAAACAAAATAAAGGAAAAAACTATAATATATGGATTTTGTACAGAAAATTCTGCTCTACAATCTTTATAATAAACAATTTTTACGTAGAAGTAGCAGGTTTAGATATATTTCCTGTGAAAATGGCGTAATATCATTTTTTTTGAGCGCACTTTACTATTTCCTAATTTGAAGGCTGATTGCGAGAAAAGAGTGGGGAATATAGTTTATAGTACATTTTCTGCGTAGAATTTCATAGAAATTTGTTTTTATCCGTTTTTTTTATGCGTTGACTTAACTTTTCCGAAAGTTGTGAAATAAATAATATTTCAGACTCAGTAAATTAAAATGCGATGGCTGCTGGAATATCTCACTACTTGTTACTCCAGAACAGTCTCAAGAACTGGACTCGTTGTTACAGTAATGTTTAAGCTGGGACGATGTATTTCTTTATGAAATTTACGTAGAAATCCTTAATTAAAGTGTTGTAATATATGTATAGTTATAATGTATAATAACATTAAATAATATTACACGCCCACAGTACCACAGCACTACTACACTACAATGACTCAATAATAGAAAATAAATTAATCTGCTGGAAGAGTTCAAGATTGAGTTACCTATCGGAGAAGAATCCGTATAAAAGTTCAAGGTTATCATAGTTGTTATTAAAAAACGAGAATGAGTTAACTGGCTTCAGTGGGTACTACCGATAGAACATAAATAATATTTTAGATTGGTTTCTAACAAAAAATATAAACAAAATAAACTGTTTAAAGCAGGTTTAGTTTGAAAAGGTCGGCGCTAAAAAGTAAAAGAACTTTCCTTAAATACAAGTATTTCAACATTTAAAGCGTAGTATTTAGTGCCCGTTACTATAATTTTGATTTTTTTAAATATCGATAGAGAATCAATAAGTCCCGTGTAAATAGATAGAAAAACATAACGTAAGATCAAGAAAAAACGTCCTCAAAGTATGGCGTGGAATCAGTCACGCATGTCTTGAATTATTACTCTTGAAAGGGTGATTGGTAAAGGGGGTTAAGCCACCAAGTAAATGTATCTTACGGAACCTGCAATACAATCCTGAAATGTGACCTGCATATGCACGCTTATCGTCTAAGCTCAGTCCAAGAATTGTTACCAAACGACAAGCCGCAGCGAATGCAATTTTCTGAGTGGTTTAGGGGTAATTTGCATTATAGTGAAATCATATTTGAAAAAACCTTTTTCACTGTCGAGGCATGGTTTTACTTCTCTGGTTATGTAAATTCTCAACAAATGAGAATGTGGAGTTCTGAAAATCCACATTTCTTTATAGAGAAGCCTCTGCATTCACAGAAAGTTGGCGTGTGGGCGGCCATGTCGAAAAGATAGTTAATTGGACCGATTTTTTTTGAAGGAACTCTCAATTCGGCGCGATACCGTAATGAAATTTTAAAAAATATTGTAAACGCATTGGTCGATGAAGAGATGCGACAAGGCTATTTCCAGCAGGATGACGCACCAATTCACGTAACTCTTGATAATTTAAGTTTTTTGGAAGAATTTTTCGAAGACCTAATCATCAGTGGTAATATGCCAGTTAGGTGGCCACTACGGTCCTGCGATCTCACGCCAAGAGACTTTTTTTATAGCCACACACTAAAAACTCGGTTTTCAAAACCCCTTGTGGAAATTTAGTAGACCTACGGGCTAAATACATTTCAGGAGATTAACAACTCCCCCGAAGTGCTCACCAATCTTTTTGATACTGTAAAAAGAAGAATGAGAACATGTTTGGAAGTTGAAGGTGGACGTCTCTTAATTAGCTTAACTTTATAATTTTTATGTTCTTTGTTGTATATGTTTTTTTAATTCTGTATTGATGCAATGACAATAATGTAATAACGGCCAGATTCTCCAACGCTAGTTCGGTCTAATTTGACAATGAAAAGTTTTAAACTGACATGTGTAAGAATAAGACAACTAAGCTTTATACTATGAATTTGTTTCTGAGGTTTATCGAAAATATACAAAGAAAAGGGCAAATTTATTACGTACTTTCGATAATAATAGAACTAAATTCATTCTAGCAACCCGTTCCAAGATGAAAATCATTTGGAAACCAAGCAAATCGCTGAAATATCAGAATAATTCATAAGTTTTTAATGACGACTTATTAACAATGACAGGACAAAAACCTGTCAAAACATAACTGATCAACTAGAAGATCTTAATTTAAACCTGTACTCAATCTTAAATCTTCTCAGTGAATCTGAACGAAAAACTTCAGAACTTGACAGTTTTATTTTTCATTCACCTACCTTTTACCTATGTTACCTTTCAAGAGTAATATAATTATAATTTTTTGATCTTACGTTATTTTTAGACCAGTAGAGAATCATGATTTCCGATTCCTGTCTGCAACAAACGATGACAGGACAAAAACTGGTCAAAACCTAACTAAAAATTTAAATGTAAACCTTTTCGGTAAATTCTGGGTTTTGTTTTTTCCATATTGTTCAATTAAAGCTTTCCAACTAAAACATTTACAAGAAGATAAGCCCTCCTAACGCAAGAAAAATCTACCAATATATAAATAAAATCTTCCGACTGGTTCCAACCAGTCCAGCTGACCAGTCTGTAAGCCGTAATTTATTCGTAGAAAAATCTAATATTTCAGAACTTCTTGTCCATTTAATTTTAAGCAGGTAGATCTTCTTTCCTTATTTAAAAATCAAATCCCTATACGATTCAGAGATTTTTTCACGGCGGGAGATCGGATTTTAAACGCACCTTAACATGGGACTGACGAATTAATGAATTTTAAGTTTTAAAACTTTAAAAAATATAACAAAACGGAGGATATTTCAAGTTTTTATCATAGTTTGCACGTTAATTGGTCTTATTCTTACAATTGTCATTTTCAACCTGTAATTGCCAAATAGACCGGTCTAAGCAACAGTAACTCTGACCTTAAATTTAGATGTTTTCAAAATAATCTTTGAAATACCTGGAACCTGTAGATATGTCGGTAAATTTTAAGAGTCATACGAAAACAGACGTCCAAAAAACCCAAACACTTGATTTTTTTAAACATTAGATCATAATTTAAGGTTCTATTATGTTGTCTTGTTTATTACAGCAAATTTTATTTTTTTATTTAGGTAGGTGGGTGCTGGTATGCTGGTAACTATCAAAACAATAAGGTTCTAAAATAAAAGAAATGGCTTCGTCATTAAACACACATTTTCATTCGCCCAAAATTTTTCGTATTCTTTCGTTCTCATTTTTTTTCTGTCGCGTCTTCTTTCTTTCTCATACCCTGATATTTTTAAAATCTAATAAAAAGTTAGGTTATGAGAAACATCAACATGACATATATCAAGCCTGTCCCATAAGTTGTTTTTGCAGTGTAAAAATATACCTAAACAGTTCATATAAAGTTTCAGCAGCATCAATTTTTGTGTTCTATAAATCTGCGGGTGGCTTGGGTTTGCTTGCACCCAAGCAAACCCAAGCAAACAACTACCGAAATATTCCGCAAGGTACTTATTTGTTCGATTCTTTACATTAATTGGACCGGGCGTTACGGGAATTACTAATTATTAGGTAGGTATGACAAAAAGTTGAATACGCTCTTTTTTATTTGTCGTTTTCTAATGCACTTTAGCCACCACGGATAGAAAGAAATTCCTCCGTGATTATTAGGAAAAAAATATGAATACTGTGATTGGAACAATATGTTCTAGTGTAAACTGTCCATGAAACTGACCAATAGGGTGAATTCTTGTTCAATTGTTTTTCTGTCATTATTCTCAATTCAAATTGGAAAGAATACAGTACTAGGCCAAGCAATAGAGCGATTTGTCGTGACATTAATACTATTAGAAAACCGCCTGTGCCATCATCTGAAAGACGATCCGTAGATGATTCCTGTTATATTTCCAACTCTGAAATTTTTTCCTTTAATTTATTATAAACATTTTTAAGCAAAAAAAGCGATTTTTTTAGGTTTTTGCTTATAAAATGAAAAGTAATGAAGCAATCTTAATGGTGTAAATGGACGATTTGTAGAGAATAAAAATACGAACAAAATAAAATGAGAGGTCGAACGTCCTGATAGGGATAGGATAAGTAGCAACGGCGAAAATCCGGAAATGCCGGAAAATTAAGAGTTTTTTTTAAATTCATAAATCGGTCATTTTTAAACGTGGAGGGCTCAAACTTTGGAAAAAGGTAGTAATGTATAGCTACTTTATGTGTGCAAAACCCCGACGCTGTCCGACGATTAGTTCTGTCACAATCGTCATTTTAATTTTTCAATACATTATTTTGCAACAGGTCTGGATGCTCTATGGATCGTCCGATTTTAATTATTGAAACGGATTTGAAAAGTACAAGTTTAATTGAACAAAACGTGTACATTTAATTAATTCATAAAATGCTACGAAATCGGTTGAAAATGCAGGTAAAGATGCGTGAAAATGGCCGAGCGCGCGAAGCGGTCGAGTAGCGGGAGGGTAGCGGAGCGAAGGGGAGCCAATATTCGCGGTCTCGGCCATTTTCACGCATCTATACCTGCATTTTCAACCGGTTTCGTAGCATTTTATGGAAAAATTAAAATATACATTTTGTTCAATTAAACTTATACTTTTCAAATCCGTTTCAATAATTAAAATCGGACGATCCATAGAGCATCCAGACCTGTTGCAAAATAGTCTATTGATTGAAAAATTAAAATGACGATTGTGGCAAAACTAATCGTCGGACAGCATCGGGGTTTTGCACACATAAAGTAGCTATAAATTACTACTTTGTACCAAAGTTTCAGCCCTCTACGTTTAAAAGTGGCAAGGGGGTAAACATTCACGTTGGTTTCGCGTCATAGAATTGACGAGAAGTAATTAGAGGGTAAAATATTTTGTACTTTGCCCTATAATATAGCTTTCTAAATCTTGGAGTCAAACTGAATTAATTTTCTTTGGTTAAAATTTTTTCTTTAAAAGTTGAAAAGCTTATGAAGTGAACCCAATCGTTTAGTTTTTCTCGATTAGAAAGTACACCTACTGTGTAGATTGTTTCACTGTCAGTTTTCCAGCTGTTTATTTTGGCATTACAGAGCTATTAGCAATTTAGTTTGACTACTCGTCATCAGGGCGGGTAGCGATTTTCGATTTATATTTTTACAATCCACTATCCCAAAAATCCGATGACTCAATAAAATGTGTGGTTATTCAACATAACATTCACGAAAAACAATATCGCCGTCGAGTCATATTGCTTTCTTCTTTTACTCGCTCCTATTAAATAAAGATACATTACGCACTGGAAGAGAAATTCGAGGCAATGGAAATAGATTGGCTGTGTGACAAAGATCAACGATATTGTTCGTCAATTACAGATGTCATTTGTTTAGTTTGTAGCATGATTTTTATTGTACGAATGACGAATATCATAAGAGATGGGTGATTTTTATTTTTCTATGACTTTTAAGCATTTAGTTATAACAATTTGTTATCAAAAAAGTTGATATATCGTTGAAAAGAATACAACTTGCGCTAAGAGCAAATAGCAAAGCATAATGTAAAATATGAAACTGCTTTGGACTACAACTATATAACCAAGAGGATTCAGGATCAGGACCAGGTAGGAAGGTAGGAATTATAAATTATAAGTTTAGTTTAACATTAAAATAGCCAAAATTTGAATGCTTAATGCCCTGTTATGTCTTCATTCTTTTGGTACGGAATATGAAACAGTTGTCGGCCATGTTCGACTTACACATTCCATATTTTCATTTAGACTGGCAAAGGGGCGGGGCGAAATTAAAAAATTTCGTCTTGTTTTTCTGATAACAGTTTAAAAATTATATAGTGAGGATTTCAAAAGGAAATATTAATAATTGCCAGAGATATTGCCTGTTGAGCCTGAAAAAGTATTAAAAATAAAATGAATGAAAAATGCGAAAAACATTTTTCGAATTTTTCACTTTGACGCCATTTTGTGCAATGTTCCTTCATTTCTAGGTAAAAAATAACTTCATATTCGTATTCAGCGACCTCGAAAATATAACAACCCTAAAACTAGACATAAGTACGACGTGGTCACATATTGCTATTTCTAAGCGACTTTTTGGAGGTGTCCCGCTAATAGCCTTTGATGCTTCTTTGAACCAGCAGCGCGGCGGAATTTCAAAGAGTTTGGCGGTAAATGTTAGTACATGTTTTTTATTGTAGTAATTAAGTTATTAAATTTATTGTGAAAAGTCCTTAGTTTGAAATACGTTTTATAGCAGGATGGTAGTGTGTTTCTGGAGTGTCTTCCCAATAAAAGATTTTTTTCTGGATTTTTATCTTTAGATACCTTGTGCTAGTGGTAGTGAATATTGTATTTTACGTGGTAAGTATTTACCTGCTCATCTAATGCAATAATATAAAAACATCTCTAATAATGTAGGTTTAATTTGTAAGAGAATCAAACAATACTGCAGCTATTAAAAAGTCGTGGTGCGGAATTTTTTTTTGATTTTCTAACGCACATGTTGTCTCAATTACACAGGGTTTAGAGGTGATGTGATGCTATAATTTTTATATATTAAAATATATATATATATATATATATATATATATATATATATATATATTTTAAATTTAATGCTGAAAAATTTTATACAAAATCCAAAATTGTATATAAAGTCAAGGGTACAAAGTGTTATAGAAAAGGACAATTTTAGTATTTGCTTGCCCCTAATAATAAAATTAAACTCATTCTAGCAACACGTTTGAATATAAAAATATGTTAGAAACCCAGGAAATCGCTTACATATTATAACTCATCAGTTTTTAATGACGATTTATTAACAATGACAGGACAATACCCTGTCAAAACATAATCAACCCACTAGAAGATCTGTGACTCGGAACGTAATTGTTTTAAGTTACTCACTCTGTATACATCCGATAAATAAGAATTATTTTTCTGTTACATATTTTTTGAGTTTTCGCATCAACAGATAGACAACCTGACCGCGACAGAAATGATTTTTATGTAGCATTGGGATCCAAGGGCGTACCCAGGATCTAAACTAGAGGGGGGCAACTCGTATAATTTTCGAGGAATTTACTCAATATTTGAGCCTACAATCCTACACAATACGTCATAAGATAAGCACTGCGGTCAGTAAGTGTCTTAGTGGTTTCAGATCATAGACAAAATATATTTAGACCATCACAACGTATTCGCGACACCAGCTGAATCCGTCCAATGTATGGGCGAAAAAGTGCGTATGTGCGCATTAGGCGGCAGTCAGGTTTTTAAACGACGGTCCTCTCGAGGCATGCGCACTCGGGACGCCTCGCAAAAGTGGTTCTTGAACTCAATGACGCAACTCGGCGATCAGAACCGGACCCAGTTGTAATCACTGAAGGAAACACATGGAATAAAGCTGTTGCTGAAGTTGCTATTTCCATCTGCAAAAATACTTGATACTTGATTTATTAAGATTAAATTTAATCAAATAGAGGCACTAAAAATACTAATGGATTAGGGTAGAGGGGAGTATTTTAAAAGGGATGGCGAAAGAAAAAAGCGCTTTCGCCAAAGGATCGCTAAGATATCAGTGGATTAGAAGGGCGAGTGTCCAAAAGGCATATTTGCGCTTTCGTCAAAAGGGCACTAAAAATACTAGTGGATTAAGGTAGAAGGGAATATTTTAAAAGGGATGGCGAAAGAAAAAAGCGCTTTGGCCAAAGGATCGCTAAGATATCAGTGGATTAGATTGACATGGGGCCATAAGTAAGTAGCGCTTTCACCAAAGTATCAAGTGCACACACTGTAAATAGCTGTAAAAATAGTTACATCTTACCATAGAACTTGGTTTGTTCAATAATTATACAGGATGGGATGCCAATCCAATAAAATATACACATAGTTTTGGTAATTTTTTTATTTGCTATTTTACTTCTTAAAACAGTTGCATATTTTATTTCTATTATTTCGAATACTATGTTTATATTTTATTTCAACTTTCAATTTTGTAAATGTAACGTTTAAAAAATTAAAAGGGGGGACATTAAAGAGACGCACTGACTATATATATCGCCATTATCGACAGTTTTGTATAGCAAGAAAACTCAGATTTAAGCCAACAAAATATACAATTTTTGTTAAAATCTCACTAATGGTTACATTTTTATCATTAATAAAAAGAATAATTACAAGTAATATATTTAGCATTTATTACTCGATAAAAGATTCACGTCATGTGAAGTAAATTATGAAGTAAAGAAAAATTCAAAATATACCGTTGATTTTTTGACTGCAATAAATCCTTAATGATGTCTTAGGCTATAAAAGCTCATAAATGTCCATCCCTTTCAGACAGGGCTGGCCCTTAATATTTTACCTGCGACATGAATTATACCAATTGTTAAGATTATTATTTTCCAATTCATTTTAGGAAAAAATGGTTAAAATTAAATTTTTACAGGTAATTAAATTAATTACCTGTAACTTAAGCACTTAATATTAATAATATATAATGCTATTTTATTAAGGCACCTTCAGTCACCTTTTTAGCTTTCCTGTGTGAGGTGCGAGTTGTGTGCGCTAATTTTGTCTTTTTATTTTAACTATTTAGTTTGCTTAGTTAAACTATTTTTTAAGTATAATGGGGCGTCCATGGACTCATGCTGATGGTGCAGCTAGTAGTGTATCTTTAAAAAGAAAGCATTTATCACCCGATGCGAAAGAAATAGTCAAAAATGTATATTCATCTTTACTAAGAAGGGGTTTGAATAAAAATGCTGCTTTAGCAGAAACTAGTGCTTTAGCTAAAATTCCCTTAACTTCGATAAAGGACATAATTTTGAAATAAGAGAATATGTATGCATATAAAAACAAAAGCCACCCCTGCGCCCATTCATTGCAGTTTAAAGATGTTGGTATCAACACAATGGGGTTCAATCAGGTAGTTGATTTATGGCAGTAAAAGCCAACGGTATATTTTGAACATTACTTTACGGTCCTGTCTATCACATGGCAAACGTTCGACAAGGCGCAAGCCCGCAGAAGACCGTCTTTGTTTACGGATTCAGCTTGGTAAATTTGCCGCATTCGCAATTGACATTATTTCTCTATTATATATTTTCTCTATGTTTCAGATGGTGTGGAGATCTCGACTTCGTCTCGAGCTCCAAACACATCCTTAACCAGTAACGAATACTTACTAACCTTAATACTTAATATACTATAAGATCTTTATAAAACGATCATTGCATGTTTATCCAGGAATTTTTACATATTATTACGTTAATAATTATCGTACGAGACACGATGACAGTTTTTATTTCTTTCACATCAAAGGTTCCCTGTTTTAAATTTCAATCCTATTAACTATCTTCTATTTAAATGAATCTTGACATGAAATTTAATATTAAACAGTTGTTAAATTCCTTGAGACTGCCCGATTTAGAAGTGGTAATAGGGAGTATTTGAGATAAAGGTCGCCTGTACGGTAACCGGTAATAATTATGCAAGACAAGAAGGGCCAGATTTATTGCTGCTAGGACCGGTATCGTTTGACAGTTAAGGGCTTGACATGCTTTTGACACTACAAAGTCCCGTGACATATTAAAACTGCTTCAAAACACTTGAGCGTAGAAAAATAAGTTAAGTCTTAAACTTTCTTGATGGATCCCGGGAGATATATTTTTCTACTGTAAGAAGTGTCATTTAAATGACGTCTCCTAAACTTTTGTCTTCATAAAATAACCGTACAAATAGCAAAACAACTTTAAGTAGAATTTTTACTTATTTACAATTTAGTATATGTATACGAGGCAGTCTCAAATGAAAACCTTAAAAACGTTGTTAAAGAAAATTTATTAAACCAATGTCAAAAATAAGTATGTCATTTTTCGTGATAGTCCCCATTACATTCTATGCGCGTTCTCCACCGTTTTGGAAGTGCTTGAATACCTGAAGAAAAGAATTCTTTTGGTCGCGTGTAAAGCAACTCATGTACCTGAATCATTTTATCATTGCTTTAAAATTTCTTCCCACCCAATACGACTTTAAGTGCACCAAAGAGGGGGAGTTCGAGTTGGATGTTCGGAGTTCTCCGAGCGCAAACCTCAGACATACGTTCTTAGCATGTCCTATATAAATGACAAAGTAAGAAGTAATATATGGTGTCTAATTTCTAAGCGTCAACTCGAACTCCCCCAGAGATAGCAAGCGCTTGGGGCAAGGTCAGGGGAATAATGAGGGTGTGGTTGACACTCAAGCTTCAAATCGTGGGTGGTTGCCGTACCGTTGAACGTGCAGTATGTTGTATCGCATTGTCGTGCTGCAAAAGAACGCCATTAATCAGAATTCCGCGCCTTTTGGTTCTGATGGCAGGCTGGAGACGATTCATTAGGAGTTTGAAGTATGTGACACTAGTAACAGGAACCGCATATGGCATGTAGTCCTTGAAAATTATTTCTCTTGCATTCCAAAGGCAAAAACGGATTTCGTCACCAAAGATCCATGGCTGATCTCCTTAGCTTTGTCATACATAACTGGAACAAGTCTCTTGAATTTCATGGCGAATCTCAGATTGTTGCTCTCGATATTTCCAAGGCCTTTGACCAAGTATGGCATGCCGCACTCCTCAACAAACTACCTTCTTAAGGTCTTCCTACCAAACTATGTACCTGGATCGGCAGCTTCCTCTCTAATCGGCGCATATCTGTTGTGGTTGACGGTCACTCATCTAACTTCCATCCTATCAATGCTGGTGTCCCCCAAGGTTCAGTCCTGGCACCAACCCTGTTTCTTCTTCACATTAATGACCTGCTCTCTTCAACTACTAATCCCATCCACAGTTATGCTGACGATAGTACCCTTCACTCCAATATTCATTTTTCCAGACAAGTTTCGAATCAGGAGTTGGATAATGGACGCAGATCTATGTACCTATCTCTTTCCCAAGATCTTAAATTAATCTTAGACTGGGGTGCCAAGAACCTTGTTTAGTTCAATGCCTCCAAAACCCAGTCTTGCTCCCTCTCACGCAAAAAATTAGGCAACGCTTACCCCATCCACATGAATGGCCAAGCCCTACAAAACAATGAAACATTCGATCTCGTTGGCGTCGCTTTCGAACATGATCTCAGCTGGCACAAACACATTACTTCAGTAGCCACATTGGCAGCTAAAAAGCTTGGTTTTATCTTTCGAGCCAGAAAATACTTCTCTTCCAACTTATACACTCTCTATGTTTCCCAAATAAGACCTAACCTAGAGTACTGCTCCCACATCTGGGGAGCGGCACCACCTTCGACACTTAAGATGCTTGATTCTATCCAAAAGAGAGTCATTCGACTTATCAATGACCCAGCCCTCACGAGAAAACTCCCTTCTCTCGCTCATCGCCGCGCTGTAGGGGATTTATCCCTTTTCTACCGCTACTTCCACGGATTTTGCTCTGAAGAACTAGTCAGTATTATTCCCCCCTTGAATGTCCCTAACAGAACAACAAGAGGCGCGTTACGTATGCATCCCTTTCTGTCCAGCTACAAAAGCCTAGAACAAACCACTTCTCTCGCTCATTGATATCTAGGGTCTCCAGATTATGGAACAAATTGCCTGCAGATGTTTTGCCTTCCCGTCCCAACCTCCAATCCTTCAAATCCCGTGTCAATAGACTACATTTCCCTTCTCTTCAGACACCCACGGTACGTTAGTACTTAGGCTTGAAGTCTACGTGGGATGTCTTAGATAAAAAAAAAGTTTTCCTGCAAAAAGCTGTGTGCGAAATTTTTGGGTTTTGACGAAGAAGTGTGACACCATCCTTTGCTTGCCCTCTTGCTTTTGGTTAATGATAGTGCTGCCTCCAGGAATCATCTCCAGTCACAATCCTTGTCAGAAAGGCCTTCTGCTTCATATATATATTGTTCTTTACAAGCATCGACTCGTCGTTGTTTCAATTCCGGAGTCAATTGCTTTGACACTCACCTTGCTGATACTTTACGGAACTAAAGAATGCTATGCATAATGTTGTGTACAGGACCTTGACTCATATTCAAGAATTCATTTGTTATCGTAACGATAACGTTCTACGCTAAACCTAGCACTGCGAATCGTCCCCAATAACCAGTTAAGATTGTATCTTTTCCGTGCAGTGTAATTTTCAAATTAATTCAGTTTATATTTAAATTCCAGCAAATGTTACATTTTTTTAGTTTATTTCATTTCTAAACGTCGGTAAAAAGTCAAAAGGCAACCTGTTCGAGACGTCACGCAATGTTCTAGATAAAAGGAAGAGCGTGTGTGTTTCTAGGACTACTAGTCTTTTGTAAATTTATATAACCGTTTGACTCCTTATCTACGTAAAATAAAGAGCGTTAATGCGTCTCCATTAATTACGTAAATATTTTTTTCTACTAGCGTGCGCAATTCACCGTTTTCCCGCACTCATTTTGTCTCTGAAAGACTAAGTTTCCCGCACCGTGCGGGAAAATTTTTCCCGCACCGTGCGGGAAAATTTTTCCCGCACTGAGTGCGGGAAAATATTTTTTAATGTTTTATATTGAAATAAAATTTTGGTGATGTATGAATAATATTATTATGAAGTCTTAGAGGAGTCCATCAAACAGAAAAAAGATATGTCCAACAAAATTCTCAATATCAGTCAAGCTATTCCAACGACTTCCAGTTGCATCTTAGAAACATCCACGTCCCTAGATATTGCACCGGGTCCCAGTAGCGTCCATGAAAGTTCAACACCTCTGTCTCTTCAAACTTCCACTATGCAGAATCAGTCAACTTCAACCTCTCTAGCTTCAGCAATTAATTTACACAGTGCATCCAATTGTACTTTTACGATAAATATATATAATAAGTAATAAGTAAACATTATATACCTGTTATTTTTTGTTTATTAAAAAATAATAAACTTTGTAAAAATGATGTTGGTTTTTTTAACGCTAGTAGAAAAAAATTTGATCCTAACTCATGCGGAAAGGCACTTTCCCGCACTCGACTGCTTACCCGAACTCCGCTTCGCGTCGTTCGGGTAACGGCAGTCGCGTGCGGGAAAGTGACTCTTTCCGCACTTGTTAGGATAATAACTATTACGGCCGAGTTTACATGCAGCCGTATGGAAGAAAATTGAAATAAGAAATATAAAGGTAAAAGGCATAATTTTGTTGAAATAAGGCGCATTATCTTAGCACCATTTTCCGATGGTAATCACTAATAAAAAAGAAAAGTACGGTAGTATCAGATCAGATACGTGTTAAGTGTCAGTAAATCAGGTGAAATAATGAACATAGTGTTTTATTCTTGAATATAGAATTATTTTTTCTCGGAGTAGGTGTCAACAATGACACTAACCACAAGACCCAAAATATAAAGAACTTTTCTGGCGCGCCTTGTATATATGATAATCTAAAAAATTCTACGCTAAGAAACAATGGCAAATTAAGATCTTCGAAAGCGACAAAGAACTAAAACCCGTTCAAAAATCTCCATCTTAATTTTTTCGAACATTGACAGTTACTAATACCTAAGTGATATCGGTGTGCCTAACCATTCGAAAAGACAATACCACGTAACCGTTAGGATCTTGATAAGAATCCGCCAAGACTCACTTCTTGGCAGTGACTGCCATTCTTTATAAAGTGTTTCGCTTTGGGCGGGACTGGTCTATAGACTCAAGCTACGGACTACTTTGTATTTGACTAGATATCGCGTTCAGATATATCAAAAAACAAGTGCGTAAAAATTGTTTTGTATAGCCAGATTATAAAGAATTTCGTGGCAAATTCCAGATTGTTGCCATTGATATTTCCAAGGCCTTTGACCAAGTATCGCATGCTGCTCTCCTCAACAAACTTATTTCTTACGGTATTTCTCCCAAACAATATACCTGGATAAGTAGCTTTCTATGTATGCTGATGGTGTATTCTTAGGTACAGTTTTGGTTTTACTTTAATGACCTGCTGTCTTCTGCTACCAATCCTATCCTATCCACGCCGACAGTAGTACACAGAAAAAACTGCTATACTATTTTAAATAATAGTATTATTCTTGACCACTCTCACTTTGCTTATATTAAAGTTAATACTGTTTCAACAAAATATCATTGAAATAACCAAAAAAAAAACATTGCTTTTAATATAGACTTATTATTAGAGTTCAAAAGTAGTTTTGCTTCTTTCAAAACTATATTACCATTTTTTCAATTTCAAAAATACTGTTGGAAACCAATAAATTACTATTATTCCTTAGAGTATAGAATTGTTTAAGCTAAAACATTAAATTATTTGACGAGAATGACGAGACTGTAGGCGGTGTGATTCAAATTAAAATATATCTTATAAAACGAACAAGAACTACAGTTTAAATAAATAAATCTAAAAATTAACTGAATTATCCAAATATCATTTCAATTAAAATAAAGTTATAAAATATATAAAATATTAGAGAAATAATAAAAAACATGAATTCAATGGGTTCTGTTGTTGGCTGAAATATTAGTTCTATTGGTTGCGGAGGGAGGGGTTAAAATTGTGCTGTTGGTATTTGTTAGTTCAATCGCCGTTTAAGCTTGAAGCCTGTTTGTTCATTGCGTTTTACTCCAAAAATAATAGATTTTTGGGACTGGGCAACTCATTTCAGTGTTTTATGGCAAATAAAATAAATCTAAACGATTTTCAAGTTTGTTTTTTATTTGTAAGTCTCTCGGCTAGTCTATTATAAGACTTTTTACTCAGCCGATACGTATTGGTAAAAACTATTAACATTAAATATGATCGCAAGTTTATTGTAGAATTTATATTTTTTAAATTAAGGAGATTTTAAAAGCAGACAGTTTTGCAAAGACGCAGATGCTATATTTGGAGTGAAATAAATATAAAAAGTCTAAGGTTAAAAAGTTAAAAGTGTGGTGTTAATAAAATGCGTTTTTTTATATTTAAATGTTTACAGAATGTCTAAACAATGTATGTTTAATAATACTAAAAAAAATTATTTTAAAATAAAGCGTGTTTCATTTGTTTAAAATACAAGTATAATTGACGTAATAGAAATTCTTCATTATATTAAATAAGAGTAATTGTTCTTCAAAACACGAATATGATTGGATTTAAACAAAAAGGTTTTCTTTCTATTGGAAGTTACATAAATTAATTACTGTTGTAATTGAAACAATAATAGCTATTTTGCATCAAATGAGGTGCATATTCCTACAAATAAACTTCTAATGAAACCATGGATTTATTAGGACTGGATACGGGATGATTTCACATTCTTTGAAGCCAAAACAAACCATTCTAAACGACACTGTAAACACAATTTGTAAGCATTGTCCACATCCTATTTTACCTTGTATTTTTGTACAAAAAATACGTTGGAAGCATCGCAAGATTTACTAAAAGTTATGAAAGCCCTAAAATATTTTATTTTTCTGCTAAATAATAATAAATTTAAGTTAAAAAGGTTTTATTATTTATAGGTTATGTTATTTCTAAAGGTGTTTATTTAAAGTCGCTCCGAGTTATTTATAAATCTATATAAATCTATACGTCGCACTTTTTCTTTTCTAGTTCATTAGACAAAGACGTACGTGTAACCGAGTGTTCAGACCGAGGTTCAGCTGTTTTCCTAAACAACCATAACAGACAGCAACACTTCTGAGCTCCAACACTCCAATGCTATTTTATCCCTTTCTACTACCATTCTTGATTCAATTACGTAGTAATTCGTAGTCTTGTCTATGTTCGTAGTTCGTAAACTGCTCCCCCAAGAGAATAACAAAAACAAAAACAAACAACAAAATATAATAAGGCTTCACGTTCGATACGCTCACAGTATACGGATATCGAATCCTTATTATAATAAATCCATGAGTGAAACCAATGATAGTTTGCATTGAATTTAGAACAGAACTGAGTTCTATTATTGTGAAAAATATATACTTAAATTGCTCTTCATCTGCGACAAACTTACTTTCCTTATTCTTACATTTGTCAATTTAAAGCAGACTTGTTTTAGCAATAGTATATTCGGCCGCTACCTACATATATGCAAAACTCGAACAACCAATGTAATTACAAGGAATTTACAAGCAAAAATCCTTTCTTAAAGCATGTAACAACATACCAGTTTACCTTGTCCAAAGCGTTTTGAATCTGCAACCCAACCATACGCTTGTCAATCCTTAAGATGTTTAAAATTATTTGTTTAAAAAACGTTGTCGTATCTCATTTACGTCCCGCCATTTTATAAGGCAATTAAACCGCTTACAAGTCTAATAGACCGATCATAAACTATGTGTGCTTTTATGTTTTTCCTTTTATTTGTATTGTTATTTAACACTTTAAAACAAGGATGTCTCTTTTACATTCTCGGCCTTTAGAGATGTAACTATAAATATCAACGTTGGCGCATCGCGGTAGCAACTGGACGGCTATGCAAAAGAGGTAATAGATTTTAGGGAGCATTTTTGCATCGATTCAACGTTTACTGTTGCTTTATTTTCTTCCTCTTCGTCGCAAATAACCTCTATTGTTAAAAAAATTATTTCTCCTTACCCATTTTCACTTCTTTGTGAATTCCTCTCTAGTCCAGCATATCGTTGCTGAGGCAATATCATGAATACGGGCCTCCCTTGTAGTTCAGAGTACGCTTCATGGTAACCGTTGTCATGATAAGCATCACCATAGAAATCGTTGTCATGGCAACCGATTTACTGAGAAAATGGTGTTAAATATCTTTAAAACCCTTCGCATGTTGTAAGAATGGGTTAGCAATATCTAAGTTTGTCCAGATTTCTGTAATATTAAATATAGTGATGGCGAGGTTAGAATATGTGATGGAAGTGAGAATATTAAGCTGGATATATAGGGGTAACAAGAAGAAGCAGTGCAATGAGAGGATAAAGGCAACAATCAAGGTTGTGAAAATATTTAAGAAGTTACAGGACAGAATACTAGAGAAGAGAAATGATTTTATGGAAAGTGTTTGTGAGAAGAGGCACAGAAAGACCAAAGCAGAAGGGTGGATAGAATCAAAAATGACTTTAGGGAAAAATGTTTGAAAGGAGAAGAAATAGAAGGTGATAGAAAAGCTATTCCCCGACCGCGGAGGACTCATACAGTCACATAAAGGCTGCTGAAATCCCTCCGGATGTTTCCAGGTCTGGATGCGTGAATTGGACTGTCCCAGATTCACCCACGGTATTATAGTAATTAGGCCTTAGTGGGCCGCCAAAGACAAAAAACTCAAGACTTAAGAAACACTTGTACATATAAAAAAACATTGTTTCCCAGGTCTGTTCAAGTGTACTTTTTATTTATAATCTCATAGTGAAAGAATTAATACATCTAAATACTACAAGCTCAATTTTAAATCCAAAGTTATTTTTCCTACTCTATAAAAACAATTCTTTACTACCATTTTTCTCTGTGCAATTTAAGAACTAATACTCGATAATATCCCTACTTATACTAATGCCCATAAATATAAAGCTCTAATGCTTTTACACTTATTTATCCTCTAATTCACTACTAAAGACTGATCTTAAAGAGTTAATTCGATAGGAATTAGCGATATTCTTTATCATCTTATGATCGTGTTCAATACCGGTTAATACGCAAAAGAATTATTTATAAATTTTATTATGGAGGTCTTTTAAATAGTATAGACAACTATTTTAGTCATAAAATGGACGAAAAGTACTTTAAATGTTTTAAATGGCTTATTTTTGCTGTTCTGCTTTCCTCCCTCTTCTTGTTTTTCTTTATCCACATTGTAATCATGGTTTATGCATGCATTAACGGCTATATGTTTCTTCATTGCATTCCCTGTTGGATCTATCTTTCTTATTTTATTTATTAAAAAAGATATGCCTGTGCCTTCTTCGGAGTTGGTTCATCCCGTAGGAAATCTGTTCTGATTATTGTTTGATCTCTGGTGTATAGTGGTGGATCCATGCCTTATCGACAGTAACCTATATCCAAATTTAATGACAGAAACAAATAGGCGTAAAGTCAGTTGGATTTTGCTTAAACAGTGCTTTCTGATGCGGAGGAGATTTTACTCTGGTGTCAGTAATCGCGGCACATCGTGTCATATCTAAAAATTCCCATAAAATATGGTGCGTCCATTGTTTCGATATGCCCACATCCTCTCACCGCAACTCACTTACTCACACTCACCACAACTGAACTCACCTCACTCAGCTTCACAGTGCAATTCACAGAACACAAATGTTATGTCAAGGTATACTATTGAAGTATGCGGCTGCGTAAACAACTGTCAATATTACTGTTAATGGCGACCTCTCTGGGTCAGACTAGAAACTTTTCATCCTCATACGTCAAAAATTCATTTGAACTCGACCTTCCCGACTTCCTCATCTTCCATTCTCGATACAGCTAGCTGTCGCTGTCAGTTTGCATTAAAAAGTGCCATACAAATGCCACAAAACTTGCTAATCCCTCTTTAACTACAAATTATACGATAACTATTTAAGTAAATATGCTGTACATACATAGAACTAATTGGAGTAATCTAGTCTTATCGACAGTGGGATGGGAATTAAATTAATCAAAGTATTAATTAAAATATCGCTGTCCCTTTGATTAAAACTCTTTATAGAGAGACACGTCGGTATTTAGATTTTAATTTACGGGGTATTAAAATAATTGTTTATAACGTACATGACGTGAGGTTATTTGACACGAAGCCGCTCTAGTGTGTAGCATTAGGGCGATCAAATTCAAAACATTCTAAGCAAGTTGGAGGTCCTAAATTAGGATATGGTGTGAACATTTTTCAAAAATATTTTTTTTAAAGCCCGTTTTTCGATCTTTTTTTCCAAAAAAGTTTTTTTCAAAATACGTTTTTTCTTATTGAGTATATATCTTTTTCAAAACTGCTTTATCGATAATATAATGTTTCGAAAATATGTTGTAATGTGCCAAATGTGGTCAGAATCTATAAAGGTTGTCTCTCACTTATTAACGCGGCATCGCCTCGTCCAAGTAGTCCCCGTAGACTTCAAGTCTAAGTACTAACTAAGACAAGGGAAATGTAATCTATTAACACGGGATTTAAAGGATTCGAGGTTAAAAGGGCAAGGGAAAACACCTGCAGGCAATTTATTCGATAATCTGGATACCCTAGGTATGAATGAGCGAGAGAAGTGGGATGTTCTAGGATTTTGTAGCTGGATAGTAAAGGGATGCATACGTAACGCGCCTCTTGTTGTTCTGTTAGGGATAGTCAAGGGGGGAATAATACCGGCTAGTTCTTCAGAGCAAAATCCATGGAAGTATCAGTAGATAAGAAAGACATCTCCAACAGCGCGACGATGGGCGAGAGAAGGGAGTTTCCTTGTAAGGACTGGGTCACTGGTGAATCGAATGGATCTCTTTTGGATAGAATCAGGGATGTTAAGTATCGAAGGCGATGTCGCTCCCCAGATGTGGGAACAGTACTCTAGGGAAGTCTTATTTGGGAAACATAGAGAGTGTGTGAGTTAGAAGGGGAGAAGTATTTTCTGGGACGAAAGAGAAAACTAAGCTTTTTAACGGCTAATGTAGCTATTAAGGTAATGTGTCTGTACCAGTTAAAATTAGGTTCGAAAGCAATGCCAACAAAATCGAACGTTTCATTGTTCTGTAGGGCTTGGCCATTCATGTGGATGGGGTAATTGCTGCCGGATTTTTTGCGTGACATGGAGCAAGACTGGGTTTTTGAGGCATTGAACTGTACAAAGTTTTTGGCGTCCCAGTCTAAAGCGGGTATTACACGAACAATTTCTTCACGGCCGCATTTTGGTTTTACATTTGTCACGGACTTTATGAAGTTTTTGGACAATTTCACAGTCAGATGTCACCCTTGCCAACCTAAAAATAATTTTTACATTTTGAGGTTATATAATTTTCATTTGTTTTTTGAACAGGACACATTTTTACTAAAATCGGAACGGAAATTGACGAACAAAACGAACTAGCACAAAAATTGTGAGCAAATAATAAATAAACCATGGAGACTATATAGTCTCCATGTAATAAACAATCAAATTAAATGCCATAACCTCACTTTTTTGCATTTATTTTAAGTTGGCACTACTGAATTCACGTAAAAATTGACGGAAAATTAAAACACGTCCTAATTCGTGAATAACTTCACGAAGTTCTTCATGAATTTACATACATCCAAGTTTTAGTATTACATTTGTCAATTTACTTCAAACAGCGACTTCAGGAATTAATTCGCGAAGAAATTGTTGGTGTAAAGCCGGTATAAACTGAAGATCTTTGGAAAGGGATAGGTACATAGATCTGCGTCTATTATCCAGCTTTTGATTCGAGATTCATCTAGAGTACTATCGTTAGCGTAACTGTGGATGGGATTGGTAGTTGAAGACAGTAGGTCATTAATGTGAAGAACAAATAGTGTGGGTGTTAGGACTGAACCTGTGGGTACGCCAGTACTGATCGGATGGAAGTTAGATGAGTAGCCATCCATTTGGGAGGAATACCGCAACAGGGTAGTTTGTTGAGGAGTGCGGCATGCCATACTTAGTCAAAGGCCTTGGAAATATCCAGAGCCACAATCTGGGATATGCCATGACATTCCAGAGACTTGTTCCAGTTATATATCACAAAGGTAAGAAGATCAGCTGTAGATCTTTGGTGACGAAATCCGTACTGTCTGTCATGGATGATTTTGTGTTTTTCTAGATATTTTAGAATTTGCAGGTTGATGATTTTCTCCATAACTTTGTTGATCACAGAGAGAAGAGAGATAGGTCCATAATTGGATGGAAGGGACTTGGAAACCTTCTTCGGGACAGGCTGCACACGAGCAGTCTTCCAGCTGTCTAGAAAGATAACCTTGTCATAAGAGATCTGGAAAAGAATCAGGAAATTAAGATAGATGCAAGTTCTGGAGCGCATGTTTTTAGAACAAATGTTGGTATGCCATCCAGACTGGAGGACTTTTTGGTGTCAAGAAGATAGCGATAGAAAATTGTTTTGAAGTTATTTAACCTTAAATATAATGTCGAATATTTTGTGGGGAACACAGTTAAGTTTCTCCTTGACTTGGGTTTGGTTCATTGCCTCTTCTATGCATAGATTAAAAATTATGGGTGACAGACTGCATCCCTGTCTAACATTCTTGCCCATTTTTGCTTCTTCTTCTTCTTGGTCATCTACCCCAATTACGAGTACGGCTGATTCATCCCGGTGCATTTTTTGACTCCGCGAGCAAGGTGAACCTGCAGAGCTAGAACGAAAAAATGAGCAAATATGATCGTCCGGTGTTCAGAAGAAACGAAGAAGAAAGCTGTTCAGTCATGTTGACTCACCCGGTATAGAATTTCCATAAAGTAATTTCATGTTTTATATTGTGCTTAAAACACTGCTTAGAACCCAATGACCCGGACAGATTTTATTGGCAATACACATTAAAATTTTCTGATATTAATCTTGCATTTTGATTAAGATCATTTTTAATTTGAATAACAATTAAAAGCTAAAATAAATCGTGGTTTAAATTAAAACCTTAATTAAAGATATGTATGTTTTGGCAATAAAAAATCTCCTCTATATAACGGTAAAAGTTTTATTGATTTTTTACCTTTCTGGGATGTACGCTATCTCTTTTAGTCATGGGCGTACCCTTAGGTTATGTAACGAAGAACAGATACATTTATTTACATTTATTTTGCCGTTAATAATATAATGAATATATATTAAATGGAAACTTAATAGCAGCATTGCCAAAATGGGCAAAATTTAACAAGTATGTTTTCATTTTCTTAAGGTATTATTGCAAAGAATCTCTTTTTCTAACATTGACATTTGGCAACACCGCATGCCGAAATATAGCTTTGCTTCTGAAAAATTTCATATTTGCGCGGACGAGGAAATGAGGTAGCATTCGGGTAAAGCCGGCCACACATTATATGGCAAACTAGGCGAATATCGAACGTTGGGTGATGTGTACATTTTTTCCATGGATTTATTAAGAATGGATACGGGATGATTTAACATTCTTTGAAGCCAAAACAAACCATTCTAAACGACACTGTAAACACAATTTGTAAACATTGGCCACATCTTATTTTAACTTGTATTTTTGTACAAAAAATACGTTAGAAGCATCCCAAGATTTACTAAAAGTAATAAAAGTCCTAAAACATTTTATTTTTCTGCTAAATAATAATAAATTTAAGTTAAAAAGAGTTTATTATTTATAGGTTATATTATTTCTATACAGGGTGTCCCGAAATTAGGGGGCCAAAGTTAAACAGTGCATTCTGCATAGGAAAATAACACTAATTTGTATAATAAACATGTATCGAAAAATGCCCCCTAACGGAGCTACGGCCCCCTAAAGAGGGGCCTATGATGATGGTTTTTTTCAAATAATTCCCACAGGGTTGAACATAAAAACATAAGTTTTTGGTATTTCTGTAATTTTGATATGCTGAATCTAGATCTAAAATCAAAACTATTAAAAGTTTATCATAGGCGTAACATTTGGGGGGGTAAAGGTACAGAAACAGCCCTAACTTTTTTATGACCTAATGTTTTAATTTTTTTTTTCTGAAATTATGAAAATCTAGAGCTTTTTACCAAAAAAAGGTACTCTTGATTTACATCGCTTAGATGCACCATTTGTGAGAAAAATGCCTTTAAAAGTAACACTGTTTAGCAAAGACGGATCAAGTAAAAATTAATCTTCCAATAAAACTTAGTGCCGGGCCATGAAATCGAATGTTTTACCAAATTTTCTAAAAAATAATGTTACTTTTATAAGCATATTAACGTTTATGTGGTTTTGTAAAAATAATTTTAGAGTTATGCATTCTACTACTAAGTTTTAGTGAAAATATGGGATATCTATGCTAAACAGTGTTACTTTCAAAGGCATTTTTCTCACAAATGGTGAATCTAGGCGATGTAAATCAAGAGTACCTTTTTTTGGTAGAAAGCTCTGGATTTTCATAATTTTAGAAAAAAAAATGAAAACATTAACTCATAAAAAAGTTACGGCTGTTTTTGTACCATTACCCCCCCGAATGTTACGCCTATGATAAACTTTTGGTAGTTTTGATTTTAGATCTAGATTCAGCATGTCAAAATTACCAAAATACCAAAAACTCATGTTTTTATGTTCAACCCTGTAGGAATAATTTGAAAAACACCATCATCATGGGCCCCTCTTTAGGAGGCCGTAGCTCCGTTAGGGGGCATTTTTCGATACATGTTTATTAAACAAGTTAGTGTTATTTTCCTATGCAGAATGCACTGTTTAACCTTGGCCCCCTAATTTCGGGACACCCTGTATAAAGGTTTATTTAAAGTCGCTCCGAGTCATTTATAAATCTATAAGTCGCACTTTTTTTTTAGTTCATTAGACAAAGACGTACGTGTAACCGAGTGTTCAGACGGTTTTCCTAAGCAACCAGCAGAGACAGGAACACTTCTGAGCTCCAACACTCCAATGCTATTTTATCTCTTTCTACTACCATTCTTGATTCAATTACGTATTTCCTTAAAGTTCGTAAACTCTACCCCTAGGGGAAATGTTTTCATAACAAACAACAAATATAAGGCTTCACGTTCGATACGCTCACAGTATATGGACATGGAATCCTTTCTTAATAAATCCATGATTTTTTCCATGTCGAGTGACACTTGCCGAGTGGTCCATACAAATTACATAGCGAATCATATCGTACATTAAAGGTTGACATTCTTGGCGGGAAAAGCACAAACGTTTGTACATACCAACGAAACGTTAAATTTTCATAAAATAAAAATAGTAGTGAGTAAATATGGAGAACGGTGATGACGATGCAATAATTATTGCTGAGAGTGCTTTAATAATGTGCGGTGGATATCTGCTGTTATCGAAAACTCTAAAAATCAAACTGTTAGACCACTCCGTATTGGAGGTAACGTAACATAAAAAAGGAAGTGGCTCCGCTGCCGGCGCCGGCAGCCATCATGAATGCCGACCCGGCACCCGAGCTGGATGCCGGCAACATTAGAAAATTAATGTCAAAATACCTTAATTCAAACAAAAAATAATAATTTATTACAGTGTAAACTTTAACGAAACTTAAATAGTGCTTCAAAAACATAGCAATTATTATTCTGCGAATAACATAACAATCTTCATCCTCGTTCGCCAACAAGCAAATAGGTACAATCTCACGCCCTCTTTCATCATCTACCATTATTATGTAAGTCGCAAACCTTAGATTTACCAGGCAATAGGTGCCATCAGAGACTATAAAGAATAGTACCATCAACAAAAGTAATCTCTGGAAAACATTCCATTTATTTTTTCATTCCGTCATCTTGGAAAAATAAACCCTTGAAAAGCCCATTTTAATGAACTAAAATCTCAAATCAATACAATGAAATGAATTTTTGTCCCAGGCTTGCTATGATTTCCAAGATTAATGAGGTCCTCTAACGTCATTTTGCAACCTGTTTCTCTAATTAAGTTATCTAAAATGATTTTTTTATTTGCCCCAGCCTTCAAGGCTTCTTCAGTAGTAAAGTTTGACATTTGCTGGCAAATTTAGTCTTTGTTTTGCTAGAGCATTGAAATAAGCTTTGGATGAAGTATGGTCGTAATTTTGTTGAAGCTTCATGATGCATAGAAATTGTTTATGTTCACTTACTTTCACGGAACTGCTAGCCTGGCAGCTTTGCTTATACGTGGAACACTTCCTTGTCGACTTTTCATTTTTGTCTTGAATGGTCTTCCACCTTTAACACAGGTTAACCGTAGATAATAGTATTTCCGAGCCGGATTAATATCCACCACAGTATTAGGACTTCGTTGTCTTTGATTGTCAGTTGGTCTGCTTTTACGCAACCAAAACTAATTGTTTACGACTTTCTTGTAATCCACCAAAACGCAATTAAAATTTTCATTCGAAGAAAATTGATCACCTACTTTCATGTTTTATAGTTTTTACGCAAACTTAAAACAACACAATGTTTATATATCATTTAAAAGGCGTAACTATTTTTATTTTAGGTTAGAACTACCGGCACCCGAGAAATTTTAGACTCTGGTGCCGGCGCCGGTATACATGCATCAACATTGTGGGAACCGGCGCCGGCAGCGAAGGCGCTTCCTAAAAAAAACGTCCTTAAAGTATACCGTGGAATCATTCACGCATGTCTTGAATTATTAGAAAGATAACATAGGTAAAAGGTATGGATGAATGAAAATAGAACTGTCAAGTTCTGAAGTTTTTATTTTTAAGAAAAGTAAATATAGTAATCACGGCAGAACAAATGACTTTTATGAACGAAAGTTACTGTAGAAATGGTAGAAAGTTTGATGGTCAGTGGGTTTATTCAACACGGAACGCCATTCTCAATGCTCAACAAATGAGAATGTGGAGTTCTGAAAATCCACACTTCTTTATATAGAAGCCTCTCCATTCACAGAAAGTTGGCGTGTGGGCGGCCATATCCAAAAGAAGGTTAATTGGACCGATTTTTTTTGAAGGGACTCTCAATTCGGCGCGATACCGTAATGAAATTTTAGAAAATTTTGTAAACACATTAGATGATGAAGAGATGCGACAAGGCTACTTCCAACAGAACGGCGCACCAATTCACGTATCTCTTGATAATTTAATTTATTTGGAAGAATTTTTCGAAGACCGAATCATTCGTCGTAAAATGCCAGTCGGAGCAATAGCCCAGTGGTCCATCGCGCTGGGTTTGTGACGCGTCTCCGGCACTAGACCTGGTTCGAATCCTGGCCCGGCCGCACGCTTAATAAAAAAAGTGTGACCAGACATTTAGTAGAATTGTCACAAAAAGTGGAAGGTGGAAGAGGAATTCTTCCTCGACCGAGGTGGTATCACCCCACACATCCTCTTAAAGGGCTGGTGAAATCCCAACGGATGTTTCCAGCTCTGGATGTGTGAGTCGATTCCCCAGTACACCCACGGTTCATAGTACTTAGACCTCGGTCTTCGTGGGCTGTCAGAAGATAAAAAAAGGTGGCCACCACGGTCCTGCGATCCCACGCCGTGAGACGTCTTTTTATGGCCACACATTTATGGGCGCACCCAGGATTTTGTCTTGGAGGTACTGATTTGTCTGGGGGCGGGGCTGATTTGTCTTGAGGGGGGGCTGCTTTGTCTGGGGGGGGGGGAATAATGCAATTAAGTGTATTCCTTCAATTAGTAGTGCACTTTTTAAATTTTTGTGTGTCTAGGATGTTGGTTTTGGGGGGCTGCATCCCCCAAAACCTCCCCAGGGTGCGCCACTGCATACATTAAAAGCTCGATTTTCAAAACCCCTTGTGAAAATTTAGAAGACTTACGGACTAGAAATACAAATTTTCAGGAGATTAACAGCTCTCTCAAGTGCTCACCAGTGTTTTTGATATTGTAAAAAGAAGAATGAGAACATGTTTGGAAGTAGAAGGTGGACACGTCCCTCATTTACTTTAAATTTATAATTTTTAGGTTCTTTGGTGTACATGTTTTTTTTTTAATTCTGTATGATTCAATAACAATGACAATAATGTAATTTTCTTAAAAATAGCAACTTCAGAACTTGACAGTGCTATTTTTCACTGACCTATACCTTTTACCTAGGTCACCTTTCAAGAGTAATAATTCAAGACATGCGGGATTGATTCCACGGGATACTTTGAGGACGTTTTTTTTTTGATCGTACATTATAATAAAGCAAAACGATAATTATTTCTTCTTCTGTTGTTGATTTTTACACAATAATAAAATAATAATTTCTAAGAATAAAAAAGGGTATGAATACATTGATTGCCAAACGTTTGTCACATAATGTGTAGCGATAAATGCTGGATCGTGTTTTGTAAGTATAAGTGACAAACATTTCTTTGATTCGGGTCTTATTTACCGACTCAATCGGAACGTAGTCGAATGCAAACGTTGTTAAATATCCTACCATAATATACACTATTCGGCAAACTTTCCACATCACAAACGTTTGGCTAGTTTGCCATGTAATATGTGGTCGGATTAACAGAAATGGCAATATTAAGCGCCTTCTGCGTTGAATAAAGAATAAAGACAAATTATTTTGTGTTAAAGGGGTTGAATTGTGATTAATAGTGGTATTATAAATATTTCCCGGAAATTTTGTTAATTATATTATTTATGGTATAGGTACCAATTACAACTGTAAATTCCTTATGAATATAGTAAAATGCTACCAGTCTTACTATTATTGATATTATTGAACCCTGACAATAAATTATATTGGACGGTTCCCCTAACGAAATTTTTTCATACTTTTTATAAAAAATTTAATCTCTTGTGACGAATATCGGGTTTTTCCATCAACAGGTTGCCTTTAAAAACTTATAAAATAAATCAATACAATGATAATTAAGTTAAAAGTTTTATCACCCCATCAGTGGAAAACTATTTTTCCCCTCTCTGATCCAAGAATTACCTATAAAATTTTGTCGCTATAATTTAGCAATACCCTGTGTAATAACCCCCATCTAAGCTGTAACTATACGATAAAACTGTAGTAAAATATATTATTTTATTCTTTGCTAGACGTATTCTTTTGTCTATGATAAGAAATTAAACATAATTCATGGATTTAATTTATTGAGACATTAAATCGTGAAGTTTATATCAAAACTAAAACCTCACAAAAGAGTAAAAATCTATGATTACCGTGTTCATTGAGGTACTAGATCTAGAGGCAATATTTTCTTAAGAACTTATTATTCAGGATATATTGGGCTAAAATCAGAAGGAAGTAGTGCAAAGTTAATCAAAAATGTTACATAAATATCATTAAATGTTAGTATCGCCAAATTTAAGTAAGCATATTTTGCTATACATTTGTTTTTATGGTATAATAAACCCTATCGAAAGATTGCACACAAATGTCGAGGTTATGATTTACCACTGTCAAAGCATAGCGTAAATGAAAATAAAAACATATTTGAGCTCATTAGCACATAATAGTCAAACAAATACCTTGAGGTTTGTACCCCTTTAATTTATGCAGTTGTAGGTAAAGTCGGGATTGGCAAAAAAATAAGCAGCCATCATAAATGCATCAACTATCGGCAACAAAGAAAATAAAATAGACTTGTTAGTTGACAAATTATCCGATTGTCCTTCTGGTCATTGTTAAACAGTATTTTGGACCAAAGGTAATGTTTCTTATCCACGAGATCTCCTAATTTTCGGAAAATAATGAAATAAATAAATTAACACTTGAATTTAATAGTACACCAGCCATAATAGCGCTTTTATTTACATATCATGTGACGTCACAACCAATAGGATCGCGTTGTGCAAGTTTTGTATTTTGTATGAAAATTTGTATAGAAAATATTTTTATTTCCTAATAAAAATCAAAATAAATAGTTGAAAGCAACCGTCATGTAAAAAAATCAGATTGCCCATACAGGGTGTTTCTCTAATATTGCGAAAAATTTTAAGGAGCGATTCCTTGTCAAAAAATAAAGGGGGTCTTCCATATAAACTTATTTTAAAAAGGGTATTCTATCGGAGTTAAACCCCTTTAAAGAGGTAGGTTAAAATTCAGTTTTTATTGAATTTCTTAAATTTGGAAGAACATACAAGAATGAAATTTGGGATATAATTTTACGTTTTCAAAGGCTTTCTTACGCCAATATTTTTAATCGTCTGCTACCCTCGGGAGGGGTTGAAAATTGCAACCAACAATGGTTTTTTACCTCTTAACGGGCGAGTTTTACAATATCCTTTCTAAGTGGACGCCTACGCCGTAAAATAAATCTGCGTGCAAATTTTCAACTTTTTAGCATTAGTAATTTTGGCTAGGCGTTGATAAATCAGTGAGTCAGTCACTTTGCAATTTTATATATTAGTATATAGATAACCGGTCTTAAAAAACAAATAAATAATAACAACAATAATAGTAGTAATAGGCCCCCAACACTGCTCTTAAATTACTATTTCGTTGTCCATCATACCTATCAAAACTAGATGGTTGCTGATATTTTATGAGTTGTGCGTTGAAGAGATAAAAGACAGGAATCAAAATTGCGGTGATTTTAGCACCACGTTTTGCAAAATCCAGAAATATTTCTTCTTTTTGTGCACTCATACCACTTACTAGAGTATATAACATATGTTATGGGGAAAATACTTTGATTTTATAGGTAAAACATAGTGTACCCAGTTTTTCGATTAATGTTTTTAACTAACCTCATTCGGAAATTCAAAAATGGGAGAACAACAGAAGCTATATTAAATGTAAATTAATCTATGTGTTGCTTGTCACAATATACAATGTAACCCTGGATTTACTAACAAAGTTTGAGACAGTACTGACTTAAATTTAGTCAGTTTAACTATTAATTGACAAATTGGACCGGTATTAACAGTAGTGGACGTGGCTTAAAATGTTTTGGTGAAAACTATTTTTATTGCTAGCTGAAAGTCAAACTTGTTACGCGGTAGCACGGTAGATGGAAATAAAATGGACACCATAATAAAATATACCTAGGATGTTATTCATTCTTATTCCGGTTGATGTTCTGAGGCCTAATGACGATATTTTTACCTTTTTAGTCTTAAAGATGCCTATTTTGTTCAGTCTTACCTAAAAAAAAAAGAAAAAATATTATTTCAAAATGTTTTAAAAAATCAGTAGATTGTTATTACATTTAAATTTTTATACTACTTTTCTTGTATTCACTCTGGGACTATAAATAAGCATTTGAACTTGTTTTGCCTATTCTATGGTTTTTGTTCTCTTCTAAAGTGAGAACCAAGCAAGAAACAGCCACGAGTACAATAATGAAGCCATTTTCCAAGCTCAGAATTTTTGTGTTTAACTCAGATTCTGAATTTTTCTGTACCATGTTTGGGTTAGGTGAAACTGACAGCCTGTAATTTTAGTATTTGGACAAATTTATAACACGTCATTATGAATAGATACCTCAAAATCTACTACTATTTCGTCCGGTACCAATTCTGTATTTAAATATCCATAATACTCGTTAATTTTTGACATGCAAAACGCATATACTGATGAACAATGTAATACAAAACAAAATATTAAATTTAAGATTATGTTAATTCACCAAATATGCCAAAAACTTCCAGAAATATCTAAAAATGCATTTAAAATCGTGACAATAAAGTTTGAAACGCGTGTGTCACCTTCACTTGGTCGAAAATGGAAAAAACAAAAATAAATGTGTTAAAAAATAATGTTTTTCAAAAAACACACTCATTTTTAGGAATTTTTTGTAACAAATGTGAAAAATAGTACGAGTGTTATTCATAGGTATATATTTATCTCCGTCTGATTTACACGACACATCATACAAAACGAAGACGTCAGAAGCACCACTCTTATTTCGCTGACTGTCGTCGCATTGATGACCCATCAAACGGTGGCGTCACCGCCGGCCATTTTGAATTCAGTAGCTTTTTACGGTACGTTTCCATGGACACCGGTCGGAATTTGTTTTTGCTGGAGCAACACAGGCGATTTCGGGTGCCGAACTTTTAATTTATTCGATTTTAAAGGCACATTGTGATTTTATTTATGTTAAATGCTGTCTCGAATTATGGGAGCTTTTTTTGTTGCTTGATCGATCCGGTAATGGGCTTCATAATTAACGTTTTGATTGAACGTTGTTTTTTTAATAACGGATTTTAATTAGTTTAGGTAGTGCTTTAAAATTTGAAAGATGGACAAGAACTCTGTTCAGCGGGTTCAGTTTCATCTAAAAAAGAAATAAAAACAAACAATATAAGTTTTGCTAACCGTTTTAACAATAGTAGGTAGGTATATAATATTGTACAAGATTTGAAAATTACTCTTTACACACGAGTGAGACGTTTGTGAGTCAACGGCGGGTTGCAGAAAGGATGATTAGCTAACAACGTGTTAAATTTGCGTTGTTAAATTTAAGTCAAGTTACCCAAGATTTAATCAAAGCCGGCCCAGGCCTACTCGAAACAGCAATCGCGCAACATCGCTTCCAAAGGTCGCAGTTTCGGGAAAACTCGAACGATAAACGTCAGATTTTAATGTCAACAAACAACAAAGCGTTTTGTATTTCTTATTTCTTGTAAAGCGAAGTTATATTGAATCAAAACAAATATTTTTGGGAAAATAGGTAAAGCGAATAGAAAAATTACACAAATATAGAAGAAAATAAACTTGTGAACATAATATGTATATGTATTTCTAAGGTAAGTTGTATGAAACCATTGAACCATAAAATACCGTACAGATACCAGCCAAATTTGTATAATTTTTCTGTTGATTTTTAAAATTTACGTTAAAAATGCTTTACATAAAAAATTTGCTGCTTTTCAGCTTCCTTAACTACAATCCTCTTGTCATTATTATCCATTTATATGTTTGTTTTAGGTGCATTCAAAAGATTTTAATATTTCTCAAGAATGAGAATTCCGAGGAGAATTCCTAACCCTAAAAATCGAACTTTTGATGGAAGATAAAGCACAAAAACATACTTCCTGATAAACCTACGGTAATTATTCGGATTACCGGAAACAGCGAATTTTTTCATGAAATTTTGCACAGACCCTAATTTTGGGTCGTAGAACACGAATCCGAAGTCAGTTTTTGGCGGTCTCGTAAAATTTTTTTTTAAACTTTTAGGTTAGCTTTTTCAATGAATTTCTTTAAATTTGTTGGGTGAGCAAAAAGGTGGTCAGGTTTGCTCAGTTTTGATTGATATAGATACATATATATCTATATCAATCAAAACTGAGCAAACCTGACCACCTTTTTGCCCAGGTTGGGTGAGCAAAAAAAAAATTTTTTTTTTCGAGACCGCCAAAAACTGACTTCGGATTCGTGTTCTACGACCCAAAATTAGGGTCTGTGCAAAATTTCATGAAAAAATTCGCTGTTTCCGGTAATCCGAATAATTACCGTAATTCAGAAAATAACTACCTCTACAAGTTGTTATAGTTATTATTTTTAAACCCACAAAAGGGTTTGCTATTTAAACTAAGGGTAATTATTCGTATTACCGGAAACAGCGAATTTTTTCATGAAATTTTGCACAGACCCTAATTTTGGGTCGTAGAACACGAATCCGAAGTCAGTTTTTGGCGGTCTCGTAAAATTTTTTTTTAAACTTTTAGGTTAGCTTTTTCAATGAATTTCTTTAAATTTGTTGGGTGAGCAAAAAGGTGGTCAGGTTTGCTCAGTTTTGATTGATATAGATACATATATATCTATATCAATCAAAACTGAGCAATCCTGACCACCTTTTTGCCCAGGTTGGGTGAGCAAAAAAAAAATTTTTTTTCTAGACCGCCAAAAACTGACTTCGGATTCGTGTTCTACGACCCAAAATTAGGGTCTGTGCAAAATTTCATGAAAAAATTCGCTGTTTCCGGTAATCCGAATAATTACCAAACTAAGAGAGATGTGAGGTGTTACAGAAAACTGTGTGATTGAAGAAAAGTAAGCAAAAGGAAATTTAGCAGAATATCTATATTTTTATAGAAGACTGTAGGAAAACTGTTTTAATATAATGCCATAGAAAGAATAGTTTATAACCATAGGCCTACAATAATTTCATCTTAGTTTATAACTAACAAGAATTTGAGCAATAGAATATTATGTTTGCATAAGTCCAACAACAAAATAATATTTAAAGAGTAATTTTGTTATGGTATTGAAGATGAAAGGTACCTACATTTTTTGGTAAAATCCACGTTATACCTAAATGGTGAACTTTATTTTTCCTACATTTTTTATGTGTTTGTAAAGGTAGGTACATGCTTATTTAAGCATTATGTTAAATAAGATACCCATCTGCAATAAAAGTGTATAGAGTTTTATTTTAAAATATTGAAGGAAGGAGTTTTCTTTCAATCTCTTGTATTGGAACATAAAATTTTGCCAAAGTAACCAATATTTTATGAAAAATGTGAGCAAAAACATGACTTTAATCACAGCATATCGTGTAATTAGTTTAATTCATCGTTAAGTGCTCTCTTCGTTAAAAACAAATGAAAAAGTAAACAACACCTTGGTTTTTTAGTGGCATTTGTCAGTTTAATCATTGATTAGCCAAAAATTTTTGCTGTTGCAGAAAGAAAAAAAATTTAACGCTCTGTTAAACTGAGAATCTTTTGTTTTTAATTAAGAATTAGGATTTAACGCTTGATTAAAGTTTTGTGCAACCCGCTGTTAGTCGAATAGGCCCAGCAACAGAGCAACATATTACCGATTTTTTGACATTAATCCTATTAGAAAACCGCCTGTGCCATCATCTGAAAGACGATCCGTAGATGATTCCTGTTATATTTCCAACTCTGAAATTTTTTCCATTAATTTGTTATAAACATTTTTAAGCAAAAAACGCGATTCTTTTAGTTACTTGCTTATAAAATGGAAAGTAATGAAGCAATCTTAATGGTGTAAATAGACGATTTGTAGAGAATAAAAATACAAACAAAATGAGAGGCCGAACCTACAGATCGGATTAGTAGCAACGGAGAAAATCCGGAAAAACCGAAAAATTAAGAGTTTTTTTTTTAAATTCATAAATCGGCCATTTTTAAACGTAGAGGTCTCAAACTTTGGGAAAAAATAGTAATCTATAGCTACTTTACGTGTGCAAAACCCCGACACTGTCCGACGATTAGTTTTGCCACAATCGTCATTTTAATTTTTCAATACACTATTTTGCAACAGGTCTGGATGCTCCACGGATCGTTCGATTTTAATTATTGAAACGGATTTGAAAAGTACAAGTTTAATTGAACAAAATGTATATTTTAATTTTTCCATAAAATGCTACGAAACCGGTTGGAAATGCACGTAACGATGCGTGAAAATGAACGAGCGCGAGAAAGCGATCGACTAATGGGTAGAGCAGTGAAGCGAAGGAGAGCCGCTTTCGCGCTCGGCCATTTTCACGTTTCGTAGCATTTTATGGAAAAATTAAAAGATACGTTTTGTTCAATTAAACTTGTACTTTTCAAATCCGTTTCAATAATTAAAATCGGACGATCCATAGAGCATCCAGACCTGTTTCAAAATAGCGTATTGAAAAATTAAAATGACGATTGTGGCAAAACTAATCGTCGGACAGCGTCGGGGTTTTGCACACATAAGTAGCTATAAATTACTAGGTACTCTTTTCCAAAGTTTGAGCCCTCTACGTTTAAAAATGGCCGATTTGACAATTTAAGCCAAATTTCCACTTTTATTTAACACTTTATGACGCGTTTCGCTACACTATAGCTTCATCGCATTCATGTTTGTTACAGACTAAATCTTAAGCTAAAAGTTCACAAAGGTGTCAGAATACAACAATCTAGGTAGATAAATAAAATTTTAATTTGGGTTTTATTATTATAATATATTTACTATGGGGAATTCCCCCTGGGCTTCATTTCTATTAGGTAAATAAGTTTAATAAGGGCGAGTTATTTAATTCTAATTGTACATTAAGTAATATGTCGGAATTTTTCAACCGATTTATCTCAAGACTTTCAAGTAAATTCAGTTTTTTACCTTTATTTTCTACATGTAGTATTTTAAAATTGTTATCAAATGTATGTCGATTCTGTAAAAGATGGTTTGAACATTAGAATTATTTTTTTATTAATAAAACTTCTTTTATGTTCTGTTATACGTGTTAATGATCAGCCTATTTGGCCTATGCATCTTTTCGGACATGATCCACATATTAACTGATATACACCTGATTTATTATTTTATTGGTTTTACTTTTTGAATTTGTCAGAAATTTTCCTAGTGAATTATTTGTTTTAAATGTTACTTTTACGTTTTTCTGATTGATAAATTTTGATTTGATTAGAGATGTAAATGTAAATAATATTTTTTATATTTTCATAACCTAATAAATCAAAATTCCGTAACCGAAAGTGCAAATCAAAAAATAATTGAACACATACGTTGTTTTGACATAGATTCAAATTTTATATAGAAATCTACATCATCCTATTTAAAATTCCAAACTTACCTCCCACCCCTCAAAATAGAGAGAGGGGGTAAATGTCAAAAATGTGTTGAAATATGTCCCTTCCCCCCATCTCCTCACTACTTTAGAGGAATTCTTCCTCGACCGAGGAGGTACCACCCCACACACCCTCTTAAAGGGCTGGCGAAATCCTTAGGGATGTTTCCAGCACTGGGTGTGTGAGTCGGTTGCGTGATATACAACCCACGGTACTTTAGTACTTAGGCTTGCTGCCTTCGTGGGTTGTAAGAATATAAAAAAAACACCAAAATTTCATATAAATATTGTAGACCATTTTCGAGATATTGCCTTGTAACACTTAAAAAAACTGCATATTGACTAAGAAAATACCAGACCAAAAAATAGTGTCCGGAGAGCTGTTAACAAAGAAGTACTTATGATTTTCCTAACTGCTGTTTTAAATTTTATGCCGCTAAAAAATGTCAAACCGACAGGCACTTTATTATAAAGTTTAGCTATGTTTAGCTATATATAAAAAATGTCCAAGTAATTAACTATGAAATACCTCCTTCGAAAACAATCCGAGACAGAAATGACGGGACGGCCATAAAATTTCGAAAACAAAGCAAAAGGATGGCCGGCCATAGTGGAATCTTGTCTTGATATTATTTTACATATTTATTGCCTTGATTTGAAGATGTGCGTACATTCTGTAATTTTACAAAATTTATTGTTTGAGAAGTTGAGTGTTACTAACAAGCCACTGGCCAGTGGCGTGTTTCAATTTGATGATGTTCATACATGAAGGAAATTAACATTTATATTGCTGTACAAAAACACTCCCTCCTAAATTCACGAAATAGTATATTGTGTATCATATAGGAACGGCTTTTTTTTATCTGAGACTGTCCACGTAGACTTAAAGTACTAGCCTACCATGGGCGTCTGAAGAGTAGGGATATTAAAACGGGATTTAAAGGATTTGAGGTTGGGAGGGGACGGGAAAATATCTGCAATGGCAATTCGGTCCATAATCTGGAGACCCTAGGTATGAATTAACGAGAAAAATGGGATATTCCACGATTTTTGCAAACGTAACGCGCCTCTTGTTGTTGTGTTAGGAAGTCAAGGGGGAAATTAGAGCGGTTAGTTTTTTAGAGCCAAATCCGTGGAAGTATCGGGTAAAGGGATCAATTTCCAACAGCGGCGATGAGCGAGAATGGAATTTTCTTGTGAGGACTGGGTCATTGGTGACTCGAATGGTTCTCTTTTGGATAAAATTAAGGATGTTAAGTGTCGCAGGTGATGCCGCTCCCCAGATGTGGGAACAGTACTCTAGCTTAGGTCTTATATGGGAACCATAGCTTTAAAAAGGTTGCAGGTATTTCGTTCGCAACCTGGATAGTTAAGTTTAAAGTAAATTTATGCGAAATAATTTTGAATTTGAAATGTTGCAAAAACGATTGAAAGACCGCATATGTTATACAAAATATGTCTAGAACTTCTCCTAGAATCCAAAAATAGGATAAGAATCATACCATCCAATATAAAATAAGCGAGAAAATCGATGTCTTGTACTACATTTTTTTTATTCGATGCTCAATTGTTTTGCTGATAAGATATATTTGAATGATCCATAAAAATCCCCACAACTCTTATATTTAACATTTTTCCCATCTTTAAAAATAAACAAGTTATAAGGCGTGACCACTTTTATTTGGACATTTCTGTACCTTTGAATTTTTTAAAAAAGAGATTTGAAATACATGTTTTTTATATAATTGGGTACTCTAGAATTATTTTCGTAAAAAAAATATTTAATTTTAAAATTTGCGAAAAAAAGTTAATTTTTTGGGCCGCTTCACCTGAGATCTGAGAAAGTTCTGAAGAAAATTTGACTTCCAAGTTTTTTTCATAAATTTTATCAGATTTTATCGATAGAATTCAAATTTCATTGAATTACCTCTAATATCCTGAAAGTAATTAGTTTTTAAATTTTTTACCCTAAAATATTTTATCTAAGAAATAATTTAAAATGTCATTTCATTAAGGAAAATTAGAATATTTTGACCAAATTTGGAATTTGTCGATAAAATTTGATATACTTTATGAAAAAATATGGTAAGTAAAATTTTCTTCTAAGCTTTCTCAGATCTCAGGTGAAGCGGCCCAAAAAATTAACTTTTTTTCGCAAATTTCAAAATTAAATATTTTTTTCACGAAAATGATTGTATAGTATAGTATCCAACAGTAACATTTTATAATTTGGTGTGGGTCCCATTCGTAGGAACTGAGATGCGACAATCTGAAATTCCAGGAACCGCCACTGCAACATGACCAACGTTTCTTTTCATACAAACTATTGTACGTCGTGAAAATTCCGCCATTGCATTTCCAGTCATCTAAGGGGAAATTTCTTGGACACATTCTCTGATAATTCTCTGTAAACGGTGTCTGTTTTCAAAAGGTCTGTGGGCATAGACTTTTTCTTTTAAGAATCCCCATAAGAAAAAATTCAGGGGAGTTATATCTGAGGTGGTATATCTTGGTGGCCAAGCAAATCCTGACCTTGGTCCGATCCACCTGTCCGGTTTAAGTTCTGTCACTCTTGCAGAGATCTGACATTGAGCACCGTCATGCTGAAACCAAAGTGTGTTTTTTATATCCAGTGGTACTCGATGACTCGACGAATTTCGCCGGTAATACTTTCTCGAAAAAAGTACGGTACTACAAATAAATCAATTAGTTGTCAAAGTTTCATTTGGTGTCAACCTTACTTTGTACTATCCCAAATGAAACCCAAACGTTCCGAAAGTATTTTTTATATTTTTGAAATGAAAACAGTAATTTTTTTATTGTTTATTTTGGTAATATGCTATTTAAAAAACTTTTTTCAAAAATGCAAAGGTACATATGAATGACCATAAAGTTTTCATATTCGATCACTTTTCAGTTCTGGACGACACTTTCTTACGTTATTGTACTGTGCAATTAAAATTAAACATAGTTTTCCTTCTACGGCATTGATCGTTTTTACTTTTTTTGACACTCCGTATATGCTGGGTCACAATTTTTGATTTGAGTGTTATTTTCTCAACTAGCAGAACTTTTATAAAGAATAGCTTTTTTCCGTAAAGTCAAAAATAAAACAGCATCCCATATTTTGTTAAGATGGTTTCTGGACATGCTGTATAAAAAATAGCAATACTGCATCAATAAAAAAAATATTTTTGAAAAATCCATATTGACCTATTGAATCACCGGAATTTAATTTTCATAGCATGAGGATAATTCTCTGTTTTTATCTAGACCTTGACATTTCACCTCCCCGCCCCTGGCAGCCCCATATACGTTCCAGTTATTCAACATTTTATTGCCTCCGGGTTGCGGTCCTATATTAAAATTTGTATGAACCTACCATTTATTCTCTTCTTTATCACCTCAAATTGCCTTATAATAATATTACCGTCAAACTTTATGAGATGCTGCATCTCGGGTCATTCTAAAGATAAAATGTGATATTTCGGATATTGTGAACGAGACAATAAAATATTGTGCTGCCCGGTGAATTTATTATCTGTAGGTTCAGTGCATCAAATTTATACCACCTGTGTTCAAAATTCTTTTTAGTTTTAGTCATCATTCACTCACTAAAAGACGTTTACGTTTTCTTCATAAAAATTTAACGTTCATGTGGGTTCCAGATAGCAGATACCCCCGCAAAGAAAGACCCCGAGGTTCCACTAACAAACCTAAACCCTTCTTTGGAGTACCAAGAAGCTACGTAGGCGATGACCACAAAAATTGGAGAAGGGTCAACTAGAATCCTACTGGAGGACTCTCGTCATCAAAGAGGTTTATCAACTTTTCGACTGAAAAAGTTAAGCAGTTGCTTGACTTAAAAAACAGAAGTGACTTGAAACTTGTTACAGGTGTTATCTTGCTGGATATTGCTCCTTGAGATACCATCCCATTAGATTGGGCAACACAGAGGACGACAGCTGACGCTACATGCAGAAACAGCAGAACAGCTACTATGCAACTGCCTGGCACAAACATGCACCAGGCTGAAATGCCTATGAGGGGTCACCCTAGTACCCCAAGCGATGGACAGTGTAGCTCCCAAGAATATCGTTAAAAATTTAGGATATCTGGGCAACTTTTAGACTAGAATCACACACAAAAGATCTACATAGATGGAAGTCTTGGGCGAGGCTTTGGGTCTAAACGACTCCTTTTGACATACGATCTACAATCATAAGAATCTCTGATTTCCCACCTGATGAGGATATTGAAACAGTTATAAAGTGTAGATCGAACTAGTTAAGAGATTGAAAAACTTCAGGATCAGATTAATAAGGAAGATGAAAAAAGTAAGTAAATGTAGGTCAACTTAGTGGGTATTGTGAAAAAAGTAAGCAAATGTGGGTCAAACTATTTAAGATGTTGAAAAATTTTAGTAAGTGTAAGTCAAAGTAATAGGGATGGTGAAAAGAGTTAGAAAGTGCGGGTCAAACAACTTAAGATACTGAAAAAATTCTGTTATCCTTATAACAGAATTGCAACATAATATGCATATATTTTTTTTATTGCATAAATCGTTATCTATATTTTTAAGTTTCTTTATATGAAGGGAGCAATCCCCGATTAAATTTCGATGTTTTGACCTTTTTTGCCCTCGACATCGGTACATATGAATCACTCTGTATTTTTTTTTATCCAATTTTATTCCAATTTTTCAACACTATCTTATAAAGTACACGTCGTAGGTGCAATTTTTCGAAAACAAATTTTTCAAATTTTTTCTAAGCACTTTCAAAAATAAATTTTTTCGAAAACCACTTTTCGAATATTAATTTTCTCAATCGACGTCTTTTAGAAAAAGTAATTTACCTGCGCCTCCCCTCCCTAAATCCGCGCCTGGTCTACCATTGATTTAAAGACCGTCTCTTTGATAGTGCAGTGATTTTTGTGTGTAGGGCGTTGCCAAAGAAAGTATTATTTTGATTTCGTAACGGCTATCGTTGAAATTTCACCGGTCGACCGTTGAGTCCTAACCCACCCACATTTCGAGCAATATTTCACGGAAGAGAACCATCAAAATCGCTGCACAGAAATATTACACGTTAAAAACTACAATTATGCAAAACTGAAGAGCGATAGATCACGGAATTTTGCTTTTGATAGAAAGATTACCGTCACAGAATGGCCTTCAGGTCATCTGCTCGTTGCTGCGCTCGGGAACCATAATGACAGATAGTTATCCGGTACGAAATTGGTAAAGAATAGCCTTAAGGGTTAATATGCGATGCTGCACCGAAGAAAACTGGTGAATTAAGCATGCCATGTAGGTTGTCCGCGCCGCGGGCTTTTGAGGATCAGCTTTTCAGTCATGGTTAAATTTAACTTTCTGATAAGAAATTTAAGAAAAGCGTGAAATTTTATACATAGGGGTTTTGAATAATGTTAAGATTTTTTTAAAATGTCTTATAAAATATCGTAGTTATGATTCAATGGCAAAGTTTAACGTATTCAGAATGAATATATCTACAGGGTGATTCAAACATACTTTGACAAACTTTGAGATGTGGTTGTTGACGTTATTCTAAGATGAAAGTTCCAGTAAACGAGGTTCCTTAACAACTTCAGTAAGGAGATACAGGGTGTCCAAAATTTTTAACAAAATTAATTATTTTAGCAAGTAAACATTTTTTGTGGAAATTTGGTGAATAAAATAAGCTCTTATATAGGCTTAATTTTAAGGTTTAACAGCCAACGAGCCACATTAAAAATTTTGAAAACGTGCATGGTCAAAAGTTGTTCCTTACATCGTGAGAAATAGCTTTTGTCGAAAAACTTTTTCTCTTTTTTTATATTCTGACAGCCCACGAAGACCGAAGTCTAAGTACGATGTACGGTGGGTGTACTGGGGAATCGACTCACACATCCAGAGCTGGAAACATCCGTGGGGATTTCACCAGCCCTTTAAGAGGATATGTGGGGTGGTACCAACTCGGTCGAGGAAGAATTCCTCTACCACCTTCCAACAACAATCACAAAAACATATCCATGGTCGAAGTGGGATTCGAACCCGCGCCTCTCGGTTGCAAAGCTACTTTGAAACATATTTATTAATTTCACATATATTTACATCTACAATGACAACTTAACCTAATATTTACAAAGTGGCCCGGGTTACAACCCCCAGCTCGGGAGGTCCAAACCCGGCAATGCAGCCGGAGTGCGGACGGGGCTGGTCTTGGCCCTTGGTTGCCAAGTGTAGCGGAAGTGCAGGGGGAGGCGACTCTTTCCGCCAGGCTTGCAGAGTCATGGGGGTTAAATTTACACGTGGTTTGAAAATTGTTTGATATTTACAAATTTACATTTAACACATACAATTAAAATTAAAGATCGCTGGAAAAAATCAAAAGAAAAAACCAGCTTAAAAGGGGGTTGGGCGCCGTACCAACTCGGCCACCGGAGACCCAAACCTGTGGTTCAGCAGTTATAAGGAAATAAACAATTAAATTATTTATAACAATTGATCGCGCTAGAGTTTTTCAATCCTGATAATTTTGATTCAATCTACACCTAATTCTCAATGTTCATGATTTTTTTCAATTTTTTCTGAGCGATCCTTTTTTTGATAAGGGTGGGGGCACCAATTTTTAAGCGTTTTTCCCGAAAAATGTTTAATTAATGCATACAAAATACATCATATAGAGTGAGCGGCAAATTGCATAAATTCGATAAAAATTCAAGGAAAAGTTTTTTGTAAAACGCTCGGACACTTAATCTCTTATTATAAATTGTGAATTTTTTTGACATTAAATTTATTTATACAGGGTGGCTCATGTAAGAGCTTTGACGGCACTAATTTTTTTTAATGGAATACCCCATTTTTTTGCATCCTGGAATTCTATAGAAAATTCTGAACATCTGATACTGATCTGGTACCTATACCTAAACACTGATTTTGAAATAAATCAGTATAATCATTAGAATTTCAAAATTTTGTTTTGATATGCTGAAATTAAAAAAAAAATTGTGGGTAGCATGGAAACGACATAAACAGGCTTGCTTAGTGTCAAGAAGCCCATGGGTGGCATCTCGATCATTTAATTAAATAATTTTTTAATTTATTTAAACTATTAAATTTAAAATCTGATAAAATAGTTATTCAAATTTAAACGTAATTATTTCGAAATCGGTGGAGTTTAGGTATAGGGTGTGCTACACAAGATATGTTCAGAATTTTCTTTAGAATTCAAAGATGCAATAAAAAATGACTTCCATTAGAAAATCATTAACGGCGTCAAAGCTCTAACATGAGTCACCCTGTATAAATAAATTTAATGTCACACATCAAAAATGCACAACTTATAATAAGAGATTACGTGTCTGAGCGTTTTTTCAAGAAACTTTTCCTGGAACAGTTATCGAATTTATGCAATACATTTGCCGCTCACTGTATACACGGTGTCCCATATAAGAATGCACACTACAGGGATCTCGTAAACCAGAAGAGATACAAAGATGATTAAATTAGAGAAAAGTTGCGCTTTGCTGAACCTTTCAAAGTCACGAAATCTAACAAAATCCGATTACTTCTGAAGATATTTGGGAAAGACCGAATTTTCCCGATTTCGTTTTTATTTTTTTCTGACTCTATTTAAAAAGATATGACAAAATAAATTTCACATTCTCATTGCCACTTTTTCTGCTCTACAAGCCGACGTTCTTAGATTTTCAATATGACGTTTCGTTTCTTCGCAACCATCATCAACTTAATTTTTTTAAATAGTCGAAAAATTTTGTTTTATTCCTAAAAAATTCTAATTTTAATTCTAAATCCCACGACATATCGCTTCTTACATTTATCCGACGTTTCGGACGAAAAAATCATCATCAATATTATTTGATGATTATTACGAAGGAACGAAACGTCGGATCAAAAATCGAATTACGTTATCATGTAGAGGAGAAAAAATTACATGGGAATGTGGATTTTATTTTGACCTGTCTTCTTTTGTGAAATCAGAAAAAAATTAATTGCCAAAATTTATGTTTAAAATTTCAAGAATTTTTTAGATTTTTTTCTGATTCTACTGTAAGAGATAGATTAAAATAAATTTTACATCTTTATTGCCGTTTTTCTCCTCTACAACATGACGTCATTCAATTTTTGATTCTACGTTTTGGCTTCTCTCGACCATTATCAATTTTTTTTTAAATAATCCGAAAATTTTATTTTAGCACAGTTAAATTGCCCTTGTTATTCTGAACATATGATTAACATTATTAACATATTATTAACATTATTTCCTTAATTAATAAGGATATTTTAAATATTTCAAAAACTATAACTGATCACGGATTAAAAATAAATGAAAATAAAACTAACTTAATTTTAACTGGTCCTAAAACACTAATCACTAAAATAAAAAATAATTCTGATTTCAAAATTGTTCTTAACAATAGTTTTAAGATACCGTCAATCGAATTTGGCAAAAATCTTGGAGTAATTTTTGATCAGCATCTTAATTTTCATGAACATATAAAAAATATAATTAAAAAAGCATACTACAAACTAAGAATTTTATATAACTTTAAGGACTACTTAAATACCGATACTAAACTTAGACTGGTTGATTCAATTATTCTAAGTGGATTAGATTACTGTGATATCATTTATCACAAAAATATCAGTAACGAAGATAAACAGAAATTACAAATTCTTCAAAATAACTGTGTTCGTTTTTCAATAGGGCTAAAAAAGTATGATCACGTATCACCTAGTTTTGACCAACATAATTTAATTAAATTAGAAAAAAGACGCGAAATCCACATATCCTGTTTTATTTATAAAATAATTTTAACTCAGAAACCAAGATATTTATTTGAAAAAATTGAATTCAGGAATAATATTCATAATGTTAATACTAGAAATCAGAACGCAATAGAAATACCTAAACATCATACTGAAAAATATAAGTCTTCGTTTAAATATACCTCTTCTGTAATTTATAATAATATTCCTTCTAGTCTGAGGGGCTTAAGCTATATAACTTTCAAAAAAAATATAAAACATTATTTAGTAAGGGTAGGATGATTTTTTATAAATCAAAACCCTACCTATTTATGCCAACTAGTATACTACTGTCATTTTTTGGTTTTCTTTTTTAGTTTATCATTTTTATATTTATATTTTTAATTGTTTTATTGGCATAAATAAACATCTTTATTATTATTATTATTATTAATCCGAAAATTTTATTTTAGCACAGTTAAATTGCCCTTGTTATTCTGAATTCAACGACTTATCACATACGTGCAAGTAAGCAAGATGTTATTATCAAAAAACAAAATATTTTATTTTTACGCTACAAAAAGTTCATTGAAACAATCTTATTTAATCATATGTTCAGAATAACAAGGGCAATTTAACTGTGCTAAAATAAAATTTTCGGATTATTTAAAAAAAGTTGATAATAGTCGAGAAAAGCCAAAACATAGAATCGAAGCCAAGAACGCCAGAAAAGCCAAAACGACAATAAAAATGTAAAATTTATTTTAATCTATCTCTTACAGTAGAATCAGAAAAAATCTACGAATTCTTGAAATTTTAAACAAAAATTTAGGCAATTAATTTTTTTCTGATTTCACAAAAGAAGACAGGTCAAAATAAAATCCACAATCCCATGTAATTTTTTCTCCTCTACATGATAACGTAATTCGATTTTTGATCCGACGTTTCGTTCCTTCGTAATAATCATCAAATAATATTGATGATGATTTTTTCGTCCGAAACGTCGGATAAATGTAAGAAGCGATATGTCGTGGGATTTAGAATTAAAATTAGAATTTTTTAGGAATAAACCAAAATTTTTCGACTATTTAAAAAAATGAAGTTGATGATGGTTGCGAAGAAACGAAACGTCGTATTGAAAATCTAAGAACGTCGGCTTGTAGAGCAGAAAAAGTGGCAATGAGAATGTGAAATTTATTTTGTCATATCTTTTTAAGTAGAGTCAGAAAAAAATAAAATCGAAATCGGGAAAATTCGGTTTTTCCCAAATATCTTCGGAAGTAATCGGACTTTTTTAGATTTCGTATCGTGACTTTGAAAGGTTCAGCAAAGCGCAACTTTTCTCTAATTTAATCTAGAATCTTTGTATCTCTTCTGGTTTACGAGATCCCTGTAGTGTGCATTCTTATATGGGACACCGTGTATTGTTCAATTCGTGCTTCAATAAGTTTTTATTTGACACTCCAATTTACCCCCTGAAATTAATTCCCAGAATAAAAATTCAACTTTCTATACCTCACGTCTATAATTATCTATCTCTGTGCTAAATTTCAAATTTTTACGTCGAATAGTTTCAGAGAAAATCGACTGTGACAGACGGACGGACGGACGGACGGACCCCGAAGTAATTCCATAAGTGTTCCGTTTTGTTAATTTTACCACGGAAGACTTAAAAGAACATAAAACAAAGAATTTTAAAAATAAAATTTAAACCAGTAATTTACTAGTTAATCGAAAATTTTCTGAAGAATTTGCAATCTTACAAACTTGTGGTAAAGCTGTCAACAACGAATTCTTTTAAAAAATACGAACTTTTAGTAACATCTTAATAATAATCCACTAACTATCTTTTTTCATTTTTACAATAATTTTTTAGAACGAAAAGGTGAATTACACTAAAAACTACAAGAACAACATTTCTTTTTATAAAAACTGAACGTAAAATTTTTTTCTGATTAAATCTTTTAATTAATGTAATTAATAAATGAAATAAAAACCGACATAAAACAAAGAATTTTAACAATAAACTTTAATTCATCAGTTCACCGAAAATCTGCAGAAGAATTTGACATTTTACAAACCTGTGGTAAAAGAGTCAAAAAAAATATCTTGAAAAAAAAATCCTGATCTTTCAGTAACACCTCATTAACATGATGCCTTAACTATCTTTTTTCATTTTTACAATAATTTTTTAATACGCGTAAGCAAAATACCCACAAAATTACCAAAACAACACTTCTTTTCATAAAAACTGGTCGTATAAATTTTTTCTGATAAAATCTTTTAATTAATATAATTAATAACTGAAATAAAAAAGAACATAAAACAAAGAATTTTAAAAATAAACTTAAGTTTATCAGTTCATTGAAAATCTACAGAAGAATTTGACATATTTTACAAACCTCTGCCAAAAACAGTAGTTGTTAAACATTTTATCTATTTTAATGTTCTTACTAAATTAATTTGACTACGACGTGGATTTACATATTATTATAAAAACATTGTCAGTTTTAATTTTAGACATTCTGAGAAAACGTAGGCAACAATGGAATTAGTTTCACACAGTTATATAGCACTTGTAACTTTTATTTAAGGGGATACATAATTAGAATTTTTAAAAAACCGATTTTTTTTAATTTCATTTTCGTAAGGTACATATATTCCAGTACACACACAGAAAATTTCAAGGCAATCCGGCGATTATTTTCGAAGTTACGCGCATATTTGTAAAGACCTGTCAGAGCGATTGTACGCTATGTAAAGTACTTTTGAAACTTTAAACGCGTTTTCCTCAAAACTGTGTTTTTAAAGTCGGTGACGGAGATTTCTCGGAAACGGCTGAACCGATCAGTCTCAAATTTTAACACAAGCTTCTTAAGTATATTTTTTGCTAATTAATTGATTTTTTCTCACCGATAAATATTTTTTTTATATAAACAATTTAAGGCCAAAATTTTGGTCAAAAATCGATTTTTTTTTGAGAAGCCGCCATTTTGTCAAAAAATTTTATTTTGCTTATGCCTTCGATTAATTAGAAGATTATACATTACTTTAACGAAATCCGTTTGGTTTTTTCATTTTCGATGATCCAGTCCAGAGATATCGTTGTCACCGCAAGATGCCTTTTTTGAGAGGAACTCCTGAAGATCAGCTATAGCAGCTTTCAAAATTATTATTTTTACAAATACAAAAATCTTAAAATACAGTTAAAAGTTACCATAATATGTGTACAAATTTTCACATTAATAAATTTAAAAGTCTTCTCAGGAAAAATTCTTGAAAAATCGCTTTTTTAGACCTCCTAACTGTATATAACCCCTTAAGTTAGGTTCTGGCTCGTAGCTTTATCCCCTTACCTCTGCGTTTCTATACTGTGCTCAATCGAATTTAATCGTTTTTATTTTTTAATAACATTTTTAAATCTAGAAGAGTTTGTCAAAGTTTAATTCAGATAAAAGACTTGGCAGAATGCTTTTTGGCCTCTTTAGGGCTTATTTCATCAAAAAAAAAAAAAATTATACCTCGTCAGTTTCTCTTAGTTAATTATTTTATATAATAAATTAGTAACACTTATTTCGCTACCTTTTTATCTTAATACATCATAAACAGCACCCGCATATCTTTACTTAAAGTTCATTCGATCTACTTTCATATGATTTTTCTTCATATCCCGCCTTTCCAAAGAAAGTAACTGGTACCCGTAACATCAGAACAATTAGGTTATTGATAAAATTCTGTTTCAAAAATCTATTGTCCGAAAAGGAAAGTGGTTTTTGGACAGTGCAAACAGTGATCTTAATTCTTTAATTTTATTAATGAATCAATCATTTTTATCTCAGGATTTTGATTGAAAAACTATTGTTATATTATTGAATCTAATGCATTAGTTTGCATATCAATCAATGCAAACGTTTGTTGAGTGTTAAAAATGCGTTTATTATTATTTGTAATTATTTTTGGTGAAAGTTTTTCGAAAGGATTCGGTTTATTTATTTTATTATTGTTGCGTATGAACTATTGTAATTTCATTACTTCAAAATAATTCAGTTTAGTAATTAAAAGAACAGTTATAGAAGGTGAATACTTTTAAAATGTTTTTCAATTTTTTTACATAATTTCAAGGCATCATTTATGGATAAAATTAGTCATGCTTTTTTCAAAACTAAACAAAGTATTAATATTTTCTTTCGATTTTCGAAGATCGGCGAAAAAACAGTATGTGTACCTCGTAAGAAGAGACACTTTTCCGAACTCTGTGTTCAATTTTCATAGTCATCGGGAAATATAAGGCTCTTCCCACTAAATACACAATTTGCTATTTTTCAACAATGCAATTTTTCGAAAATATCTTTTTTCGAAATCACATTTGTCATTATTCATGAATCCCCAACTTTGCAACTAATTCTGCCGATTCGATCAATAACGCCACAACTGTACATTCCTACAATGTATCGATCAGCCTAAAATCAGCTAAAGTAATACTTCATACCAATTTAGTAAAATAATCAACTTAAATCCATACAGATAACTTCCTTGACTGACTAACGACCGAAAATTCAATTGGGTCCAAATAAATCGACCAAATCCGCGAAGGGTTTTCTTTCAACGTTCATAAAAACTTCAAAACGAAAGATTAAAATAATGTAGGCGATAAAAAGATCCCAATAAATAAGTGATAAGTGGTCGATACACGAAACGCTACTTTAAATTGCTCAGGAGGATTATCGGGGTCCGCTGCTGCGTGGCCATAGCTCGGGATTCCTGCGATTATATGTGTACAAGAGGTGCAATCACTTGGTTTTTTTAACATTGCCGGTACATAGACGGGGACAGCAGTGTTTGTCTTGAAGAAAGAGACACCAGAAAGATTATTTGAATGAACGATTCATTTTCGAAATGAATGTTTCTCGAAAATATAATTTTTCGAAAATACTGATTGTCAAGTGCCTTGACATTTCCAAGGCATTTGCTCCCATGGCATACTGCAGTCCTCAACAAACTACCTTCTTACCGTTTTCCTTCCAAACTATGTTCCTGGATCTGTAGCTTTCTTTATAATTAGGCGCATATCTATCGTGGTGGACGGTCACTTTTCTAACTAACATCCTGTCAATGCTGGAGTACCCCAAGTCCAGGCACCAACCCTATTTCTTCTTCGCGTTAATAACCTGCTCTGTTCATCTTCCAATCCCATCCACAGATACGGTGATGGTAGTACTCTTTATTTATTTATTATATATTACAGAAATTCTAAATAGTACAAATCATACAAAAGAAAGAAAACAATGCACTAAGTACAAAACGAAGCGCTGATGAGCCTCTGCCTTTGGGCTGGATGCTTTCCCAGTACTTTTCGTATTTGTGGATATCCTCTAAAATGTGGCTTCTTGTTACTCCAAAGAAGGGTTCAGCTCGGCAGAAAGAAGCCTTGTCCTGGCACCCCCACCAACGCAACCTTGTTGTTGCTAGCTAGTTGTTTTTGGGATTGTTTGCAGTCTCATACTGACATAGATGTAACGGACACTACCGATTACCGTAAGCACAATTCCATAGGGCTCCGCCACTGTCACATACCATTTCGGTCTTTCTTTAACATGTTACTCTCGTCTTTGTCAGATACATAATGTTTACATGGTGTCTTTTATCGGTGTAAGGGTACTTTAAATCGCGTTCTTACATTTTCCTCTGCTTTTCGGTTTCATTAAAGGTTGTTTATAGATACTGAAATCGTTATGAGTTTTCTATTTATATTTGTTTCGAAAGTTTTGCGATAAACCATTTGCGTTTTTTTCCTTCCAGTACGGCTGTTATCGGAATTGGGCAAGTTTACTGGGTACTAATAAATAGAACGAATGTATGTTACAATGTAAGAACTAATCAATCCTCAATTATTTTGGGATTTCTTTAACATTTTTGCGAGGCACATTTTTAAAGGAAAAATACAAAATACATTGGCTATTTTTCCTTTTACTAATATGCAAAATAATAAGGAATACCTATGCAGGTATTTTTTTACTGCATAAATTGTTTAAAGAAGTCATTACAAACTCAAAGATAATATTTTGAACAAAAAATTACTAGGAGAATTTCATTCACCAGTCAAAATCAAGATTTCAACTATAAAATACGGGTATTTTATTGTTTGTTACCGTAGCTACATTGTTGAAAAACATAATTGGAATTAATTATACAACTGCATCAAAATTACCGATAATAATTTTTCATGAAAACATGTTGTCTAAAAACTGCATTTTCATATTTTGGCTAAAGGCCCGACGGAGGAGGGCTCTTCAAAATATGAAAATAACCGAATACAGTTTGTACTGATAACATGCTTGAATGAAAAATTATCAGGTTTATTTTGATGCAATGGTATTCGGTAGAATATTTCCCGAGTAGAAGAAATAAAAGTAAATTTTATTTAAACATTACATAAAAATTCGGTCAAGTGCAAGCTATACTTGCACAATTAACCTGAAAAAACCTCGGCCGCCCGATCTCCGCCCATCTGCCGCGCTACCCGCCGCCATTTTTAAATAATTTTAGATTTTACCTTAAAGATTGTCTAAATGCTGAAGCGGATGTACTGTAAAACGGGCTATATGCCGAAAACATTATTTAACTAAGTAACCCTACTGAAATATTTCAACTCAATTTAAAATCGGCCAAGTGCCAACGTCAGCAAACCACGTGTACCTTGACAGACTGTTTAGGATATTTAGTATCAAACCGTTAACGGTGCTGTATTAATGTATTTAAATGTTGTATTCATGTATTTAAATGAATAATACAGTTTATAATTTGTTAATAATAAATAGTATTTTGAAATACATAATTATTAAACATCTAGTTTCAGTTTTGGTTCTAGTTTTTCAGTTTTGGTCTTATGGCACGTAGCCTTTCTTTAAGGGTTGCTTTATTGGCACTTATCCCTTTCTAGTTCGTAACTACTTTAATAAGTGAACCACGCACCAGTTGGAAGAAGGAAATGAATCCATACTACTGATTTTGGGAAAATCGAAAAATACTTTTTTACTTTCTTTTTTAATTTTTTCATGAATTTAACTTGTGGATAAAATATAGTGCAGTGTGTTTTAAGTCCAGTAGGATAACTGGACACCATATAGTGGTTTTTATTACTTAGTTATCATAATAATAAGGGCTTGGATTTATTTCCTTCTTCAAACTTATGATTTTTTTAAGAGAATAAACACAATAACCACATGAAATATTGATATTTACTGGACATTTTAATAATAACAAAAAATACGTACTTAAACAGTACGTTACGTTAAGCTAAATTTTTAAAAACCTAAATCTACGCGATCCTGAACCCAAATATGACTTTCTAACTTTCGTCTTCCGCGGGAGTTTCAGATGAAGTAGTTGGGATGTCAGCATATTCTCGTAGAATTATTTTTTATCATCAAGTATATACTGAATAATTTTGCGGATATCTTCCATCTTTTTTTGATTTATTGGTACTTTACCCTCGTAAGCTGCAGTGGTCGTTAATGCAGGGTGTCAGCTCTACAGAGCACAAAACTGTTTTTACCAGTACATCAATGTGTTCTAAGGCTGTTAACAAACCTGAACAAACAAGGTCTAGTCTCAATAATACCAGAAACAATACTGAATAACTGAATTAATATATGACAGATTCATGAGCGCCCGCAGACTTTTTCTCAGGGCGGGCAAAATAAAAAAAAGTAATATATTTTTAAAGATTTTATTACTAATAATTAAAAAGTATGACAATCTCACAATCTCAGGGGGGCCACGGCCCCCTAGCCCCCCCCCCCCCCCCGTGCAGGCACCCATGGACAGATTACCTACAATAGTTTGAAGAAGGGAATAAATCCGGGACATATTTCCTTCTTACAACTAATGTAATATGTTACCGCCTATCTCTGCGTAATGTGTGAGGTCTTTATGTCCTTCTTAGCACTAAGACATGGGTTTTGCCTTTAAAATTCTAATTTTAATAAAAATTATTAGTTCCTTCTTCTAACTGGTGGTTCAATTATTTTCCAGAGAATTATACCAGATGGAATTTTAATTCTTTTCTCAGGCTATTTCAAAAGCGCTTCAATACAGAGAAAACAAATATTACTTTATAAACTTTTATAATGAGTCTTATCGAAGATTTTTTATTACAACTTAAAACTAAATTTTTAGCACTTCCTCTCTTCAATTTTTCTAAAATAAATTTTGAAAATTTTTTTTAAAGCACTTTTCAAAAACACATTTTTTCAGAGAACATCTTTTTTGAAATAAAAGTTTTTCGGATATTAATTTTTTGAAAGCAACGGCTTTTTGAAAAAGTAATTTACGAAAAAGTAACGTACACCTAAGGAAACCTGATCAACCCAAAAAAGGTTCGCTTGAGTTTGTTCAGGAGCTTTTTTCGTCTTTTTTGAGTAACATTTTCCAAGCCACTAAAGTCCAAAATTTAATTTTCTAAATATTGAAAAAATATATTTTCGGAAAATGTACCTATTTTTTAAAAATTATTTTTTGAATAGATTTTTCAAAAAATGTATATACTTCGAAATATGTATTTTCGGGAAAATATTTTATAAATCCGTTTTTAAAAAACATCTCTAAAAAAGCTGTCAGGATATTTTTGAAAAAATGTACATTCCAAGTGTGTGTTTTCGAGAATATATTTTTGAAAAATTTCGTTAATCTGTTTTCGGAAAAGCTATTTTTCGAAAAAAATTACTTTCAAAAGAGATTTTTTGAAGGGAACCAATAGTATCACATTTTGTAAGCTTAGAATTGTGTATGAAGATTTGTAGAAGAAAATCTTTTTTTTTTTGTTAATAAAAAGCCAAATAAATGGATAAAACCAACCATTTTTTTAATTTATGTAGTCAAGAAATAAAAATTCTGGTTTATATCCCTATTTAATCAATATTCTTTTTTATTGATGATAAGCTGTCAAAAAGTCCGTGTTCCTGAAATGTATTGACATAATTCGTGTTTTGTTAATTCCGCATTGGTATAATTAAGATAAGATATAAAGTATGGGTTAAAAAGTAGGTTGACATTTTAAATTTATTATAGGTATATACTTAGTCAGTGATATCTCGGTAACTGTTTATTCGATTAGAATTATTGAACTAGTAGGAATAGAATCGTTTAAAATTCCTCCGGAATGGACTTGAAGGTAGCTACTTAAGTGCTCTGACTTGGAATTCATTATCAATTTTTGCTACCTACTTTATTATTATCGTTTTTAGTTGTTTTGTAGACGACGCGTGAAGGGAATTACGTAGTTCCGGCAGGCATATACCGGGTATGCCAGACTTTTTCAAAATTTCTTTCTAAATTATGCACTAGCAATGCATTCGCGACTCTACGTATTAATTGCGTAGTACTTTAGATAACGTCATTCGTCGAATCGTTGATAAAAAAGTTCTGAAGTTCTAATTTCCAGGAATGGAAGCTTGCTAAGTGTAACGCGGGATTTAAGGGTTGCATTTCCAAAAATCTTTTCCTATTCCTTGACTATATCATTAACGAAGTATACTATCCAAATTGCATGACCATTTATCAGGGTTGGCAAAAATCATGATTTTTTTTTAAAAAATCAAAAAAATCGGATTTTTTTCATTTAAATCAGATTTTTTTGATTTTTTTAGGTTTGTATTATTTCATTATTGTCTGTTCAGATGTAACACAGTTACAATAGTAAATAATTAAAATGCAGTAAATATTAAAATAATGGAGTAGAAAATATAAATTTAATTAATATTAATATTAATTCAAACTTCAGCAAACGAAACAGAAAACGGTAATTTTAAAAACACAAACAAAAAACAATAGGTGCATATTATATAGCTACCTATACCCTATACCAGTGGTTCCCAAATGGTGGTCCGCGGACCCCTAGGGGTCCGCAGGTTATTTTGCGGGGGTCCGACAACCTTTGCTTTGAAACACTTGATGCCCTTTTGCACGACGTATGTGTGCATAAACTTTCTCTGAATACATTCGGCTAAAATCCAAACAAAGAAATTAGCTGGATGTTGCTTCAGATCTAAGATTTAAAATTTCCGTTCAGATTTACTAAGAAGGTTTAAGATTTAGTACTGGTTTAAATTGAAATCTTCTAGTTGGTCAGTTATGTTTTGACAGGTTTTTGTCCTGTCATTGTTAATAAGTCGTTAGTAAAAGCTTATGAATAATCATTCTGATATTTCACCGATTTGCTTGGTTTCCAAATCATTTTCATCTTGGAACGAGTTAAATGGCCCTTTTCTTTACAAATTTGTGAGAAAGCTCAAAAATAAGTTCATAGCATAAAACTTAATTGTCTTAAGGTGGATTTATAAACTCAGTTGAGGTTCAGTTGAGGTTGAGGTTCGCAGTTCGTGCAGTTGAAGTTCGCAGTTGAGCTTTTTGGGCCATTTATAAACTCAGTTCGCCGCTTTCATTTCATTGATCCGGGGTAAAGTGACATTAATGACAACTGATATCATAAACAGATTTAATAAAAATAAAAAGCACACAATCCACAATCGCGATATTTGGAAAAAAATATGGAAACACACAGACAATCCAAACGGCCAAACAATTGTTTTGCAAAGAAAATAAAAGGGTTTGTTGTTTTGTTTACAAAATGATCGGTAGAAGTCGGGTGGCTTCGCCATTACGAATATTAATTTTGCGTTTTGATTGGTGGGAGCCCAACTGCACCAACTGCGAACATAAAATTTGGTTATCTCGAACTTTACGCCAGCGTAATGGAAACTTCTGAACTGAGCTGAAATTAGTTTATAAACGCAAGTACGCGTTTGCGTTTATTTATCTTGAACCTCAACTTCAACTGAACCTCAACTGAACACAGTTATTCTTACACTTGTCAGTTTAAAACTTTTGGTTGTCAAATTAGACCGCACTACGTTGGAGAATCTGGCTGTTCAAATCTTAGACCAGATTTAGAAAGAACTATGACAGGAAAAACAGTATTTCATTCTTCTCATTAAAATCCAAAACTGATGATTGATATATTATATTTTTGCTGCTAGAAAAGAGAATATATTTTGTTCAGTTTAGTTCAGTTTTTCAGTTACTTTTATAGGATGCCGTTTTTATTTATAAATAGCATGATGCCTTTTGGTGCAAATTGCCAAGCCATATTAAAGGCATTGAATGAATCGGCGCTTTTGAAATAAATATTTTTTTAACAAAGGTTGTTTCTTTTATTATTTTTGAAGCTAAACTGTTCATGGGGGTCCGCATGTTACTAATTTCTAATTTTGGGGGTCCAGAATTTCGAGACATTTGGGAACCACTGCCTACCAATACCTATTATAATAGTAGATAATAAAATCAAGTCGAGTTAAAATAAAATAATCATTCTCGTAATTACTATGTAATAATAAAATATCATTATGAAGAAAAATGATTTAAATTATTGATTTTTTTCAAAAAAATCACTTGATTTAAATCACGATTTAAATCATGATTTAAAGCATTTGATTTAAATCAAACCAACCCTGCCCTTCATACAGAAAGTGTGTATTTAGTCAACTGTATCTTCTTAAATCACACTGAAAATATTGTTGAGAGAATTGCTTTTCTCAAGGTAAAACTAATAGATGCAATATAAATATTAAATTGCGTATTTCGTACCTAACAAAAAAATTATTAAGATAGATTAAACGAAAATACTTCATACTCGTGAGGCGGAATAGTATATTTCATTACCAGTCCGGAAAAAAGGATTTTTCTGTGCGCGCTTGACAAATACTGAAATTATTTTCTTTTGGTCTCTAGATCAGGCCGATGAATGCTTATTTTTATTATACTTCTTTGAAAACACCTTATTTTCATCTGTTCTAGTAATAATGTAAGATGGGCTTTTTCGGGCTAGCGCACGGAAAGAGCGCACGGAATAGTATATTTCATTACCAGTCCGGAAAAAAGGATTTTTCTGTGCGCGCTTGACAAATTCTCGTGTGAGGCGCAGCCGAACACGGGAAGTCAAGCAAGCACGGAAAATCCATTTCTGGACGTGTAATGAACGATATTTTTTATTATACTTCTTTGAAAACGATAACATAAAACAAAATATAACATAAAAAAATACATACATACAAAATAAACTTGGAATATTTTTATTTTCACAACTGTTATCGGAATTTAAAAAAAAAACTACTAGAGTAATTAAAAATTAACTATTAATAATGAAAGATGCCACTTTTTCAGGTTGAGAGAACATTTTATTAGAATGAATTTAATTGACAGAAAATTAACAACGCTGACAATATGATCTTTGGCAGGTATGATGCGTTTTCATGGTAACTTTCAAATCATTTAAAAGGTGATTTAAATTTGTCTATGTCAGATAAGATTGACAAAACGTCAAAAAATATTTCAGAAATTCATCTAAATATTCAAATATTTACGAAATAAAATACAAAATAGGTTCATATTAAATATCAGATAGCATATAGACTTTCTTGAGTTTAGTTTATTTTCCTATACCTATATTTCTATTTTAAAGCCAAAAAATAGTCGGTATCTTCATTCAGCACACTGAAAGAACTGGAGACCAGGAAAATTTTTTTTATTATACTTCTTTGAAAACACCTTATTTTCATCTGTTTTAGTAATAATGTAAGATGGGCTATTTCGGGCTAGCGCACGGAAAGAGCGCACGGAAAAAATTTTCCTGGTCTCCAGTTCTTTCAGTGTGCTGAATGAAGATACCGGCTATTTTTTGGCTTTAAAATAGAAATATAGGTATAGGAAAATAAACTAAACTCAAGAAAGTCTATATGCTATCTGATATTTAATATGTACCTATTTTGTATTTTATTTCGTAAATATTTGAATATTTAGATGAATTTCTGAAATATTTTTTGACGTTTTGTCAATCTTATCTGACATAGACAAATTTAAATCACCTTTTAAATGATTTGAAAGTTACCATGAAAACGCATCATACCTGCCAAAGACCATATTGTCAGCGTTGTTAATTTTCTGTCAATTAAATTCATTCTAATAAAATGTTCTCAGAAGAAATTCCCGATAACATTCGGGAGCAAGCGGCACAAGCGACCGCGAATTTGTTACCTGAAAAAAAGAAGTATAATAAAAAATATCGTTCATTACACGTCCAGCAATGGATTTTCCGTGCTTGCTTGACTTCCCGTGTTCGGCTGCGCCTCACACGAGAATTTGTCAAGCGCGCACAGAAAAATCCTTTTTTCCGGACTGGTAATGAAATATACTATTCCGTGCGCTCTTTCCGTGCGCTAGCCCGAAAAAGCCCATCTTACATTATTACTAAAACAGATGAAAATAAGGTGTTTTCAAAGAAGTATAATAAAAATAAGCATTCATCGGCCTGATCTAGAGACCAAAAGAAAATAATTTCAGGTAATTTTTGCAATTGAAAACGTTTCCTCATGTTTTATTTAAACCAAAATCGATTAAGCAAAAAAGCAGCGTTTATTTAAAATGTCTCACCTACTCGAACGATAACTATCGCATAATGATAGGATGTCAATTACTAGAATCTAGTATTTCGCATAAATTAATGCTTAAATAGTTGGAATTCCTGCTAGAACCCGATTTAAAATTTATATTCAACCGGGCCGGGGGATCTGACAATATATTGCTGACCAACTTGCAAAAGAAAAACCTGTGGTATTTCGGAAAACCCAAGAAGCTTTTGGGCATTTGTGAACAGTTAGAGAAAGTCATTCGAGTTACCTGTTTGACGATAATAGAGTGGGATATGATATTCAGGGAATTGCTGATCTGTTCTCAGATATTTTTCTACAGTTTATAGTAATAATAAGATAGTGATTCCTGAATATAAATTTAAGAACCGTATTGACTTTAGAATATGTGATATAAGTTTAGTGAGTGTTTTTGAAAATATGCCAAATTTGCCAATATACCTGTCATCTGGACCTGAGGAATCCCTGAATACCTATTGTATAAGTTGAGGTTTACCGTTTCTAAACCCTTATGATTATTGTTTAACAAGTCTCTGGCTGAGAGACAGTTTCCGGAGGCTTGGAAGGAGAGTTATGTTGTTCCCATTTTTAAGTCTGGTGAGGGAGTGTACTGAAAATTATAGAGGTATTTCTAGGCAGTCCGCAATTCCCAAACTTTTCGACTGTCTTGTTTATGATCAATTGAACTGGAAGTGTGCAAGGATCGTAGGTGAGAACTTGCATGGTTTTATGAATGGTAAGTCCATCGTTACCAATTTGGTAATGTACTAGACTATTCTGTTGAACGCTTTTGAGCGGGGTCATCAGGTGGATTCGATCTACACTGACTTCTCGAAGGCTTTCGACAGGGTAAATAATGAATCGTTTATTGCCAAGTTACAAGCACTGGGATTTGATGATTGATCCGTAGGGTGGTTCAAGAGTAATTTTGGATCCGGGTTGATTCAAGTAACATCAGGTGTCCCCAAAGGGTGTCACTGTGCCCCAATTTTATTTGATTTGTTCATTAGCGACCTTGAGAATTTTATAGTTGACTGTCATTTTTTGCTCAGTACGCTGACAACCTGAAATTGTTTATGGTGATTGGGTCTGCTGAAGATATTGCGAAATAATCTGGCGTCAGTTATTAATGATCTGTCATTAAATACTGCTAAATGTTACTCCATTATTTTTTACAGAAACTCGAAATGAATTGATAGGTCTTATACTATAGGGGTCAGTTTTTAAAGTCAGCTGATCCTATCAAGGATCTTGGTATCTTTTTTGACTCAAAAGTTACATTTAGAGAGCACTATAAATATGTTACAAGGAAAGCTTTACAAATGGTAGGTTTTATTTTAAGATCATGCGTTGATTTATCAGTTGACTTATTGCGAATAATATATTGCTCTCTTGTTAGATTCCAACTGGAATATACTTCTGTTGTTTGGTCTCCATTTTATAACATCCACAGAATCCAACTGCAGAATGCTCAGAACAAATTTATCAAATACTGACGTTCAGATTCACTAAGAAGGTTTAAGATTTAGTACTGGTTTAAATTAAGATCTAGTTGATCAGTTTTGTTTTGACAGCTTTTTGACCTGCCATTGTCAAAAAGTTGTCATTAAAAACTTATGAATTATTCTGATATTTCAGCGATTTGCTTGGTTTCCAAATGATTTTCATCTTGCAACGGGTTGCTATTATTGTCGAAAGTACCTACTAAAATTGCCCTTTTCTTTGTAGATTTGCAAGAAAGCTCCAAGGATTCTAGTTTAGTAAGGTTTCATTCAAGATTCTGTCCAAAAATTCATAAAAACAGAATTAACGTAGAACAATTTAATTTTTATGACTCTTTTTTCAACAAGTTGATATTTGTATAACATGGAATTCAAACTCAACTAACATCATATACAATCAGGTTTTAAATTGACATGAAGATTACAATTCTTCAACACCCCGCACCCAAATATCCGCAAAATGAAATTTTCCGTTCCGAATGACGTATTAAGCCGCATGTCTATGTCAAGTTCGTGAGACCCTGCGGGCTTAAAGATCTCAAAGTGGAACTGTTTCTGCAAAAATAATGCGATTCTATTATATGTTTTGTTTGTAATTGCCTATGGATTCTAACGTACGAGTGTTCCCACAGTGCATAAAACTATTTAATTGCCTACGGTGGTCTGCATATGGCCTCTTATAATATATAGACTGATCTTATAAAATTGGAAATATGCATGTATTTTTTTATTTCCATAAATTGGTGAAGCAAGTCGCTACAAACCGAAAAGTTTATTTTGAAGAAAATTACTGGGAGAATTTCATTCACCAGTCAAAATCAAGATTGCCTACTCAAGATGCCTACTTAAATTTGGCGATACTGTAAAATTTTTAATTAAATTTACACTGCGTTCTCCTGACTTCGGCTGTTTTTGGCATAAGAAAAAAAAAGTGTTCGAGGCACACACCCAATCAAACAAACCCTTTATTTTTCTGTGCGTGAGTAGAGGGATATGATGCTCCCCGAGTCTCCGCATGCGCAGTAGGGTCGACCTTGAACGCCCAGGTGTGCTATTGTTATTTGGCCTTGATATGCGCAGGTGTTATTCCAAGGTCAAGGTCAAGAACTTGGCCTTGAACGCGAGCAGATGTTTCTTTGTTTGGTGATGACCAGGTGTACGATGCTTATTTCAAGGTTACATTTGCGGTGCATATTTTCAATGAATGCGAGCAGCTGTTTCTTTGTTTGGTGATGACCAGGTGTACGACGCTTATTTCAAGGTTACATTTGCTTGGCCTTGAACGCGAGCAGATGTTTCTTTGTTTGGTGATGACCAGGTGGACGACGCTTATTTCAAGGTTACATTTATGATGTTAGTTTACCTTGAGTTATTACTGGGGTGTAACATGTTTTGGTATGAGGGTCGAGTGGGTTGGGTCTAAATGTGGATCGGTATATATGAGGGTAGGGGGGGTTAAATTTTAGTATAGAACATTGTGTTGAGTAAAACGGTTCAAGCAAGTTAATTTGAAAGTCATGGCGTACGTGTGTGAAAATTGTGGTAAATCATTTACTCGGAGTTATAATATGTTACGACATAAACGAGAATCGTGCGTAGCACGATTTGAAAATATGCATGGTGGAAAACAGCGAAAAGTTGACGATGGGGCATCAACATCCGAGGTGCGTACTTGCACTTGCTGCAATATAACCATGCCAGCAAATCGAATGGCAGGTCATCAAAGAACAATACACCATAAAAGTAATGCATGTTCACCAATATCAGCTGGTGTTGAGCTAGTGTCCAGTGCTTTTAGAAATAGGATTGCCACATACCGTATATCAAGTGATAATGAACATACTGACTATTCATTATTTTTTGATGAAATTAAAGCAAGAGTGTTAGAGGTAGTAAGTGACCTAGTAAGAGTGCGTTGTGCTTTGAAAGTTAATATGGTGGTTGTTGGTCGGTATCTTTTACCAACACAAGATAATATGTACAGTGACAAGTCATTTAATACACGCAATGAAATTGTCACTTCAGGAAGCGATTTGGAAGAAATATATCAATCATTAGTGGAAGCCATGAAGACTCAATCGACTGAGTTTCAGGAAAAAGATTCAGGTATGTTATAAATTAACGACTAAAAATAAAATAAATACTTATGTCATTCTTTTTTGTTTTCGTAGGTTGGGCTCTGGAAAAAATTCTATACCTGGAAGTAAATGTCAACGAGTATAAACCTTTTGGTGGATCTTCATATATAAAGTTACCCCGATTCATCGAATTGAAAAAAGCCATCATCAATGTGTTTAATCAAGATGAGTGTTGTTTTGCGTGGTCAATCGTGTCTGCTTTGTGCCCCACCACTAGAATGGCATCACAGATTCAATCTTATCCACACTATTCAAGAGTGCTGAATTTTACAGGTATAGACTTTCCAGTAAAGTTGCGTGATATATCAAAATTTGAAGAAATGAATAATATTTCAGTTAACGTTTATGGTTTGCAAAAAAATTTCGAAAATAATATGTTAAAGTACGAAGTTGTCGGTCCATTAAGGTATTCGGGTAGAAAACTTAACAGACATGTCAACTTGTTGTTAATAACAAAGGATTGTAGTATTAAAGATGATGATGAACATATTTGTGATACGCGTTGTTCTAAAAGTCATTATTGTTGGATAAAAGACTTATCGAAATTATGTTCCAGTCAAATTACATCACGTAGAGATAAAATGTATTTTTGTGATGGTTGTTTGATATATTTTAGTTCACCATCATCTTTGATATCACACCAAAAAAATGACTGTAACCACAAATATTCATTAACACCATCACTAAATTTAAAAATAGATAAATTTGGAAGGAGTGTAAGTGAAAATATATTAAAATTTGACAACATAGAAAAGCAAATGCGTGTACCGTTTGTCGTTTACGCGGATTTTGAATCGGTGCTTAAACCACTGGATACAGTGGAACCGAATCCCACAAATTCTTACTTAGTCAAAAGCATCAAACATGAACCGTATTCTTTTGCGTATTTAATTAAGTGCTCCTTTGACGATTCGATTTCAAAATTTGAGCTCTACCGGGGAAACGACGCAGCCCAGGTTTTCGTTTCTCGACTTGAAAGTGATTTAAGATCTCTTTACAATACATACTTAAGAGATATAAAAGCAATGGAAACTTTAACGGCTGACCAAATAGCGGAGTTCAATAATGCCACAAAATGTGGTATATGTGAACGACCTTTTGAAAATAATAATTGTAAAGTAAAGGACCACTGTCACATAACTGGGAAAAAAAGACCTGGTGCTGCTCATTCGATTTGCAATTTAAATTATAAGTTACCCAATTTTATTCCAATTATATTTCATAACTTGAGCGGGTACGATTGCCACATGTTTATTAAAGAGTTGTGTCGTCACGGAGACAAGATCGATGTTTTAGCTCAAAGCAAGGAAAAGTATATTTCGTTTACGAAAAGTATTTACGTTCACGATTATGTCGATAATAAAAGTGGGACAATAAAGAAAAAATATTTGAAATTGCGGTTCATCGATAGTTTTAAATTTCTATCAACGTCACTGGAAAATTTGGGTAATGGATTAGCTGTGGGTAGTTTCAGGGAAACAGGAAAATATTTTTCTGATAATGAGCAGTTTAATTTAATGCGTAAAAAAGGTGTTTTTCCCTATAGTTTTGTCGATTCAATAGACAAAATGAACCATCCAACTTTACCCACAAAAAATCAGTTTTATGATAGTTTGTCAGAGGAGCACATTAGCGATGAAGATTATGATAGAGCTAAAAAGGTGTGGGACACATTTAATTGTAAGAATTTGGGGGACTATTCGGATTTATATTTGAAATCTGATGTTTTATTATTAACCGATGTTTTTGAACAGTTTCGCGATACTTGTTTAGAAACGTATAAACTGGATCCAGCACAGTACCATACCCTTCCAAGTTATTCGTTTGATTGTATGTTGCGTATTTCTAAGGTAGAGTTAGAGCTATTGACCGATATCGACACGGTTCATTTTTTCAAAAAAGGTATTCGAGGAGGTATAAGTCAGTGTTCAGAAAGGATGCACGCTGCCAACAACATATATGTACCAAACTACGATCCTAACGAGCCATCATCTTTCATTGTTTATCTTGATGCAACAAATCTGTACGGTCATAGTATGTCGCAAGCATTACCATTTGGCGGCTTTAGATGGTTATCAGAGCATGAAATTTTAAATTTAAATATTATGGATGTGGACGATAATGGTCCAGAAGGATACGTTTTGGAAGTTGACGTTCATTATCCGGATACGCTATATGATGATCATTCCGACTTACCCTTTTTAGTTGAAAATATTGTACCACCCACGGAATCGGCAAAATTTTCAAAGTTAATTCCGAATTTAAACGATAAAAAGAAATACATCATTCATTACCGAACATTAAAACAAGCAATCAATAACGGCCTAATGGTAATGCAAACACACAGAATTTTAAAATTTAATCAATCCCCCTGGTTAAAGACATATATCGACTTAAATACAGATTTGCGCAATAGGGCAACAACAAAGTTTGGTAAAGACACTTTTAAATTAATCATTAATGCTGTTTTCGGCAAGACCATGGAAAATGTGGAGAATCGTAATGATATAAAACTAGTCACCCGATGGGAAAATGACAGGAATAAAATTGGGGCACGAGCATTAATTTCTCGTCCTTATTTTAAAAGTTCAACGGTTTTTAATAAAGAATTCGTTGCCATTCATATGGATCGATTAAAGGTAATTTATAATAAACCAATTTATATCGGATTTTCCATACTGGACATGTCGAAAACAGTAATTTATGATTTTTTCTACTCATTCATTAAAGCAAAATTTGGCAAAAATGCTTCTTTACTGTATACCGACACAGATTCGTTAATATTAAAAGTTTACACCGAAAATTTTTATCGTATAATTGCAGAAAATCCGGATAAATTCGATACATCCAATTATACCGAAGGAAATATTTTTAACATAAAAAAAAGTCAGTCAGTAGTAGGTAGAATGAAGGATGAATTTCCAGGTGATCCAATAATAAGTTTTTATGGTACCGGAGCCAAAGCTTATTACATAAACTCAATCAGTAGCGAAATTAAAAAAGCGAAAGGTATAAAAAAACGTGTAATTGAAAAACAGCTTCACCTGGAAGATTATCGGAATATCGTAGAACGTGGTGGTCAGATATTTCGAAAAATGAAAACCTTTCGAAGTTATAAACACGACGTTTATACCGAAATAATTAATAAAGTTGCTTTATGTCACCACGACGATAAACGTTATATTATACCATCAACAACAAAAACTCTACCTTGGGGGCACCCAGACATAAAGTTTTACGAAACAAACCCTGAAGATAACCTAAATATGTTAATACAAGCTATGCAAAGTTTTTTACCCGAAAATATTAGTTATAATTAGAAAAATGTTGGAAAGTCTATGTTTTAGAAAAATAAAAAAATATTAACTCCAATGTCACGTAGTTTTATTAACCACTATAGTAATAGCAATAGTTGAAATTTTATAACGCAGGATAGGAAAATACATAGATAATTGTTTCAATAATATCTTGTTTTATTTTACAATATAGTAATAAAGTTACAAAAATAAAAATTAATTAATGTCTGGCTTGTAAACTTCTCGTAGCATCCATTGTCTTCTCAACATATCAGATCTGCTAATCGGCCCTCGTCGACACATCAGCGTTCCACAGTAATGACACTTAACAATCCTTACTCTCAACAATTCAATGTAACTGTAAGATTGCATGTGGTCAGTCCAAATATATACTTCTCTTTTACAATTATAGCAAACAGCAGAAATTATTATTTGTGCTCCCGAAAAAGTCTCAGCTGGACGACTGTTATCTTGATCTGCGGGCAACATTATAGTTTCTGATAATAGGCATCGAAGGAAAGAGAGTGTCTATAAATATGGGTTGTCTGGGTCATATAACCTTGAGAGCACAAACAATAACAGAAGTAAGGACACACGATTACCTTGAAAATATGTCCTTGAATCGCTGTTTAGCCGTAGAACGCAACCTTGTAAGTTGAATTAACTTGTTTGGCCTCTAAAGCATCAACCGTCAGATAGGGTGGGGGAGTTTATGGTGGGGTGATAAGTATAAATTTGGTTTGCTAGGCAGAGCATTTCATAGTTCGCTAGAACAGTTCGCCAAGTAAATACATTCGTCAGTTAAGTGCAGTGAGTTAGTTAGAAAAATGAATTCCGGTAGTGAGTCGTTGTTAAATGCGTTTAACTTGGATGGAAGTATCCAAGCAGAGTTGATGGGGCAGGACGTTATTGACCTGCTGACCCCGGGTGTGTTTGACGAGTGGCACAATGACGACGTGCTAAACACTGCGTTTGTGGAAGAAGAGAATGTGGGTGAAAAAAAAGTATCTTCGGCGGTTGATTACGTCAACAACTGGACGGAGAAGGACGGCGGGCGCATCAATATCATAAGTGATGTGGTGGTAAAGAAGGCGAGGCGGCAACCCACTACGAAGTTGGAAAAGCTGCTGAAATTGCCAAATACAGCCGGCAACAATAAAAGTCAATTTTATGCAGCTATGGAGGGTGAACAGAAGAAGAAGAAGAAATTCGTGTTCAAGCGACCAACAGTGCCAGTTCAATACCCCGATTTTTTGGAGACGTCACAACCACCGAAGCCTCTGTCACCGGTCGTCATCATTAATGAAGGCCCAAACTCGACAACGCCCGAGCCGCCGAAGTCCATGCCTCCGATTGTGTTGGTGGCCGACGCTGACGAAAAATCGCCGATCGCGAGTGCGCCGATATCGCCAATAGTTGGGCGTGGAATGTGCCGCAAACCATTAAAGAAGCGGTGCAAGCGGCTATTCGAGGCGGTTAGTCAACCCCGTCAACCTGCTGCTGCTTCTTCTGCAGAAGTGCCGATACCGGACTGGATGGAAGAGTTTTCTCCAAGCCAGAAGTGTGCCTTCTCCGTGGCTTTTAGTGCGAGGCAAAAACTAGTTGATGAACTAAAAAAGAACGATAGTGATGTGGCGCAATACGAGAGACAGATTAAGGAACTGCAGGCGAAAATTGAACAGTGTAAAAGTGAAGGGGAAGTGTGTAGAAAAAGACTTAAGTTATTGGACAATTTTCCATATAATTAATTTTAGAATTTTATTGTAAATATAGAGTTAAGTTATTTTTGTAATAGTGTTGTATATATAAGTAAAATAAAATGTTTTTGTATATATGATAATAAAAAGTTAAATGAAACAATATTTTTTATTTCTAAAATAAGTATGCGAAAGTTACACAAAATAAAATAAAAATGCAAAATAGAAAAAAGAATAGACGAAAAAATGTAGGGCCGTAACTTTAGGTGTGTAATCATTAGATGCACACAACTTAAGTATGCGATAAAGTGTTATGTCTGTGAAGAGAGGCTACCCGTTACAATGCCTGAGAACATGCATCTTATTTGTAATAAAATGTGAATTTTACTGCAAGTAAGATAATAGACCAAACTCTCGGCATTTTCGTAGAGAACTTACTAGAAATTTAGCTAGTTCTAACGTATGGTAAGAACGTACATGTCTTTATAGAGTAACACAATATTTTCCAAAAGAAATTAATTCTTGAGAAATATCATGTTACTTGGGATGTGACATGAATCAACTACAAACTACGATCAAATATTTTGTAGCCCTGAAAAGGGCTGATTTTGTCGGGGTAGGTCGGGGAGGGCATGGTTCCGGGATCAGTTGGTGGAATCAGCTGGACCATCATCATCCTGATGGTCCGTGATCCACCAAGTGGATGAATCGGCCGGACCGTCATGACCTTCCGGCGGCGGTGGTGGCACCCAATCAGTGCTGGGGTCTGGCTCCATGTCTTCAGCCGACAACTCCCCATTTTGCCAATCCATGTTTGGCAATTCCAGACCCACATCTGCTTCTTCGACCGCCCGCTCATCTTCCCAGGCATTAAACATATCTTCTGCCTCGATGTCTAGAAGTCGTTCGATGTCCAAGAGTAGGTCATCCATATCGACATCATTCATGTCAACGGTATCATCGCTAAAAACTGATGAACCGCGACTCAATGGTCTTTCGAAATCCATAGTTATATCTTCGTACTTTAAGATTTAAAAATGAAGTGATTCTGTGACCCGGTCGTAACCGTTTAAATAGAGATAATCTACCCCCTCCACCACTCCATCCCCACCTTTCCACCGCCAACAAACTAGAGTTTATTATACAAATGCCCTCCATCCAAAAATGATACTGGCGGACTTCACTGTCGAAAACTGCTTTTAGTTCTCAAAAATGGTGTAATTGTGTTGTGGAAATGTGACCGACAAAGAAACTTATGCTCGATCCGTCTGGACTTACATAATTTCTATCTAATGTCACAGATGCCGTGGCATTAGATAAATACAAGTAAGATCAAAATATCCTGTACAGATGCCGTGGCATTAGATAAATACAAGTAAGATCAAAATATCCTGTCATCCTGAAAAGGACGGATTTTGCAAGGAAAATTATAGTCGATCCGACTGGACTTATATAATTTTCTACCTAACACCACATGTACTATGGCATTAGGTAACTAAAACTACGATGAAACATTCTGTGGCCCTGAAAAGGACCGTTTTTCAAGGGATAAAATCTTATTTGTAATCAGGCTCGATTACAAATAAGGCACGCACTCTTATGTTGTAGAGTACCAAGAGCTACTCCACAACCTTTACAGTTCGGTATGTGCGCGCGACTACCGAAATCTTGGGTTACATGACCACTGAAGAATTGGTCACCAGCCGACTTGTTTTCCAAGTCGGCATAGCAGCCAATACACCAGCCGTCATCACCCACCTTCACCAGGTTTAAGATCTTGCACACCCGGCGGGATCGGACGGGGAAAACTTTCCTCTGTCTAAGTGCCCAATTATCCAAATTCCTAGGAGTATCATCGCTTAAGTATCCATCATCATCTGATGATGCCATGTTGAGATGAGCGAATGTAATGAAGTAAGCAGTCGACTCGAGCTGCTTTTAAAGACCTCAGCTTCCCCCACCCTTGCTAAAAATACAGGAGGGGATGATGGTGCGATTCTATGACGACTACCAAGATATGATAGAACCCTTAGGAGATGACAAACTTAAACGCTGAAGGGTGTTTTACGTGCAAAGATATAAGAAAAAGAAATATATAAAATTCAGTTTTGGAAGGTCTAAAATTGCACCAAAGACCCCCAAAGACCCCCAAAAACCTCGAAAAATCCCGGGGTGGCCACTTCGTGCCCCCCCGGGCCCCCCCAGATCGGGGGCTCCGCCCCCAAACCCCCGCCAGGGGCTACCGCCCCTGGACCCCGTTTGGTTTTTGCGCAACGGAGGCGGGCCAGCGGGTGGGCGGTGGGGGCGGCCGGGGGGGCGGGGGCGGCGCTAGCTGCGTAGCAGCGTCGTTAGGTCGCGAAGCGACCTAACCTCCGCGCCGCCCAAACCAAAACTGAATTTTATATATTTCTTTTTCTTATATCTTTGCACGTAAAACACCCTTCAGCGTTTAAGTTTGTCATCTCCTAAGGGTTCTATCATATCTTGGTAGTCGTCATAGAATCGCACCATCATCCCCTCCTGTATTTTTAGCAAGGGTGGGGGAAGCTGAGGTCTTTAAAAGCAGCTCGAGTCGACTGCTTACTTCATTACATTCGCTCATCTCAACATGGCATCATCAGATGATGATGGATACTTAAGCGATGATACTCCTAGGAATTTGGATAATTGGGCACTTAGACAGAGGAAAGTTTTCCCCGTCCGATCCCGCCGGGTGTGCAAGATCTTAAACCTGGTGAAGGTGGGTGATGACGGCTGGTGTATTGGCTGCTATGCCGACTTGGAAAACAAGTCGGCTGGTGACCAATTCTTCAGTGGTCATGTAACCCAAGATTTCGGTAGTCGCGCGCACATACCGAACTGTAAAGGTTGTGGAGTAGCTCTTGGTACTCTACAACATAAGAGTGCGTGCCTTATTTGTAATCGAGCCTGATTACAAATAAGATTTTATCCCTTGAAAAACGGTCCTTTTCAGGGCCACAGAATGTTTCATCGTAGTTTTAGTTACCTAATGCCATAGTACATGTGGTGTTAGGTAGAAAATTATATAAGTCCAGTCGGATCGACTATAATTTTCCTTGCAAAATCCGTCCTTTTCAGGATGACAGGATATTTTGATCTTACTTGTATTTATCTAATGCCACGGCATCTGTACAGGATATTTTGATCTTACTTGTATTTATCTAATGCCACGGCATCTGTGACATTAGATAGAAATTATGTAAGTCCAGACGGATCGAGCATAAGTTTCTTTGTCGGTCACATTTCCACAACACAATTACACCATTTTTGAGAACTAAAAGCAGTTTTCGACAGTGAAGTCCGCCAGTATCATTTTTGGATGGAGGGCATTTGTATAATAAACTCTAGTTTGTTGGCGGTGGAAAGGTGGGGATGGAGTGGTGGAGGGGGTAGATTATCTCTATTTAAACGGTTACGACCGGGTCACAGAATCACTTCATTTTTAAATCTTAAAGTACGAAGATATAACTATGGATTTCGAAAGACCATTGAGTCGCGGTTCATCGGTTTTTAGCGATGATACCGTTGACATGAATGATGTCGATATGGATGACCTACTCTTGGACATCGAACGACTTCTAGACATCGAGGCAGAAGATATGTTTAATGCCTGGGAAGATGAGCGGGCGGTCCTTGAACTATCAAATAATAATAATAATATTAATAACAAAATTCTTATTATTTGTATTGGCTAAACAAACCCAAGCAAACCTGAGCAAACCCACAAGTTATGTGCTTGTTGTCATTGCTTTGATCCGAAATAAAAATATTTTTGTTATATAAGGGTTAATGTGGTTGCTTTTTTTGTTAAAAATATACAAAAATAAAAATCTTAGTGGGTCGACAAATATCGATTTTTAGTTTCAAAAATATACGTCTCGGAAATAACTAAATGGATACAATTTTTAAGTTAGAAAAATAACAATTTTAACGGATCTTGGACCTTTAACTTAAAATAAGTTTTAGACACTTCTAGGTAAATTATCGAAAAGAGTTATGCAAAAATGCCAACGTCTATTTTTAAACGTCCTGAAAATGTCATCCTTGGTCATCTTTGCATTTGTCACCGATTCAGTGTCAAACACAAAGTGACTAAGAATATCTAAACTACGATCAAATCTTTTGTGGCCCTGAAAAGGGCCGTTTTCACGGTGGGTTGGAGAGGGAAACCTAGAGTGGTTGTTCCCCTCTCGCGATCTGCACCGATCGCGGTGCAGCTCGCCGTCTTCGCACCTCCAGCCGAGTGCTGCGACGGCTCCGGCGACGCTCCGTGAGCTCTTCTAACAGAGCCGCCCTTTCTTCAGGACCCAGCAGCATCTGTGGTCCTTCCACCACTTCCACGGGCTCTGTTGGAGCCGGCTCCGGTGGTGGTTGCGGTCTTGGGATCGGCTGTACGATAGCCGTTGGCTTATTCGCGTTTTTTAAACGCCAAGCCTCCCAAAACTCGCTTATTTTGGACTCCCTTGTCGTCCTTAACATCAGCCTGTCCCACTTCATGGCTGGTTGAGAAATGAAAATTGTGATGGCTGCTCCCGCTTTTAAAAGCATTTAGGATGGTGGGGGGTGAGAGTGGGGGTGAGAGTGGGGCTAAACAGTTGTAACATATCCTTTCAGAGTAACAAAATATTTCCTATAGAATAGATTTCTTGTTCGAAATATTTTGTTACACTGAAAGGATACGTCTGTTTTTGTCATACTTAAGAGCAGGTTTGCCAACGTTCTATGTGAAACGACACAAATTCAGATGTATCTTTTTGAGCGTATCAACCCAGAGTGAATTTATTGTTTAAAATATGTTTCTTGATAGAAAGTTATGTCACTTTGAATAACTAGAGGCATATGCGTTCTTATCATACATAAAAACTACAAGCTAAATCTTGCAAATGCTCTTTCTCTCGCCATCTATGTATGATTTAAACACATAATGCATCTCTCACCCAAACTAACACAATTTTTCCTTCGAGAAATATCTTCCTTAGGAAACATAGTGTTTAACTACAAACTACGATCAAATATTCTGTAGTCCTGAAAAGGACTGATTTTGTCAGGGGACAGGCAGGGTTGTCGTATGAGGAGCTTTATTTGTAATAGAATTTACATTCTATTGCAAATAAGGCAAGACTGCTGATGAACGACGGTAAACAGTCTCTCCCTACACAAAGCACACCTCGAGTGGTTCCGCCTTTGATCACCTCGCGAACCCACTGTAAAATGGGTTGTGACGAAATGAACATCCATAATCGCAGCTCCAAATCCTCTCGTGTAGCAGTTCATACACAAATCTCTAGACCCCCATGAGACGTAGGATTGCATGATGCAATACCTAGGTCTAAGCCTACGCGGTCTGCGTACGAGCCTATGTTGCACATTTGGTGCGACTGCCTGCTCGTCGTCACTAGAATAACCATTATCCGAGCTTGACGACATTGTGGCTTCGAGTGAATTTAATTTTCTAAATCCCGTCTTATATACTTTCTTTTCCCCACCCCTCTCCTAAATTTCTCTCTATTTTTCGCCTCATAACCTTATTTACCAAAGCCCCACATTTGAAGTATTAAAATAAGGCAATAGTAAAAATAAAACGCAAATATGTCCTTTATAAGTTTATTTTAAATATGTAAAAATATATAATTTGGAGAATTACATAACTTCAAACTAATGTATTGATTTGTTAGTAACAGAACCATTAAGTATATTGTAGCTAAAAAATGCATCGTGAATAACTAACGCGTACACTTTAATGTCTTTAGGAAATTTACTTTTGCGTGTTTCAAACTCCAATTTCACGTCCACTGTGGACGTCCTCACGGCTTCTGGTTGGTGACTGCAATCGATTACGAATAACGGATTTTTCAGATAGTCGGCAAAACTCATCATAGGATCGCTCAGTTCTCGCTGGTAGTAGCTAGCTTGAAAATTCTCATAATTATAATAGGCTGCGGCATACAGTTTCTTTGAAAAATCTAAATTCCATCTTTCGTACGGAAATACGGCAGAGTTCAGATAGAGCCTAATATCACTTATATCGGCCGTTGTAAATTGTGTGCTATCTTTTGCTCTGTTGTCGGACGAGCTAGTTGGTTGAAAACCGATAATCAAATATCTCGGTTTTTCGAGACTCGTGCTAGTTCTTAAGGCCCAAACGTCTGACGATGTTTCTCTCAAAGAAGGTAGCTCGTAAAGATCCCATTTACGGTAAGCCATTGGAACGTTTGCGTTACTGCCACCTTTATTCATGCGTGATAATATCTTTAACTTCTGTCGATCGTCTGGAATAATGTGACGAATTTTCCATTCAATTTTTTCAATTGAAATGTCTGCATCTACTTCGCCGATATAGCAATTGTTGAAAGTGCGGGCGATAATTAAAATCAACTCTTGCTTGACGTTAAAAATACCCTTTGAATAATCCTCTGCGAAACCCATGAGATATTTTAGAGGAAGCTTGCCGGAGAACATGTTACTTGTGGAATCTAGTATCCCTTGATTTGCTTCGTCTAGACCCCATCCGCATGCCATGAGAGCTCTATTTTGTGCGGCACCCAATGACACCATAGTTTTCATCGTTGTGGTAATTCCGGGTTTCCGAACGACGGCAACTTGCTCCCCTCCCATTTCATAACGACATTCGTCGAATAGAAAGGCGATGGCATTATTTGATAGATAACATTTTTTACTAACATCTTTGGGTTTAAATGTTCCTTCGATGTAAATGTAACTATCCGATATATCCAAAATGATATCTTGAAAGTGTACAGGTATACGAATTTCATCGGAATTGCGGAATGTTGGAGAACCGTAAGGTTTATATGTGTGTTCTTGAAAACTAATAATGGAGTTATCAAAAATGGGTTCGGTAAAAACTTCGATTTTGTCACTGCTAGCGGCCATCATTTTCTAATTTTTCTCACTTTCAAACCGATCGATTGTAGAAATTTGCAATCTTTCGCGGAGAGCTGGCGATTGCTGTGCGGATGTGTTTTCGATCGTCCGTCTGACTTGCGAATGAACCTTGACTGTGTTGTCTGCTTACTTTTATGTCGTTTAACTGAATCTTGAATTGTTGACAGCTTATGCAGTTGACGGTTAAAGCAAAAACCCATTATACGATTTTTTTCAACTCTAGTTTAACTATTATTTTCTCACCTCGAAAATCGATCAAATCACCGCTATCGTCCAAGATGCGTAGAGTAATGTTGTCGATAAACTGACGACCATCCGGCATTATCGGCATATAAATATTATTTTGCGGTTCTTTAGAGATTTTGTAACCGGGTTCGACGTCAATATCAAATTCAAATAACGTATGACTTTCCAAAGAATTCAGGTATGCTCCGGAAATTATACTACAATCCACACGTACGATGCGCACTTTCATTATGTCCACGATGGTACTTGATTCGTGTCGTTGTCCACCTTGCAGCAGCACAGAGCCAAATCCGAGCACTTTGCCGATACTATTGCTACCTCGAAAATCGATGCTATATTTTGACTTTAGCTCACATTTTAACGTATTATTATTGGCTGTTAATGAAAATAAATCGGTACCAACTTCATTGCATGACTCTTTTAAAGCGGTGTACATGGCTTTTGCTATTTCATTAATTTCGTAAGCTCCTGGTGGAATCCTTACATACTTTGGTATCGCTGTTTTCAAATGGCTGAATGAATTATTGCTTTCGTCGATATTAAAAATCGAATTATATGTGTAAAATCCCAGCAGTGCAACTCCATATTTGTCTGTTGTATTTAACTCGATGGGTGGGTAAAAATCCGCACTTAAGACACTTGTATGTCCTGTTAGAGTGAATGTGTAAGACATGACTGACCACGAAACTATTTGTGTAGCTATTTTATTGCTGTTTGCAACAGTTAAATGGATTTAAGCTGAAGCGTTGCTTTATTCCTTTGGACGTTTTTAAACTGTTTTCTGCCTTTATATTCACATCGTTAATTTTGCAATAACAACAAAATATTTTTTTTGGTATCGGTCCATCGCCCTCGTCCGAATCTGAATTATTGCTATTATAATGTTCGAAACAGTATTGATATTTCAATATATCGACGTCACTTTTTAGGTGATTAGGTAACCTATCCCAAACTAGTGCTATTTCATTTGGAGCTAATGCGATCAACACTTCTTTGGGCGTATTTTCTAACTGTTCGGCAGTCATTTTTTGTAATCCTCCGACTTCACGATATGCTTTAAGTGATAGCAACATTTTGGTGTAGTTGTCACGTTCCATTTGGGGTGTCAAAGACATACTTTTTACGATTGTAAAAGAAACTTCAAACACAAATGTCCACACCAGACTGTTCCGAATTCTTGTTGACGGTCGTATGTATAGTAAATTTTCTTCGTCGCTTCGGAACCCATCTGCAGATATCGTACCAATTCCATAGGTGGGGGTAAATCACCGAAACTATCGTAGTATGTTACATCAGAATTGCTTTTTCTATATGCTACCCAATGAGTCCCTACACCCGACATACTATCCAAATTTATAATGGCGGCCTCATAACGTTTGGGACCGCGTACAGGTAATGAATCTCTCATATTGTCATATTTCCCCAGATATTCATCATTTTTTCCAAATTTCTATACATTTTTCATATTATTTATTTAACATTTCGGAAACCACTCTACGTGCTGCGATTGCATATCGCTGGCCTCGCCTTTATTTTATGAACCCTGACCAGTTTGAACTGTTAGTATAAACTGTTCTTGGGGGATTCATATAAAGAGCGTACCAGCGAGGTGCAAAGGGAGGCGTCACTGTGGTGCCGCACGAATAGTACGCATAGTACGAATAGCGCCAGCCCTTTAGGCTGACAAAGTACTCGGCTAGAAGCTGCCCCCTACGCTACCCAACTTAGTTACGTAAGTGTATTATTGTGCTTGTACCTGATATCAATATAAGTGTTTTGGTAAACCGCAGCCTAATTTATCAACCCTGACGACCCCTAGCGTGACATTTGGTGGAGGTGCCTGGTTCGTTCTCGTTGGTAAGTTCTTCCTAACTTGCCAAGGGCCTTTTGTGTTTTATAATTTTTACTATCTCTTTCAGGTCATTTTAGTGTTTTTCAGTGCATTTTTAAAGTGTTTTTTTCAGGGCGTTATAGTGCATTTTTTTGTCAAATTATTTTTTACAGTGATTTTTTTAAAGGGCATTTTTACAGTGTTTTTTTCAGGGTTTTTTTTACATTGGTTTTTAAAGGGTATTTATTTTACAGTGGTTTTAAGGGGAATTTTTACAGTGCTTTTTACGTCTATATAATTTTCCTACCCCATTCTCATCCCAAAAAACGTTTGACATAATTTTGTCTTGTGCCCGTTAACGCTGGCGAGATTAAAATTATCCAAACAGAACCTATAGGAAAACCCACCTCGTGCCCGTTAACGCTGGCGAGGCTAGGTTTACTATAAATCCCACCTCAAAGCGTCTACTGTTTTCCTGTCTTGTGCCCGTTAACGCTGGCGAGACTAGATTACATGGACTGCTAAATATAGAAATAGTTCCACCTCGTGCCCGTTAACGCTGGCGAGGCCAGAATTATTATATATTGGGGTTAATCACTAAACTGCCCTCAACCCTTTTATTCCTGTTATCCCTTTTATTTAATTTTTATTGCCCGTAGGAAGCTTAACAAGATTCAAAGAGAACGAAAAAGGCAAGAGAAGTTAAGGGTTGTTAATAACGGCACATCGTTGGGTTTACCAAATACACTACCCGTAAAAATTTTTATTTCAAACGAGCAACAATTAAGGGCCCTGAGATTAAAAAGGAAATTTTTAAATTTATTTGGCGACAATGAAATATAATATTTTGTTTTGACATTGAGGTCGTCGCTCATGAACTTAAAGTGTATTTTGAAATTCAATACACAAGGTTCACGGGCTTGTTATGTTATCAATTAAGCATGTAATATTATTAACAAAGTGTTATACAAATAGTATCGTTATTTTTATAAACATATTTTCATATCTAAGCGCCTTTCAAATATAAAGGTTTGCAATTTTTTTAAATATTTTTTTATTATTATCTTGTAGGCATATTTTTACTGCCCTTTTATCGCCATTTTTATAAGGTACCATAGAGATATTTATATTTTATTATCATTTTTAGGTTTGATACTTAATATAATAACAGTACATATGTATATTTCGCCTCTGATGTTTAATGAGCAGCCGCCATTGCCGGTAACCAGGACCACGGGCAGCAAATACAAAACTTTATACCTGTTTTTAGGAGCATGTTCATTTTTTACTTTTTATTTTCTGACTAATCTCTTTTTTATTTTATAGGACGACCTTCCAAAAAATAAAATAATGGATTTTTTTTTCAAAAAGTTTTAAAAGCTGTGGAAAAAATGGAACTAGTACCCTTTTGGGAAATCAAAGAAAGGGATACTTAGTATTTTATACATGGTCTTTATTCATACAATCTGGGCTAAATGTAAGGTACTTTTTCTTTTAAAAAGGGACTTGAGAATTAAGAACAAGAATAATCTATTTAATTTCAAAAATATATAAGGGAGCTCAACTGGATAAAAGAATTTTGGGAATTGATGTATGGTAAGATGGTAAGAAAGAACAAGCTATTCTTGACTGAATTTTATTTTTTCAATTTTTTTATGAATTCAATTTTAAAAATTATAATTATAAAGTTTTCAAATTTGTTTTTATAGTTGGGTACAAACAAATGGTTAGTATTTAAATGTGTGTTTTGTGTTAGTATGAAAGAGGGTATACCCAAAGTTTGTTGGTTTGAATGTTTTTTATGTATAATTTTAAGTATAGTTTACCTTTATTGCGATAGTAAATTTTAGATTAAGTTAGCACAAACCATACAGAATACTATTTTTTTATTTTTTGCGTTTATAATAAACAAACATATCATCACGTATAAATTTGATCAAGTTCATTACTATAAATAAATCACGAAGGTAAAGGTAGACAGTTCATTATTTTATTTAATCAGCAGAAAAGTAAACAATTGTTATATAATGCCATTCACCCAGTTATTGTTGTTAAAGTTAAATTGTAATATACGGCGTCTAATGAAAATAAGTTAAACAAAAACAAGGGTGTATTTTATGACTGAGACATTGAAAAATAAATCAGGGTCAGAATTTTTTTATAAATCCAACTTCTTTTATACTTTTAAGTCTAATATTATTATTATTAAGTAAATTTAAATATAGCGTACAATAATGATTACCATATGCATTTTGTAATCGGGTGTTTATTTGTTTATATGACTGAAAGTCATATGTTTTCCAAATAGGGGGACATGGAGGATGGCTTTGAACACGGAGTTGAATGTCCGCCTATTTGATGGTGATATGTGTTATGTATATGATTATTTATTTTATTTATGACTAAAAGTCATAATATGTTTTCCGAGTAGGGGAACATGGAAGATGGCCCTGAGCATAGAGCTGAATGTTCGCCTACTCGATGGTGGTATGTATACCGTTATTTAAATGACTAAGAGTCATATATTGTGAGTATAGGGAGACATGGAAGATGACCTTCATATAGGGTTGAATGTCTGCCTATGCGAAATATTAAGAGTTATATGCAAGTAGCATTTGAAGTTTATGTGACTTATGTGAAATATTAAGAGTTATATGCAAATTGTATTTGAAGTTTATGTGACTTTATTGATGAACAAATAGGATGGTAAATATGGTAAATATTTGATGATGTGATTACGCTATATTTGGGTTTTAAATTGTTATGTAAATGTGTATAATTTTGTTTTTCCCTGATGAATTAGAGACCGATGTCTCTCTGTCTCCAAAAGAGTAATACTTAGACACCAATAAAAGTTCTATGTAAAAACCGGGTGAATGTTCTTAGCCTGTCTACTTTTACTTAAACATCATAGTATCATGTAGGTTTTCATTATTTTTCATTATTTATAAACTGTTTTTTTCCTTTTAACTGCCGGTAGTCTTTTTTTTTCCATGTACCATTGGGAGACCACACGACCTGGATCGAGAGCCACAAAACACACCAAAAACCCAAAGGCCAGTCGCCGCTCGCATCCACAGAGCCAGCGTCATGCATCAGCCACGCACGGTCCACCATGGCTCGCCAGCCTGGTCTTCCCTCACAAACGCCGAACTTCTGCACAACGAGCCGTGACGACACTGGTTGATCACAACTACCCTTAGGATTAGCCCTGCAAAGTTCCCGTCAATCACGGCTTAGTAACGGCACTCAACGGCACCCAAAGTCCGGGTGGCCGAACTCTTTGGAGGAGGGAGACCCCTGCTGCACTGGGAGTCGGCAACAAAACTAGCCGATCCCACCCCCAGGACACAGGAACCGTGACCGCTGCGTCTGAGCAAGAAGCAGATGACAAGGAGCCTCAACGCCTAAGATGTGTCGGGTTTTGTCGGTGTGTAGGCTATTCGATCAGTAACGTGTTGGAACTCCCTAATAATAGAACTTTGTAAAGAAAGTGTGTAAATGTGAACCAGACTACCAGGACAGTAACCATTTTTATTCCTCATTTTTTAAGCTAGTTTTACCATTCCTCATTTCACCCAAATAAATACGGAGTGTACCGAGCCTGCGAGCTCCAATTGTTTGTGTTTGTAATATTGTTTCTATGTTTGTTTATTGTATATTTTGTTTATCTCCGTTTTGTATATTTGTATTTTGTAAATATGTGATATTTTGTATATATGTATTGTGTAAATTTTTAAAGCTAGGGGCTAGCTTTTACAGGCGCGGGGGAAATGTCATATTTCCCCAGATATTCATCATTTTTTCCAAATTTCTATACATTTTTCATATTATTTATTTAACATTTCGGAAACCACTCTACGTGCTGCGATTGCATATCGCTGGCCTCGCCTTTATTTTATGAACCCTGACCAGTTTGAACTGTTAGTATAAACTGTTCTTGGGGGATTCATATAAAGAGCGTACCAGCGAGGTGCAAAGGGAGGCGTCACTGTGGTGCCGCACGAATAGTACGCATAGTACGAATAGCGCCAGCCCTTTAGGCTGACAAAGTACTCGGCTAGAAGCTGCCCCCTACGCTACCCAACTTAGTTACGTAAGTGTATTATTGTGCTTGTACCTGATATCAATATAAGTGTTTTGGTAAACCGCAGCCTATTTTATCAACCCTGACGACCCCTAGCGTGACAATATATACGCCTCGAAAGTGTGGTATTTTCATTTTTAAGGCGTACTTTTCTATATCAATATTGGATAGTGGTCTTTGAGGTAGGGATTCTATTAGTTTTTTGATTTCTTATTTTTGCCGTTGTTTATATATAATCCCAAACCTGTGCGATATGGTTTCAAGTATAATCCATTTCCTCTTGAACTTAGATGTAAGCCGGTACCTATTTTTTCTGCAGTCGACTTTTTTACTGCTTTTACGGCACGCACGATGCCTGCTGCACCACCTGCTAATGAACCTAAGGCCGATAGTCCTGCAAATATTGGTATTAACGGTAATATCCCCCCAGTCTTCGGAATTGGAATGATTCTAGGCGTGCGAATTTTTCGTTTGCCACCGGCTATTCTTAGGGATTTACGTGCAGCTACTGCAGCTATTTTCGATGCTTTCATGATATTTTTCTCGACAAGTTTTTTCCCACCAGCTTTTAACAATTCTGATCGAACGGGTCGTCTAATAGATGATCCAAAAGCTACTTTGTGTAGTCGCTTATGTTTACCAACGCCTTTACCTTTAGTGTGGCGGCGGCGGCGCTGGAAGCGACGTTTACCTCTAGTGGATGCTTTTCTCGATTTTGATGATGATGATACACCCATACCAAAACGTTGTTTCGCTTTCATAATGTTGGTTACCAACCAAGCTGCAGCTTTTTCACCAGCGCTAGAGTCTTTAGATTTTACTCTTTTCCACGCGCTTTGCTCGAGTTCCTGATCTGCTTGGTGGCGAGCACTTAAATTTTCACTATTACGCAAATAGGCTAAATCGTGTTTTTTGCATGCGACATCCAAAGAATTAATTCCTTGATCTCCTCTTGCCACACGTTTTACTACTTTCGTCCCGGGCCCGCAATACTGATAGCCGGGAATGTGTAACTCAAACGGTAGCCTATTAATTACTGAATTAACAATACCGCTTCCAGTCTTACTTGATAAACGAGACCGTCTACTTCGTCTGACGAGCGACATCTGAATGATAGTTTACGTGAAAGTTCAGTATAAAATATAGATTTTGTTAAGATGCGTATCGTCAATCTTAAACAAAAACTTCCCGTCGATAATCTCGATGTAAAGGTCGGATCTGGACTAGAACAAAAATTATTTAAAAGACATGGTCCTTTGCTACCGTCATCTATTCGTGGATTATTAATAGGACCTTCAAACTGTGGAAAAACAAATGTTATGATTTCGCTGCTTACTCACCCCTCGGGACTGCGTTTCGAAAATGTTTATATCTACTCAAAGTCGCTCTATCAACCGAAATATGAATATTTAAAGAAAATTTTATCACCAATCAAAGGTCTTGGCTACTACGCTTTTAGCGACGCAAATAACATTGTGGAACCGTCAGATGCTAAACCTAATTCAATATTTATTTTTGATGACGTTATGTGTGAGAAACAGGACGTTATAAGATCGTATTTTAGCATGGGACGTCACAAAAATGTGGATGCCTTTTACTTGGCGCAAACGTATTCTCGTGTTCCTAAGCAGCTCGTCCGGGATAATGCCAACTTCATTATTATGTTTAAACAAGATGAGATGAATATGAAACATATATTTTCCGATCACGTTTCACCCGACCTGACGTTTACACAATTTCAAGAGATGTGTGCTAAATGTTGGGATAATAAATATGGTTTTTTAGTTATTGACAAGGACAGTGATGTAAATTCGGGCAGATACCGCAAGGGATTCGATAGTTATATATTCCTATAATAATAACTTGGATAATCATTTCATCGTTGAACGGTGCTTTGAAAGCATCATGAATGAAGAAATCGAATTAAAACGAAAGCTACTGGAAACTACAAATGCGGTTAGAAAAAAATTTAAACAAATTAAAGCAGCTAAAGTGCAGAATGAACATGATTTGGAAAAGTTTTATGAACCAGTTTCTAAACCACTAGAATCTATATCTAAAGCCGTAAAGCAGCAGCAGCAACAGTACGCAACTAAAAAATCAAGTACTACGACTAAACCACAAAGTCGGAGTAGCAGCAGCAGCTCGGTGGGAATGGCGAAAATGTTTGAAGAACATCCAACAGAAGCGGATTTTGAAACATCTACACCGATTTCGCAAAAAACACAAATTCCTACACCAAAACGTGGAAATCGTGAGTCACTGTTCGAAACCCCTTCCCCATCAACGATAACATCATCTTACACATCACCACACACATCAAGTGGTAGCAGTTCAGCCGCAAAAACTATTCAAGATTATTTAAATGGATTAAAATTCGAACCGTCCCGTTATGATACCGTGTATGGTGTACGCTTTGGTAAAAAAGACAATAAATCAACAAAATATATTGGCAACTTGGTGGTTCGTTTTCTAACAAACGGAAAGATGGTGTTATACAAGAACAAAACAAACATTGCTGAATTCGATGGAACGGCTGAGCTTTACGATTTGATTTTTCTAAAAAATCCAGCATGCTTAGATAATGAAGACGAAATTAGTCTAGATGTACTTCGAAAATACCAAACCATTTTGAAATTGACGGATGCGGCCTACGACGGTTATGACAAGAAACGTGGTTTAAGGGAAACCCGATGGAGAAAATATTTACGAATCATAAAACCGCTAATTATGGGAACCAAACTGGGTGGTGGTGGTGTAGGAAGAAAAAAAGGCGACAACAAAATCCAACTACCAGCAAAAAAGCGCCTATCGTCGAAATCATCTGAATATGTTTATTGGAATAAACCTAAGGAGTTAGTGGATAGATTACGATTATTGTGGGGGTCAAAAGTAGCTGGACATACCGGACATGATAATGAGATTATGTCAATTATGGAAGAGCTTCGAGAAGAAGGAATAATATATTAAGTTTTGCACGTAGTTGCCACCCTCAGTGTCTGATAAGACGTGGAACCTTATAATATGGATCCTAGCCGAGAAAAAATTAAAGTCGTAAATGAATTACATAGGACAGCAAGGAAAAATTTTGTTAGAAGACGTACAGTCATAAAAGGATATCGATATTTGTGGCAAATTGATTTGGCGGAAATGCAGCAATATGCTACTGACAATGATGGTTACCGTTACATTGTTGTATGTATAAACTGTTACTCCAAATTCGTGTACACCAAAGCAGTTAAGAATAAGACCGGTGTTGAAGTTACGAATGCCATGAAAAGCATCATTGAAGAAGCATCATATGCACCAAACAATTTACAGAGTGATCAAGGAAAGGAATTTTATAATAGCACCTTTCAAGCCCTCATGAAAAAATATAATATAAACCATTATTCCACATATAGCACGAAAAAAGCGGCAATTGTTGAGCGTGTTATAAGAACTTTGAAAAATAAGTTATATAAACAATTCTCGGCTAGAGGTTCTTACAGATGGTTACAAATATTACCAGCTATAACGAAGACCTATAATAACACTAAACACCGCACCATTGGAATGAAGCCTAACAGTGTAAAAGAGGATACCCCTATTAAAGCATATGACTATTTGAAAATTGCTCCGAAGAAAAAAAAATTTCATTTGGGTGACGTTGTTCGCATTAGCAAGTACAAAGGTGTATTTGACAAAGGATATACGCCTTCCTGGTCCACGGAACTGTTTGAAATAGCAAAAGTTAATATTACAAATCCACCCACCTACTTGCTGCAATCATTGGAAGGTCAACCTATTAAAGGATGTTTTTACGAAGCAGAACTGCAAAAGACAGCTAGCCCTGGTGTTTATTTAGTTGAGAAAATTCTTAGAAAACGCAAGAACAATCAAAACGATCAATTGTTTGTAAAATGGTTAGGTTTTCCAAATCAATTTAATTCTTGGATAGACAAATCAGATATTGTATAAATATTATCAAATAGGTTTTACGTTACGTATGTATGCATTATAAATAATAAAAATAAATATTGCTTTTCATAATTATTCGTTTTATTTTCAATTTAACAGTATAATTATGTTTTTAAATAGAACTTTATCTAGGTTGGTTTCCATTTTGGTTTTTTTGGATCCTTTATCTTCGTTGTAGTATACCGTGCAGCATGTGAGTGAATTTGATACATTTTTTCCTTAAGGTACGTAATTTTGGTCTCATCATCTTCAAACATTTTTTGAAAAACCGGTACTAGCACATTACTAAGTATGGTATTTATCTGCGAACCAAGTTGATGAACTTCCGTAAGGACATATTCTTTGGTAGCAGCATCATTATCATTTATCGGTTGGGCAACATTCCTTAATAATTTTCCCTCTATATCAAAATGTCCATCTGAAGTAAGTTTAAATCCGATTCCGGGCAACCCTCGCGATAAGTTGTTACAAACAGGAGTTTTCAGTCGACCAAATTTATCAATTGTGTTGTTAACACGACCCATTTTAAAGTAAAACTAATTCACTCTCTTTATGTTCAGCCTATATATAAATGACATAACTAATAAAAATTCATTTTACAATACACCATGAAGCAAGTAAGATTTGACGAAGAAAGAAATATTATCCACCGTATGTCTGTTTGGTGTTTTGCATATAGACAAGCCAGACAAAGTAATTTTCAGCAACTAATACTTGATAGATATCGTTTTCAAAGGAGAATTGGAAAAATGGATGTAATGCTAGCGAGGATTTTAGAACGGAACCACAGAAATAATATATATCAAGAGCGATTTGTTAATTCAAATGTATGGTGAATAATAAACATATTTAGTACAAAAAGATTTTTATTAAGATTTAAATAATACATACACACTATCATTAGAAAAACGCACTTTTTCACATAAATTTAAAATTACATGACTATCATAAGAAACTTTTACACTATATCTAAATTGTCTCTATTTTTCGGAATTACCAGCGCTGCCCTTCTTGGTCGAATTCCATGGTCTCACTATTATTACGTTCTGATGAACCTCCTCCCCCTACTCCTCCTCCTCCTCCTTCTAAGAAAACAGGACTTTGCGGTGATTCGTTAATTATTTCGAGATCTTCAAAATTGCTTGAAGAAGTCCAGCGCTGCCCTTCTTGACTGAATTCCGGCGTATCGTGATTATTATGTTCTGATGAACCTCCCACTGAGACAGCGAGACTTTGCAGAGATTCACTAGAATTTTCACGAGATATTTGTTGCGGTGATTTCATCCCATGTTTCTTATGGTACTCATTTTGACACCATTCACAGAAACCCATTATTCCACTAATAAATTCCCAATTTTCGCAATTGGCACACATCTGACGACCGTTTACAGAGAATGGGCGAACAACTGCAATTTGACGTTCACTTTTTGGTGACTGCATTTTGAGAAAATAAATTACTATGTAGTATTCTGGAAGTACTGAAATGCAGACTGAAACAAGAAAGTTTTGTGCCTCTATTTGTATCTGTTAGGTGACCTTCAAACCCCTCCACTCTCATATCCCATGTAAAATCGAGGTCACCATACACAGAATAGACTTGTTTCTTTATCTACATGCGCGTAATACGTATACGCTGAATAGCTTTTTCTTGATTCAACAATTTTGAATCGATTTCCTTAAGTCTTTTTGTAACAGATTGCAAAAAATCTTCATTCGCCTCTTCAGCAAGCTTTTTATTCATTTCATTAAGTTCTTTTCTAACATATTCCAAAACATCATTATTCACTAATTCACTAAGTTTTTTAATAATTTCACGCCTTTGTTCAAGAACATATTCCTGATTAGCGGCATCCCCAGGATTCTTTGGTGGTGCTACATTAGTTAAAGATTTCCCTTGTATATCATATTGACCATCATCGGTCAATCTAAATCCAACTCCTGGTTGTCCAACAAGAACAATGTGATTTTGGTCATTAAATTTTTGGCGCCCAAATTTATCAATTGTGTTGTTAACACGACCCATTTTTAGCTTAAACTGATGTGATTTTTGTGAAGGTTGCCTATTTATAAAAAATTAAACAATAATTTAGGTACATAATCATTTATTTAACATCTCATGTTATTATATTATACAATGAATTAAAGATTTTCTTCATCTTCTTGAACACACTCCATTTCGTCATCGCTAACAGTAGCCAATGCTTTACTATCAACTTCATTGGTGACTGCTTTATTTCCAAGGTCATCAAGAATAGTGGTATCATCTGCGGGAGCCAAACCATATTTTGTAGCTAATTCATCGGGTAAATGGGGCACTTCGAATAGGTAGCTTCCCAATTCTTCATTTATCATTCCAGCGCAAAATTCGTCCAGATCAATGGTTCCATATAGGTATTTCTCGCAAGTATGTGCTCCAGCCGTGAAATTTACGGCGTCTTTCATATACTTCCTATACTGACTTTCACTAAAACCCACATCGGATTTACCATAATTTGCAAAGTGTACTATTTCTTCAGCCAGCTCTCTTAATTTACATGATAACCAATTAATGTACATATCTCGATTTTCAATGACAGTAGGGCAGTCACACATCTTAAATAGAAAATAATGGATATGTGATTGTGTGTGACTGTGTGTTTTTCGATATATACTTAACAAGAACTATTTTATTACATTTTAAATCAACATTAAAATAGCCTAATCAACAATATATTACAAACAACCAAAATTTAACAACGCTCTAGTATTACCTCCAGAGAATACATGTGAGCTTTGCCCCAAATAAGTTAAGGTGTACTGATCACCGGAGTTATTCATCATTTCAACAGTATCCTCTGTCAGAATTTCAGCTACGCGTGATGGTAAAAATGTTTCAAATGTTGCTTGATGTGTTGGATCAAACAATGTGACGATAATGGCTTTTCCAAAACGTGAAGTCAAAGAATTAATTTTTTTTATCATATAAATTTTGCCCACCGTTAATGTAGAGAATTTTCTACGTTCCAGAAATTGAATATCTTGGTTTATCATATTATTAATTTCGGCTATGGTCTGCTTTGAAATGCTCATGATTTAAAATACAATAAAAACAATTACTGTCAAGTACCTTGAATAAACACTTGTAGAACACACCACAAACACAATACTTTATATGCCAAAGCAACAGTTAACGCATACGATGTATGAGTGACAATGAAAGCTATTTTCGAAATGAGCCATATTTATTAGGAAGTAATCCAAGGTCAAGTATTTATTTATGGTGGGAGGAATACATCCGACGACCTCGAAAAATACAAAACAAATGTAACCTTGAAATAAGCGTCGTCCACCTGGTCATCACCAAACAAAGAAACATCTGCTCGCGTTCAAGGCCAAGCAAATGTAACCTTGAAATAAGCGTCGTACACCTGGTCATCACCAAACAAAGAAACAGCTGCTCGCATTCATTGAAAATATGCACCGCAAATGTAACCTTGAAATAAGCATCGTACACCTGGTCATCACCAAACAAAGAAACATCTGCTCGCGTTCAAGGCCAAGTTCTTGACCTTGACCTTGGAATAACACCTGCGCATATCAAGGCCAAATAACAATAGCACACCTGGGCGTTCAAGGTCGACCCTACTGCGCATGCGGAGACTCGGGGAGCATCATATCCCTCTACTTGCGTGGCATTTGCAATGGTATTTTTCCATATTGGCGCAATGCAATTCCTCTGGGATAGTTTTAAAGAAATTTTGTTGTTTAATAAAAATAATTACACACAAATTACACTATAATCATAAAATAAACTTTTACACAAACAACAAATATTTTCTATTTACATCACACGTGAGCGATTCGAAATAGGTGTGCTAGGTACAGGCAAGTACGAGGCTGTGTCTCTTATATTTTACAGGCACGTGACTAATTGTTGTACACAATGCGAATGATTATATGGCTGTAACAAATTCCGAGCAAAAAGATGAAACAAATTAAATATAAGAACGTAGCATGAAACAGCGACGCGTGCTTTAGACAGTATCAGACCTCATTTACCATTGCTCGAATGGCTGCTTTCTAAATTGTAATAAATTATACCGAAGAGTAAAAAATTGTGTTAAATTAACACAAGTGTATTGAAAATTATCGGCAATTTTTCGGATTTGAGCCAGAAAAAGCATGAGTGCATGTAGTGCACGAATGCTTTTACAATGAAATTGCTTTGAAATTTCCCATTTTTTACGATATATATATATATATATATATATATATATATATATATATATATATATATATATATATATATATATATATATATATATATATATATATAATTGAAATGACATTGAGAAAATAGGGGATGCTGCATTCAGGCGGTTTAGAGCAAGCAAAAGCATTCGTGCACTACATGCAGTCATGCATTTTCTGGCTCAAACAGCATTTATGCGGATATTACCAAAAATTGCTCATAATTTTCAATGCACTTGTGATAATTTAATACAATTTTTTACTCTTCGGTATAATTTATTACAATTTAGAAAGCAGCCATTCGAGCAATGGTAAATGACGTCTGATATTGTCTAAAGCACGCGTCGCTGTTTCGTGCTACGTTCTTATATTTAATATGTTTCATCTTTTTGCTCGGAATTTGTTACAGCCATGTAATCACTTGTATTGTTTAACACAATTACAAAATAAGAAACACGGCCTCGAGTATATATTCACTTGCCTGTACACAGGACACCTATTTCGAATCGCTCACCAAGAATTATTTGTTGTTTGCGTACAGTTTGTTTTATGATTATGGTGTAATTTGTGCGTAATTATTTTTATTCAACAACGAAATTTCTTAAGAACTACCCTATATGAACTGCATTGCGCCAATATGAAAAAATACCATTGCAAATGCCCTGCACAGAAAAATAATGGGTTTGTTAGTACCCCTAACACTCTTTTTTATTCTTATGCCAAGAGCAGCCGAAGTCAGAAGAAAGCAGTGCAAAGTTAATTAAAAATTTTACAGAAGTATTATTTAATGTTAGTATGGCCAAATTTAGGTAGGCATATTTTGCTATTTATTTATTTCTATGGTATAATAAATAGTAACAACAGTTTGGAGACCGATGTTAAGGTTTTGATTTATCACTGTCAAAGTATAGCGTACAAGATAAACATAGCGTAAGGTTAAATTGTTAATTTTTTTTTCAGTTTTTTCAAAATATTTTCAAAATAGCAATTTTGATGAAATTTACGTTGTGTATGTACGTAAATTAAATATAGTTTTGACTATGAAAAGACTTTGACAGGTCCTGCGAGGGCGTGCATATGGGAACAAGGTATATATTTTTTAATAAAAACATTTTTCATATTTTCTTATCCTAATCAAATAATAAGTTAAATTCTTAACAAAACTTACCTCTTTACACCCCGTATCTTTGAAACAAAGCATCTGCGGACCCATGTTCAGGTTCAACCTGAACTTTTTGCTTTAGGGTCTTTCAAAGAATCTCCCTTTAAGTACATGGATTTTGAAACACCCTATATATAGGTACGTATATTGAACTATGTACTTAGATAACTACGAAATCCTGGTTATTGCAAAACCCCACTCATACATACACATTTTATTAACCTATCACCATCTTTTTCCAATATATGGGAGTGCAACAAACTCTCGGCTCCAAATCCCGATAGGCCAGACATTCTGATATCTCTATTGAAGCTGCACCTACGCTGAGGGCGCGGCACTGCTTCTGTTTTAAAAATGGAAACCCATCAATCTTCCCATGTAACCTAAACTATAATTGCATTTATGTGCATATTTTCTTCCAATGTTGAAAAGAATTGTCCAGTGCCGTAGAGAAATTTTATTTAACCCAATTTCCTCCTCTAATTTTTAAGAATAATTCTAAAAATATAATTTTTTTTACCTTGTGATAACCGTACCTTAGAACAATAGTACTACATTCAGTAAATCCACAGTCTTACTCTAGTGATTCTTCCAACCTATTTTCTACAAAATACTGACGTCAGTTTACGACTTGACAGCAACGAGTAAGCATTGATAATGCCAAGTGAGACAATGAATATTATGCTTGTGATTATCTTTCCACGGACTTTCTAGCCTATCCTCGCATATTTGGACTAATAAAGGAGGAAGTACTGATCAAACAGCAATGATTCTTTTCCAATGTCTCTGAAATTTTAGATTTGTCAAAGTTCTGTCATTTTATTTATTGTCTACGCCAATAGTCCGAAAAACCATAATTCTCCCACGTTTCATTTACGCACATTAGCGTCCGCGCCAACAATAAATGGTTTAATTATTTTCTTCGTCCGAACATAACATTATTCTTTATTTACTTTTATTAAGCGGCTACTTACATTTCTACATTAGGAGAATATCACAAGGGAGTAATTTCTCTTTATATCCTTCTTAGAGTATAAGTGTGCAATTCTTTCATAAAATGTTTAATTTTACTGCATGGTCAGATGTATTTTTATAGTGTTTATATTTTTTAGGAATTTAAGTAAATAATAGGGAGTTTCTCCTTTATTTTGTAATTAACTTTTGTCTGCAGTTTAGCCTGTTTGGGTACGACGTAATCATTTTCTGAAATGTCTGATAACTCTTTTGCTGTGATAAGTTTACCAATGAAAGATTCCATAAAGCTGGAATATCAAATTTGGGAAAACCTGTAAAACCGGGTAACAAATATATAAAATTTATAACTGTCAGTAAGGTCCAATAACCAATAGACGAATCTCTAAAATTTGTTCAATATAAAAATATTCTATGTTCTATTCCAGGTCCAATGACAAAATTTTAGCTCAACATATCTAGCCATTTAGACATAATTGGGTAAGAAACAAAGGGATTTTCACAGTATTCTTGTTTTAAGGTTTGTAATAAAATAGTATATTGTTCAAGTTTTGAAAAAGAGTTTTTTCACACGAGTGAGAAGTTTGTGGCGTGTAGAACCAGTGTAAAAAGGTATTTTCAATCGTGTTGACAGCAACCTACTTTTTAGGAGAAAACCATGAAAGAAGAGATAGCCGACGTTATGCTTGGACAAGATTTTAGGTGAAAATAGTGTATTTATGCAAACTTTAAATAACCAATAAAATTATATATCTTTAATAAAAGTGTTTTTCTGATAAATACATAAACTAAAATATTCAGATCTGATATTTTGGTCACTTATATTACTAACATATTTTTGCTAAATTTTGGAGTGCTTTTGATTGAGACTAGTGTATATCCGCTAAAAATTGTTTTAGCATTATTTGAAAAAGTACACTGAAAAGACATTGCGGGACATTTCGCTACAATTGTGTACCTTTTTCCAACAATTTGTCCTCAAAAACGTCCAAGACCAATTTGTAGCAAAATTTGCTACAAGTGTATGAAAATGTATAAAAACTGTTGTTATTAATATTCCAATTAGAGTAAATAATTGTTCTACAAAGACTTTGCTACACTTTTGTGTGAAAAAAAGTCCAAACGATTTTTTCAGTGTCGGTACAAATAATTTCATCATAACTATTTTTCCTGTTCTAACAGATAGCTTCATCCAACTTTACATCCCACTAGATACCTATGTTCTACCCATCATAACCTTTTTTTTAGCGCATTGGAATTTTGGATTTAAATTTTGTTAATACCATCTTATAAACGTGACATTAGACTTAAGGAAATTACTTTGATCCTTTACTTCAAATAACTGTCCAAACAGTTATCTGCGGTGTGCAATATTTTATGAGACACCGTGCTTAGTCCCCATTTCATTATTTTGTAATAACGGTTGGTCAGTTTTTGAATTTAGGATTAAATCTTAAAAATGGTTTCAGACTGAAAACTGTATTAGTACCTAAACAATTGATTCTTCAAGTATTTTTTGACCTTAATCCAACAAGTCATTTTAATTAATAACAGTGTTGCCACGAAGTCCGTGAACTTCTTCACCTTTTTCACCCCCTTAACGGTGGAATTTTGATAAATCGCTTCTTGGTGGGCGTCTAAACCGTATGTTACACATTTGGTGTTTCAAGGGCCAGTGGTATAACCTAGGCGTTGGTGTGTCAGTCAGTGAGGGACTTTGCATTTTATATACATACATATAATATACATACAAGCATTATTATGATCACGAACAGTAATAGTACTCTGGTAATAGTACCCAGTGCTTTTAAAAATAGCAATAGGGTCAAGGAAAAAGCATGGAGGTCAACCGGTGTATAGTCAAATTTCTTCATTTTTATTAACGCACCACATGAATAATGTGTATTCAAGAAAAAAGATTCATTATTTCAACCGCAGTTCAGAGTGCATAATACATTACAAAACTCAACTTTCATCTCAGTAACTTTGAAACTGAAATAAGCAATAATCGATACCGGGCGATATAAATTTAAAATGAGAGGTTTCACTTTCGAATCACGACGTATTTAGCATAAAATGTCTTTTATGGCGCTAGAATTTCTATCAAAGTTTTAATGCGGCTTATTATTGCTGTGAAGCAATTATGCTTTAAAATGGAAAACGTGAGCGTAATTCACTTTTATTAATATAATGTTACGGTATCGGTTCTGAAGTTTAGCAAATTTCTTCGTTTCGTGTTTTAGCGATTTGGTTTAGTTCATTAAGGTGCTTCACAGATACAAAATTGACGTGGGTGAATCAGATATAAGCTGGATTTTTTTTAAAGGCTATAGAAATTACGGTATTGCATTGTAGGTTTGCTTAGGATAGGAAATAAAGGTCTCTACAAAGCGATCTTTACTAAAATTAGGAAGAAGTAAACTGGTTGATGACGAGCTGTAGGCAAATATCTTTATCTTCAAACTAAACTACTCATCAACAAAAAAAAACGATACCCCAAAATCTGCAACGCACGCCCGTGGCAGCTTCATTTAAACGTCGGTAGTCGAGTGCGTCAAGCCGCTTTGGAGGTCATAGAAAGCAAATCGTATTTATGAATGAAATCAGTACGAGATATTCTTCTCTCTATTTTGGTTTTTTTTCTCTGCCAAAATGATCAAATTATATCAGATTCTGCTAATATACAAGAGCAAACAAACATCGCAACTAACCAACCAAGCACTAGTGAAACTACTCTAAATGAGCCTAACAATTTAAATTTTCATTTTGTTACTGGGAAAATGTTTAACGCATTAAATTTATCCACATATGATGATGGTGAGAAAAGAATATGTGGTGAAGACGAGTCGACAAATATCAATTTGGAGGAACTACGCTGGAATGGCTTGGAAAATCTGGCAGGTTTCATTGCATTCAGAATGAGAAAAAAAGAGAATCTTGGCTCTATTCCAGACTGTAACGAGGCTTCCTTTTCTTGGGTTAACCATTTAACTCAAGGCGGTTGACAAAAGCCTACAGAGGAGTTTTTAACAAAATGCAACGAGCTCGACCACACAATTATAATGGAGACTCACTACAAATAGAAAAAAAACTACCTTAAAAATTTGAATAATTTAGCACAAAATGTAAATATAATTGATGGAGCAAAAAAACTCCTTTTTTCGATGTAAAATGTATTTTAAAATAAGAATGCTTAATAAAAATATCAAAGAATCCTCGAACATGCGAAAGCGCAAAATGACAAAATAAGCAAATTTAAATTTTTGTGCTACATATAAATAAATTATACTGTGCACACTGGCTTGTTTTTTTATTTTGTATTTGAATATTTTCAAAAACAGTTATAACCGTCGAATCATAACGAAAATTTCAGTAATTTTGAAACAAAAACGGCGTCGTCATGCGCCAGTCGGTTCAAAATTCGTTTCGTAAGTGATCATATCTCTAGAGTCTTAGTATCATGGATTTTATTTGCCTTCCCTTTAGGCGCTCACTGTACGTTAGTACTTAGACTTGCAGTCTCTCTCATATAAAAAATTGCTTTGCTGATTAAAATCAATTTTAATATTCTTAAATTGGCATTTTTTGTAAAAATGGCTTTGTAACTTGGATTCTTGACTCATCAATCATCACTCAAAATCATGTGGCACGACTCAAAAATGATAAATTTAGAGTCGTTCAGCAAGCGATATAATGTAAGGTTTATAAATGTGTTACAGAGCACTTACTTTTTGTGATTTGATGAATCAACTTGATTTATATACAAGACGATTATCGCGTATTAGCATCGGGTTTGCATTTAGTTTCTACAGTAGCGTATAATTAACCAATAAATGTCATCTAAGTAGTTACCCTATAAATTAGAGAATAATTAGGTATTCAGTTAATATAGGAATGCAATTATTGACACCTTCATCTGAAGATCTTAGTGTAAGATAGTTATTTCTTATTATTCGTTTATCGTTCTCGACTTCCTTGTTCGATATTTGTACCACCTTCACGTAACACGTGCGAGAATGAATGTTCAGAAAGAATCTGGGAACATTTCCTACAAATAATTTTTGAAAAGTATTTTTTCAGACAATTTTTAAAAGCGCGACTTTTTGCAAATACCATTTTTCGATATTTTTTTTAAAACACGGAAATTTGAAAAGTTACATACTACCGCCAGGGTACGTTTTTTCCCAATAAGTTATTTTTTGATTTGTCTAAATAGCTTTATTTTTTTGGGAGATACAAATGTCAAAAGAAAATAGTGATAATTTTACGGTATGGTTCATTTTAATCATAAACCTTTACATAATTTCCTACTTTTACCATTAAACAAACAATAATATACAACAATAAAATAAAACTAAGTACTAATTACTAGAGACCGAATTTCAATATTACATGACGCAAAAATAGGGGTCGGACTCAGGTAACTGATAGAAAAGGTAAATGAAATGAAATTAATATTAGATTTTGCATTGTATTTATGAATTATTCCTCCTAAAAAATATATTTTTTTAAATCAACCAACTTCACAAACGGAAACGCACTGAAAAGTATGAAATAATATTGTAACGTATTTATTACTGCGGTTACTGGTCAACTTAATTTTGTTCATAAAAAAATCTTTTTAGTGCACTTATTCTTCCCCCTCCTTCATCTCATCTCCCCCCTTTAAATTTGTAACTACCTCTGGACCCTTAAGGTGGGTACACAGAAATACTGTCTCGAAACGTTTACAGTACGCGCTACTCATATTACAAAACTAACGGTTACCACCACGACTGTATTTAGACTGGCTCTTTACCGTTACTGCATATTAGGTTTCCCCTTCCTCTATTAATTTATTACAATATCATAAGCCCTAGCTAGCTTTCGAGGTGTTGGAGTTTCCGTGGATTCGGCGTACTGATTGCTTGCTGTATCACAGGTTATTGATGGTGTATTTATAATTTGAGCGCTACTGACCTTTTTGATGGTGTTGTTTCTAGTGAAGTTAGAAACCGTTTGTAGAAGGTACCACTTATGTACCTGAATATCGCAAGCAAAAAGATCTTGGTCCCAAGCAAATAAACTTTTATTCAGTTCCAATATTAATTGACCCACTTTGACTTGTTTACAATTTGTACACCATTTGCATTTTTTTACATATTTACACATCAACTAAAATGGTTCCAAAAATAATTCAGCATAAATTGGTTCGCAGGACTGATGAAAATCCTGGATAAAATATATGTACACTACCGCTAAGCGAAATTCATAAATTTCCATAGGGCATATCTTTAACATTTTTAACTAAAACTACATAGTGAACGAAAGAAACATTTCTAAGTTTAAATAATGTCTGTATGATTGTGGCGGATTCATATTTAAAAGATTTATTGTTTGGGTGTTACGCCACTCTACTGTTAAGGAAAATTATTATTTTTTAAAAAATAATAAAAGTCACTGCGTTTAAACAAAAAACAAATCCTGAAAAAAGAAATGTTTTGTACACTGTCAGTGACTTTTAATTATAAAAAGTATGCCTGACCCTAATCTATCTCTAGTGTCTAAGTATATTCGGTCTAAAACCTAATCTGAAAAAAATAATTTTTCTGACGTTTCGAGACCTAATATCTAGTCTCATTATCAAAGAAACTAATAAATTAAAACTAACTAAATTAAAAATGAACTAAGTAATTATAACAAATAACTAATTCTATCAGAAAACTCTTGTATCCTTTTTTAATTATTTGTTATAATTACTTAGTTCATTTTTAATTTAGTTAGTTTTAATTTATTAGTTTCTTTGATAACGAGACTAGATATTAGGTCTCGAAACGTCGGAAAAATTATTTTTTTCAGATTAGGTTTTAGACCGAATATATACTACACTAGAGATAGATTAGGGTCAGGCATACTTTTTATAATTAAAAGTCACTGACAGTGTACAGAACATTTCTTTTTTCAGGATTTCCTTTTTGTTTAAACGCAGTGACTTTTATTATTTTTTAAAAAATATTAATTTTCCTTAACAGTAGAGTGGCGTAACACCCAAACAATAAATTTTTTAAATTTCTAAGTTTATTAGGTAAAACTGTAAAATTATATGAATAAATAAATTAGAAATTAAAATGGAACTGGCCTTAAACTGTTGTTCTTCCTTACCAAACCGATATCAGAGTACCAACATATTACATGCTGCTTCCCTCAGGTTTCAAGCTGGTTGTAGTTTATTATCCTACATTCGGAACGTAACACTAAACACTAAACCTGTTGGTTTTCTTCGAGAAATTCCATATTATTCTCTCAGTAGACAAAACCACAAAGGTATTATAAAACCCAAAAGGTGAATCCATAAGATGGATACGAAAGGTGGATCCTAAAATGAATTTATAGTCCCATGTTAAAAGCTCGGGTACGGAAAGCTCGGATAAAGAAAACATATCTCTAGTTACGAGGGAACCATAAAGAACTTAAATCCATAATGGCCTTCTACAGTGTCATCAAAAACAAAAAAATCACATTTTCAATCATACTTAATTATTTCAGAGAACTAAAAAGGAGAGGAGACAAGCATGAGATATCTACAAAATGGCGTAAATTTACTTATGACAAATAAAAGAAAACATCGTCAAAAACAATCACCAACTTTTCTTTTCCTATACAACGCTTCCCGTTTAGGAACAGGAAATAATACACATTATAGATACTTCCAAATCTCAAACTTTCAAAAATAGTGCCAAAGAAAGCCTCTTTGATGCAGATCTCGTCTATATGTGTCTTCCCCTGATCCGAAACGGAAACAGACCCTTTTTACGTTGTTCCAGCTATATTTATAACCTCTTATCAAAAAACTTGATTCTTTCATTCAAAACGTCAAAAAATCTTCGAATGGCAACAATTTAGGTCGAGGCTAACCTACCTTCAAACGGATAACCAAAGAACGTGATGTCTGAATAGTAGAGTTCATTCATTTTCTAAAACTTTGTCAGCGAGATGGCGAATTGACGAAATAATGGAATAGTGAACTGTCAAAACTAGATATGGATAATGAAAACAGAGATCGCGATATATTATGGTGCAATTCCTTAAAAAGTAGAGTATTATTTAATTAGTTATAAAGAGAGAAAATAAAGAAGTTATAAAGGACTTAAATGAATAAGTTTCACGTAAATAAAATCCGTGATAGCATTTTTCCTTATGGGAAACACCCGTAAAATAAAAATTCTATAAATTTGTGAAGGGATTACTCTCGAACCTTCCAATTCCTACTATTTGACGCTACAAAAGCTCACAAACTTTAGAAATCGATAGTAATCGATGCTAAATCGAACTTGCAGGTCAAAAAACTGCAATAAACTCTCCTGATAATGGATGCACCACTTTCTCGTCGTCGTTCGCCATTCTTGTTGCCAATTCAGTTGTGAATTTCACTTTCTACCGCCCACAATATATCGGCATCTGCCCGTTTCGACGACGACCTTCAATTGTGTGCCCTCAGCTGGCCCCAAATGCATTTTTATCGACCTATTTCGCATTTCTGAAACATTTTCAACCTGAAGTTATATACTTTTGACACTTTATCAAAGGTCCAGTAAAATGGATTAAGTAAAGCAAGTCCCAATAGGTACGTCGTCAAGTTAATGTCAAGATTGACAATAATACCGTCATTTTATGATTTTATTTTTATGCAAAATAAGTTATTCTATTAATAAGAGATACAAAATGTTAAAATTATATTTAAAAAATAACAGTAATGTTAGAGCGGCTCAAAGAGAATATGAATATGAAGAAAGTATTGAAGAGGGGCAAATCATTAAACACCATGATAAAAACAAATAGAAGACTAAAAGAAAGAGAAATTCTGGACAATAGAAAAAAAGAAGACAAAGAAATGAAGAAAGGGACCTAGCAATTTTATTATATTTTCAAGAGAATCCAAAAAAACCAATTCCCTATTGTGTGCGGTATCTCAGATATGGAAGAAGAGATTCAATGTTGACTTGTGGAACAGTTCAAAGAACGTTAAATTATTTTAAGTATAGGCCATATAAAATTAAGGCAGTTCAAAGGCTTAGTGCCGATCAAAAAGAAAGGAGATATACGTTTATCACAAATATATATTTATTTCATACTATCATTTGGACAGACGAAGCAACTTTCCTAACTGCGGGAATGTTTAATAGACGAAATGTTCATGTTTGGTCGGATGGAAAATCTCTTTGCCGTCGAAGATATTGCTTTTCAGGGGCGTAATTCAATCAATGTTTGGTATGAGATATTACAAAATCAAATTCTAGGACCATTGTTTTTTCGGGGAGCATTAACTGACCAGCGCTATCTTAATTTTTTAGAAAATGAAATCGAAGATATTCTCGACGAATTGCCGCTTGAAGTACGTCGACGTATTATAAGGGCAACACGACGGAGCGCCTCCCCATAATATAATTGAGGTTTGCAATTTTTTTAACCATCAGTATAATGAATGGATCGGTAGATATGGAACGTTAAATTGGCCTGCAAATAGCCCAGACTTCACACCTTTGGATACAATTCTTTGGGGTCATTTGAAAAATGTCGTATACAGCAATCATAATGAAAATATTGAAGAAATTCAAAGGAAGGTGAGAAATGAAGTAAGATATCTGAACGAAAATGATGCTGAAAGTATTATAAACACACTTCAGAGGCAGAGAAGAATGTATGAAAGGTGCGAAGAATTAAATGGCGGACATGTTGAAAATTTTTTGTTTATGTTACAATTTATTTGTTATTGTTTATAATCACTGGTTATTGCTTTCGAATATTAATAACGAATAAAAATAAACATTTATTGTTTAATAGAATAACTCATTTGGCATAAACATAAAATTGTAAATCCACGGTGATTAAAGTATAATTGTGAACCTTGACATTAACTTTGATTTACCTACAAAGAAAATTTAAAAAGATAGCAGGTATTTCGTTCGCATCCTAGATAGTTACGTTTAAAGTATATTTATGCGAAATAATTTTTAATATGAAATATTCCAAAAACGATTGAGAACCCCCATAGGGTATCTTCTACAAAACATGTCTAGAACTTCTCCTAGAATCCAAAAATATTATAAAAATTATACTTTCTAATTTAAAATAAGCGAGAAAATCGATGTTCTATACTATATTTTTTTTATTCGATGCTCAATTGTTTTGCTGATAAGATGAATGATCCATAAAAATCCCCAAAACTTTCATATTTAACACTTTTTCCCATCTTTAAAAATAAAAATTTATAAGGCCTGTTCACTTTTATTTGAATATTCCTGTACAGCATGATAAAAATCATGTTATCTCTCAGGAAGAGAGTTGATATTTCGAAATTTCGAAAGCTCCTCGCCTTCCTGAAGAAACACAATGTTGACTACAAGCGAACGAAGTCTAACATTTTTTCAATAAATAATATTGAAGATTTTCTATAAAACGCACCAAAGGAATTTCTTCCTCTCAAGGTAAGAAGATTTGCAAGTTATTTTAAAAAAACAACATATTTTAAAAAATCATTTTCTTCTAACTGGTATCAAATTCAATGCTGATATGCATCAACAGGGAGGTTTATACATATCTATTAAAGCATAATAAATCTAATTTGACTAATAATTTTAATACATAAAGTTTTTCTATGTTTAGTATTAGTTGTTGTAAAAATTAACAAAAAATTATCTCTATCAGTAATGACGCTCGTATTTTTATTCCTTGATTCTTACTTTATCGTTCGGATTTTCTCAGGTTTTTAGTATAGTTAAGTTATTGCTCTATTAACAAAATATCCGTGAATTTTCCACTTCTACACCGGTCACTCTCCATGTCCACTTCGACACAAACAGAAATAATATACCAAATTTCTTGTATAAAGCAAAGTAATTAAAATACTGCAAAGTCATTAAGAGTTGAATGACATTCACGTAATTAAATACTCTCTTCTTCGGCCGCGACCTTCCTACCATAAAATTACATAACAACAAGAAGTCGGCGAAAAAGAAAAATAAATAAAAATAAATAAATAGTAAATAATATCTCGTGATGTAAATAAAAATCACCCAAGGGTATAATTTATGGTTGAGACCAACCCAATGGGCGTGTAAGTCATGGTTAGTAGTTACAAAGCCATGCCTCCCACGTGAAATAACTATTTCCAAATTTAGTCGGCTGAAGGTGTTTTCTTTTGGCTTTTGAAATATTATTTCGTTTGTATGTTGAAGTGTTTGAGGACCGTGACATTGCTTTCGTTTAAATACATGTGTGTATTGAAATTACTTTGGTATTATGCCAGTCATCAATCTTCTAATTCATTTGCTGTAAATTTTTAATAAACGCCTTATTCTTTTCCCACCTTTATCGGGCTTATCCAGAATTTTTTTTATTCCATAATACTCTATTGAAAAGCTAATCCCCAACAAATTAGATTTTTTTCTGATTAAATTCACCCTCAAAATAGCCGTCAAACATCGGTTATTATAAAACCAGGAGATGTGACGTAGTCCCACGATGACCGCCCCAAATTTAGAAAATAAATTAAGTGTTGGCATCGCTGCAAAAATTTTGCGGGTTGGTCATCGAGGTTATTTTATCCAACTAAATTATAAGAAAAATGTAATTTTGGAAACTTATGCTGAACTGTTACACAGAATAGAGAAAACAGTCAATTAGGGAATCCAAACCACGTGATCCAATATGGCGGTTGTAGGCAAACATAAATAACATTTAGTTGTTTGCCATATGAACAGTTAAGAAGAAGGATTTTATTTTTGATAATTTTTGAGAGTTATGTTTCTTAAAATTTGTGTTCTTTATCTTTTACGTCACTTGCCCACCCTAAACTTTGTTTATTTAGCAATGGCTAGTCTTTATCTGCAGAAAGTGACATCTGACATGAAAGACATGGCGAGAGGTAAGTTGAAATTACTTTTCTATTTAAAACTGGCTTAAAATGATTATCTGTGTATTTCTCTGAAAATACTCGACTCTTATTTTCAGATATCTACAGAAGTTAAAACTCATTGGTTCTTTAGATCCTTTTACTTTAAAAAATGAAGATTTATACTTCTCTATTGATCGAGTTCCTCCAGTTTCTTCTTATTTACATATATTATTATGCTGGAGTCATTTTTGTCAGACAAGTTAGAAGAATTGGTTCTTCAATATCGCTGAAATATGTATTTTCAGCACGACGCATGAGTGTCCTGCACATTATGCTGCTGAACTAGGGCATTGACTAAATCGAAAATTTCGAAATCGATGGATAGGCCGAAATGGTCCAATTTTGTGGCCCCCTAGGAGTCCCGATTTGACAATTGGTGATATGTTTCTCTGGGGGCGCATCAAACATCTAAAATTTGAAAAACCCACTGAGAATGACGAAGAAGTTTTAAAGTAGAGACTTTTAAGAGCGATAGAATCGATTTCACTGAAAGGAATAGGAAGGAGCTTTATCCATTTTCGACGCAATGTAGTTAGTAAAATGCGTAGAATAAGGAGGAGAAGCTTTCGAAAAATAAATATGTTTCCCTAATTTTTTTAAAGTTTAATAAAATTAGAAAGATTTCTCGAATACTAACAATTATTATTTAATATTCTATTAGCAATTTTCTTTAACCTGTATGAGTCTGTAATTTTGAATAATAAAATATATGCTTTGCTTTAAAGACAACATCTTTATTATTTTGACAAATACGCACAGTTATCAAAGGTGTAATCGAATACAAAGGTGACAAATTTTGATTTTAAAAGCGTAATTTAGAAATTTCAAAGTTTTACTTGAAAATCTGGAATAGGAATTCTTTTAAAATTTAAAACAACTTTTTTGTTTAACGTTTTGCATTAAAATTTAAAAAAGGCAACTTCACTCATAACCAAATTGTACGTTTTTGTATTTTTTGCATAACCTGTTAAAAACAATAATTTTTGGCATTGTGGATTTTATTTTTTAAGCAAGCAAAAACTTTTATGAAGACTGATCTTTTTTCACATCTTTTAGTTTTTGGTCAATTTGTCCTCGTGTCTACCTCATCCGCGGACCTACTTATAGTTGGTTTGGAATAAGGACAGTTTAAAGTCAAAAATAAACTGCTGGATAAGCGCATTTCAGTAGTTTCGGCTATGCATACATATTATATTATGACTCTTAATAAGCGAAACAATTTTTGGTTCACTTAATCAGTCATCCTGTCCACACCCATAAAACTTTCTTCGCCATTATGAAAAATGTTTGTCCTACTAACGAGAAAAAACACAACAATTAAGTTTTCACAACATCTCTAATAACAAGGTTTTAAAGCTTTCGTTTTTTAATATCTGTAAATACCAGTTTTTGATCTGGTTCAACATTGTACCGAGTTTGTCTCGATACAAGTATCTGATAGAGTAATAAATCTAATAGGTTATAATTTGCAACTGACTGATACAGTTGAAGAGAAAATGTTACCAACAAGATTGAAAACGGCGCTTAAAAGGATTGCTGGCATTGCGAAATTAGGGTGTGGTTGTGGACTGTAAACATTGTCGTACGAACACTGAAAATGGCCCGCGTTCTGGGAGGCCAGAAACGAAAACTTCTGAAGAAACTATAATGATCGTCGGCTAAAGTTGAGTGATATAGCTGAGGCTGTGGGCATATCGAAAGAGCAGACACACCTTATATTTAGGTATGAGACAGCTGTCCGTGCAACTGTTGTTAACAACAGAGCAAAAGCTCGTCCACATGATCGTTTCAGAGGAGTGTTTAACACTATTTAAGCACAATCCTGACTTTTTAACCCCCATTTGTGACTGTCGATGAGATATGGATCTAACTCTACACACCAGAGATTAAACAACAATCAAAAGTGGACACCGAGGGATGAATAGACTCTGAAGAAGGCAAAGGAAATTGCATCTGCAGTAATGGACGACCATTTTTTGGGATGCCAAAAGCATTATTCTTATAGATTACCTTAAAAAGTAAAAACAAATAAATTTAGAGTACTATACGAGCTTACTTGACCATCTAAATCAAAACACTCGAGAGAAATATCCGGCTTAGTCAAATGCCAGGAAAAAAATTCTGTTCCACCAGGATACTGCGCCTTGCTACAAATTAGTAACTGCATGTCATTAGCAAATTAGCCTTTAACCATGTTACAAAGGACTTGAATATCGCTGGTATAAAATGTATTGAGCTAACATACCCGGAAACTATGGAGAAAGATGAAAACTTTTATAACCATTATTTTGCTGTTTCTGTATTAGGCCAAAACATCTTCTTCCCTTCTCGTAAGGGTAGCATAATTTTGCAACTAAAACTTTTAATTTATGACTTAGAAACATTTTACATTAGGTTTTAACAAATATTTCCTACATCGTTGATTTAATAATAAATTAATGCAAGGCAAGCACACGCAAAAAAATATCAGACAAATAATAGCAATAGCAACAACAAGAATTCCATAATTTGATTCCTTAGTAATATTTGCGGATAATTCTTTGGAAGTGCCTCCGCTGCCGGCGCCGGATCCCAAAATATTCATGCATGGATACCGGCGCCGGCACCCGAGTATAAAATTTCTCGGGTGCCGGCAATTCTAACCTAAAATAAAAATAGTTACGCCTTTTAAATGACATGTAAACATTGTGTTGTTTTAATTTTGCGTAAAAACTATAAAACATGAAAATAGGTGATTAATTTTCTATATGAAAATTTTAATTGCGTTTTGATGGACTACAAGAAAGCCACAAACAATTAGTTTTGGTTGCGTAACAGCAGAACCATTGACAATCAAAGACAACAAAATTCTAATACAGTGGTGGATATTAATTCGGCTCTGAAATACTATTTCTGCGGTTGGCCTGTGTTAAAGGTGGAAGACCATTCAAGACAAAAAATAAAAATTCAACAAGGAAGTGTTCCACGTATAAGCAAGGCTGCCAGGCTAGCATTTTCTTGAGAGTAAGTGAACATAAACAATTTTTATGCATCATGGAGCCTGAAGAAAATCACGATCATACTTCATCCAAAGCTTATTTCAATTTTCTAGCAAAACAAAGACTAAATTTGCCAGCAACTGTCAAACTTTACTACTCAAGAAGCCTTGAAGGCTGGTGCAAATAAAAAAATCATTTTAGATAACTTAATTAGAGGAACAGGTTGTAAAATGACATTGAAGAACCTCACTAATCTCGGAAATCGTAGCAAGACTGAGGCAAAAAATTTTGAAGAAGGCATGCATATTTCAAGAAATTCATACCATTGTATTGATATTGGGATTTTAGTTGATTAAAATGGGCTTTTCAAGGGTTTATTTTCCAAGATGACGGAATCAAAAAATAAATAGAATGTTTTCCAAATATTATTTTTGTTGATAGTACTATCCTTTATAGTCTCTGATGGTACCTATTGCCTGGTAAATCTAAGGTTTGCGACTTACATAATAATGGTAGAAGATGGAAGCGGCCTGAGTGAGATTGTAGCTATTTGCTTGTTGGCGAATGAGGTTGAAGATTATTGTATTATTCGCAGAAAAATAATTGTTATACACATGTTTACACTATGATAAATTATTGTTTTTTGATCCGCCGGCATCCATAATGGCTGCCAGCGCCGGCAGCGGAGTCCTAATTCTATAATAAGGGGCGATTTTCTTTTCTTAATTCTAGAATCTAGAAAAATTTTTCCTTTTTTTGCGTTGTTTAAAACTCGCCTTATGGACTCTCATCCTCATCCTCTGCAATAAGAAAATTTAAAATGACTGTAATACCAATTAAGCTTTGCAAATATTCTTACAGCATCAATTTTCTTAATCAACTTCTATAAATCCAATTATATCAATAATTTTTCGACGAAACTCGGACAGTGCGAAAACCAATTTTGAATAACAATATCCCCCAATCGACGGGGGACCAAATAAACCAAAACGTAATTCAAAATAACTCTATACGTGGTTTTTGGGCCGCCGAAAATTTATTAAGCGAACAAAAACCTCCGAAATTCGATACCAACCGGGGGTATTCACGTAATTATTGATTTGATACAGTTTGTTTGAAGTATACAGGGTGTAAACACGATAGAAATAATAATTTTATGAAGAAGTATATTATGGAATAGGCATGTATATTTTATTATTGCGTCTAACTTCCATCCTATCAATGCTAGCGTACCCCAAGGTTCAGTCCTGACACCAACCGACTTGCTCTGTTCAACTACCAATCCAATAAATGCCAGCATGACCGCTGAATGTTCAAAGAAGAGGTAGAAAATTATAAATTTGAAACCAATTTTAATCCTGGAGTGTTGTCTGAAAACACAGAAATAGCCCACGTGGACTTCAATCCTAAGTACTAACGTAACGTGGGCATCTGAAGAGACGGGGCAATCTATTAATGCGGGATTTAAAGGATTGAAGGTTGGAAGGGGAAGGCAAAACATTTGCAGGCAATTTGTTCCATAATCTGGAGATGGTATGAACGAGCGAGGGATGTTCTAGGCTTTTGTAGCTGGACAGTAAAGGGCTACGCAACGCGCTTTAGGAACAGTCAAAGGGAGAATTATAGCGACTAGTTCTTCAGAGCAAAATCCGCGGAAATATCGGCAGATAAGGGACAAATCCCCAGTATCGCGGCGATGAGCGAGAGAGGGTATTTTCTTGTCAGGACTGAGTCATTGATGAGATGAATGGCTCTCCTTTGGACAGAATCAAGCATGTTAAGTGTCGAAGATGATGCTGCTCCCCAGATGTGGTAACAGTACTCTAGGTTAGGTCTTATTTGGGAAACATAGAGAGTGTGTAAGTTGAAAGGGGAGAAATATTTTCTGGCTCGAAAGAGAAAACCAAGCTTCCTGCTGATATGGCTATTGAAGCAATATGTTTGTGCTAGCTGAGATTATGTTCGAAAGCGATGCTAACAAAATCGAACGTTCCTGTATTCTGTAGAGCCTGTCCACTCACGTGGATATTATGTGTAGCTGGATATTTTGCGTGACAGCGAACAAAACAATTTAGTTGTTAATGCCAAAGTTGAAGCTCAGGTCATAGTAATTTACACGTTAAGTTTTCTATACTGCCATAAATGTCCCCCAATTTAAGTGCCAAGCAAATTCCTGCACCATCACTAAAATCACCAAATCAAGAGACGAGTTTTGCTTATGTCTTTTTTTCGCATCTTGCTTAAGAAATACCGAAAAATTAATAATACTGCCATAATAAAGAACAAAAAACCTTTTGTCATACAAGGAATCTCATGTAAACCTACCGGAATGTCCAGTCAAAGTCCACAAAAGAATTAAAATATTTTACCTAGAATAATCGGCGGGCCCGATCTTGGCTTCTTTTTTCCAGCACCGAGGCTCTCTTCTCAGAAGGACTGCACCAAATTAGAGATATTTGTCAATTGGGCCTATACTCTGATATTTACCCAACGAATAAACTCTTTATTGTTTAAAAGAGCTGAAATTTGATTAGTTCAGCATGCACTGGGGCAGAAGGTCCGACAGTTATTGGTCCCAAATTACTTTACTCTTGTTTAATATATCTACATACTACTTATTATACAGGGTGATGCAAAAATACTTTTACAAACTTTGGGATGTGATTGCTGACGTTATTTAAAGATGAAAGTTCCAATAAACTATGCGCATTAACAGCTTCGTTTAGGAGATACAGGGTGTCCAAATATTTTAACAAAATAAGTTATTTTTAAATGAATTAATCATTTGTAAATTATTTGAAAAAAAACTGCATCCAGCACAAAAGTTTTTAGGAAAAAAAATAATAGACATTAGTGTAACGGCAATAAACCAGAAAATAAGAGAGAGCAAGATCGTTTACAGAAGCACACTACCAAGCGACTGAGTTGTGCACGAGCAACATAATTTTTTCTGATGAAGCGTGATTTTGGGCTTGGGTTTCTAGGAAGAAAACTTGGACTATCCAATGACATCCCTTCATTCAGTGCACCGTTCAACATCCAGTTAAGATTCATGTCTGGGGTTGCTTCAGCTTTTGTGTAATGTAAATGCACAGAAAATGTTAAAAAATATATAAAACGGATCTGTCGAAAACTATTAAAAAATAGTATGGAGATAATACTGCTGCCTTGGTAGCAGTACAAGATAATTTCCCAAAATACAACAGGGTTTTATGCACAGCTTAAAAAGGCGATAATGACATTCAACCGTTGGATTGGCCTTCCCAGTCCCCAGACATGAATCCTATTGGGAATGTTTGAGCTACTATAAAGCCAAAGCTTAGTTGAAAACGTGTATTAACACTGAAGCCAATAGAGTTCATAATTTAAATTTAGAAAAACTATGTTTTCTAAAAAATATATTTTAGGAAAATGTATTTTTTTCAAACAAATATTTTCGAGAAAATTTTGCACATCCATTTCCGAAAAACCATTTTCGAAGAAGCTGTTTTTCGAAAAAATTTACTCAATTTAACATCAAAAAAGATGTTTGTTGAAAAAAAAAAACAGAATAGTTCGTCATCTTAGCTTACACGCGACAGGACAAATAATTGTTTGAATAATGTGAAAGTGTAAATATTGTAGCATTTTTTTATGTATACCTTCTGCTCATTTGGGGGGATATACGAGTTCTTACGAAAGTATAATAATTTTTCTAAAACTAATTTTTCAAATATTTTTTAAAGCACTTTTCAAAAATATATTTTTTAAGAAAACCTGATCAAACCCAAAAAAAGTGCGTTTGGGTTCATTCAGGATCTTCTTTCGTCTTTTTTTCATTAACATTTTCCAAGCCACTGGAGTTCATAATTTAATTTTTTTAATAGTGTTTTCAAAAAATATATTTTCGAAAAATGTACCTATTTTTTACTTTATATGTTTTTATAGTTTCGTCAATCCGTTTTCGAAAAGGCTGTTTTTCGGAAAAATTTACTTTCAAAAGAATAATTTTTGCAAAAAACTATTTGGTTATTTGTTCAGGTTGGGTCGCCTTCAAAAAAATGCAAAACCAAGCAGTCAGTTTTATCGTGGATGTTCCGCGCTTCTCACATATCACTCCTTTCATCCCTGATCTAAATATGTTAAAGCTCATAGAAGGTATATTTATACACTTTGTATGCTATATCAAGCAAATTCTCGCTAACAAGTCACCTAAATATCTATAGGTACAACAAATTAACTCCAAGAGGGTGTATTCATCATTAGGACCTGAGAGATATACTGAGAAGATTTGAGGTGCCTATATAAGTATCGCACCAGCTCTTTTAGGTCCAGCTTCTCGTATCTTGCACCCCTCATAGCCAACAGCCTTCTTGCTAAATATCCTGACTCACGCGTTAATCTCAAAAATAAAATGCAATGTCGGATGATACTTTTTCTCTTTTCGCCAGGGGCATCGATTTAGAGCTTTTTTAGGGTTTTTAGTACCTTTTTTCTTTAAATGTCTAATTTCGTCTAGAGTCAGTTTAGATGATCTATACTTATTTATACCACAGTTTAAAGAATATATATTCTGTAAACTTTGTTTATACTTTATTGTTAGTTGTGTTTATACTATTTTTTAACACTGTAACTATTTCTGGGGCAAAATTCTTAGTAGCACAGTGAGGGCATTTTGTGAAATTTGACACAATAAAATTATTATTATTATTTATTATTATTATTAATAAAAACATTCGAAACTATTTCATAGATGATAATGTATTATATTATCTCCAAGTCTACTTTTTAAAATAGTAAACAACTAGTCTCTCCAGCTGTTATCAAGAGAAAACTAATCACTTGTTAATAGTTGTAGGTATACTAACCATACGAAACATTGTGAAGTAACAAATAAATAAAAACAATGAAAGTCCTGCAAGCGAGTTTTAGCGTTACTGTCTGATGCCTAGCGGAATTTACCAACATCCACATACAAAAAAGGTCCTGTTCTTGTTTGTCCTTCTCGTGTAGTACACTTATAAGAGATGTAAATTACATTATTTGAATACAATTACCGACCGCCGGCACATCGTCGTACGTTAAATTAATTGCGAAAATATAGAAAGTTTTAAACACTTCAATGGCAAATCGAAGATACCAATCGCAGATAGCCTACATAAATTTAAATTCAAACACCTTGTTTTTGAGCCTCGAAAAAAGGAAGAAGAAAAACGAAGAAATAAGGTTATGTGTGTGTGACATGGTGGTTATTGGGGCAGCTATGCGACTAAATTATTGTTATTTGTTACGGTCGTTTGTGCTTGTTATTCTTCTCGGGTTGTACTTTGGATTTTTTAATGAATATTTTATCACGAGTTAAAGATAAAGACGATAAATTAAATGATCTGCAGTTTTAGAAAATTGGAATATTCATCATTTTTACTAATAAAAATACTGACAATTATCTACCAAACTAATTGGTTAAAAGAACACAAGCGTACCCTCGTTTAGTGGTGGTAAAATTAGGAAGAGACTAAATACAGCTAGTCTGAAGAATTTTTGAATAAGAAATATTAAACACTAAATAGTAATGCTTTTGCTACAATAAGGAATATGCTTAAATCCCAAATAAACCTATAAATTAAATATTTGTGATCGTTTTTAACAATTTATTTTGGTCTTTATTAACAAAAAAAAAGGATTTTCTACTGCAAATTTTCGCGCGAATTTCGAAACTTGTAAAACGTGATCCCATTAGCTGTGACGTCAAAAGTGTTATAACAAGTACATGGCGAATTCCAGTATTAGGGTCATCGAAAAATTAATAAAAATGGCATTTAATACGTAACTCATCCAATGAAATATCCCTGCACTTAAAGTAGAAGTTTTCTAAAATCTTATTGATGTATATTTCAAGCCGAAATCGGTCTAGGAACCTTCCAGTCTTGCAACAAAAACTGGCATTTTTGGGAAATTTTAACACCATATTTTAATAATTTCGACGTAAATAAACTGCAATTCTTTGTTTTTATGGCAATAGTCGAAAATTTGAAAGTTTTATATTTTGCATGTCCCCGATGCAAATAAATCTATTTATTATAATTTAAACGAAAAAATAAGCGATTTAAATTAGTGGAAGCTATTGTAATCAACGGATAAAATAAACCCAAAAAGAATCACTAAATAGGAAAAATAGTGAAGAATAATGTCGGTTAAAAATAGGATTTGTTAAAAAAAATGAAGAAAATTTAGTTTTTACCCATTAAATATGCTTCTGGACGACCCATTCTTTATTCATTTTGAAGTCTGATTATCGCTGTATAAAATCGCGTTAAAAAATTGGAAAAAATTAGACAGGAAAAAATACGGAGTGATTTAAAGCAGCAAAAAAAAGTAAGAAAATCGGAATTTAATCGGCGATTGCTCCCTTCCTAAAAAGAATAAAGAAAATAAAAATATGTATATCATGTATTTCGACTCTTCCGATGACGTATACAGTATTTTAATTAATTAACCCAATTAACCCATTAAAGACCCAAAAAAATAAAAACCGAGAACAATTTGACTAAAAAATCGAAATTTCCAGTTTCTCCCAAATATATCCATTTTCCAGTGGTCTTAGGTCTTAGTTGAATGTATTGTAAAAAAAAGTATATGAAATTTTGAAGTTTTAGTTATCAATTCGTTTTTCGATCCGACGTTATTAGGTAACAAAGAGGGATCTTCAAATGGCATTTTTCAACCTAAAAAAATTCAAAAAATTACTTGTCATTTTCCGGTCCTCACCAGTTTCAATAGGGTTCTGAAGCTCCGGGTCCTTTACAATCTCCGAAAATTTAAATCGATTTAAGTCACTTGTGCGACCTGTACCCGATTTCAACGGAAATCGCGGAAATTTCGATTTTGACGTTTAATAACTCCGAGACGATACATCCGGTATAACTGAATTTTTCACTGAAGCTAGTTGCCCTATTTCTCTATTAAGCGAGAAAATTCGATTGCTCCACCTCTGACTTCTCCCGAGGAAAACAAACCTGTTCGACTTTGGGTTAAGCTTTACGAAATTTTTGCTGATCTCCTGATGTCATTTTGCAGTACCTGACGTCACTTTGTACTGAAGGAAAATGGCTGCTTTTTATATAATTGTAATAAATTATACCGAAAAGTTAAAAAAAAAATTATCTAAATTATCCTAGAAATTTTCTTTAAAATATTTTTTTCGGGTTTGTAATTCGTGCATATCCTTTATTGCTCGTTGGTATTAAAGGCAGGTGTAAACTTTTATTAGTTGTCAATATTAGAGATTAGAGTACGATTGATCCAAATATTTTACTTCTACTGTTTTAAACTTAACCTATTGTTTAAATCTTAACATGTTGTTGTTCAATGAATGGAAAAGTATTTAATATAAGAACTATTATCGCTAATTAAATAGTTTTTTTCTGTGTAGCCTTATATTTGTAACCTTGCCCTTATTAAATTTATTTGTAACCTTCCTTTGGTATTATGTCAAAACAGATCTTCAAAAAATTGTTTTGCATAGTTTACAATTACTCTTACCCTTCCTGCCATAGGTATCTCTGGTAAGTTGTTTAGTGTTACATACCTGAAATAAAAACAAAATTAGTAAGTCTTACTATAGCGGGTCATTTTATTGTAAAAATTTTTTTTTAACTCCGTAGCTAGAAAAGGCTATTTTAGTCCCTATTTTTAGGGACTAAAGTGTCGCTTTTAATCCCTGAGGGAACACAATATTGATTATATTAAAACATTGACGACTAACCCATTTAAAACGTCAAAAATTATCTAGGTCAAAGTAAGTGGTACCTATACTTGCATTTTTTGCCTGGGTAAAACGGATAATTATTGGTGATTATTGATATTTACGTTTATACCAACATTATTATAATGTACAACTTTTAATAACCGGTTTGTTTCCTCAGATGTACGAATAGAAGCGGTCTGTGTTGAAAGTTGATCCCTCATGCATTTGGTGCCCTTGCCTGCGGCTCGGGCACCAAATTTTGCCCTCAGGATTAAAAGACCTCCTTTAGTCCCTTGATATACAATATAGGTACTATTAAAAAAAGTAGTAAAATCGTCTCATTTGTAATAAAACAAATGTACATATATTTTCTTATTTTTATTATTTGATCCACTTATTTTTAAGTTTTCTGACTCTTGATTAGATTCCTTTTTATCATTTTTTTTCTGGTGAAATTATTCGATTATGTAACAAAGTTTTCTGGGTCTTGTGTTAATAGAAGAAGGAGAATATTTCACGGACGTAGCTATAGCTTTTATAAGGGAGGTGTGGGGGGGGGGGGGGTTCCGACACTGCACTTTATGCAGGGAAAATGTTACTACTCTATAGTAGTTATTGGAGCTGATATTTAAACATAAAAGTACAATTTTGGCAAAGAAGTTTTCGTACAAAATGAATCAATTTTTTTATTATCATATTTAAATTAACAGATGGTGAGATCTCAGTCAATTGTTTTATGCTTATCACATTTTTCTATTCCAAGCATGGTGACTGTTTTGTTTTAACAGCTTGACAATGAGATTTAATTAAAAGTATACGCTCTTAATTAATGTTTCCTCTTTTTAAGTAATAGTTTCATGAATTCAATACATCTGTCGAAATTTTAGCGGCCGGCATGCGATTTCAAAGGAAAATTACACAATACAACTTTGATTTCTTTAATGAAGATAGATGTATTTTTTATGGTCTACATGGCTCCATTTAATTTGAAACACCCTATGGAGTCATTTCACAGGGTAGAAAATTTAAACGACAATTGTCAAGTTATATCTTTTCTAAATAATTCCTTTTTTGATTCAGTTTCAGATTCAGATTCAGATGAGTTGCGCATTGTTATCAAGTTTACCGTTTTCCTGAAATCGACCAATCAAACTCTTTTTTTAAATGGGACGCTCTATATTTTATTCAATTTTCAAATTCAGCTTAAACTTCTGAATATTTTTTATTGGGAACATTTTATCCTAAAGTTAACCGTTTTTGGGAAAATGGTGGTCAAAAATGATTATTTCATTGTATTTTACCTTAAAATCCACGAAGGTTTACCTGAAGTGTCTGACATTGTCTGTTTCGGTTATTTACAATAATACAAATTTTAATAATACTGGGCTATAATATTTTTAATGACAAATATCCTGACAGAAATCCATTAACTAAATCTACTGTAAGTAAAGTTTTAAAAAAATTTCGTCAAACTGGAAACATAAAAAACGCTATACGCCCTGGCCGACCTAAAAGTGCACCAGATGGTGATAAGATTCTAATGGTTTTACTCAGTTTAGAGGAAAATCTCCATCTTTCTACCAGAACACTGAGAAAAGAAAACAACGTTTCACACATGTCCGTAGACCGGCAAATTTTTTTAAAACTTCACTTACAGTAGATTTAGTTAATGGATTTCTGTCAGGATATTTGTCATTAAAAATATTACAAACTTCTTGTTGCGTTTGCATGCTGTCTCCATAACCCAGTATTATTAAAATCTCAAGTCTGGGTTTCTCTTAAATGATCCATTTTTTTTTTAAATAAACGAAGCTGACAGTGTCAGACATTGCAGGTAACCTCTCGTGTACAGATATTTTAAGGTAAAATACAATAAAATAACGATCTTTGACCACCATTTTCTCAAAAACTTTAGGATAAAATGTTCCCAATAAGAAGTATTCAGAATTTTAAACTGAATTCGAAAATCGAATACCGTTCCTTTAAAAAAGTTCCTGTCGATTTCAGGAAAACGGTAAACTTGACAACAATGCGGAATTCACCATTGGATCGGACGTAATTTAGTACCTAGGTGTACAAAATTTCATAAAAATCGGATGAACGGTTTGTAAGATATTTCGAGGTGTCCATATTTTTGTTACACACTGTATATAACAAGTGCGTTGAAAATTATCGTCAATTTTTGGGAAAATCCGCATGAATGCGGTTTGAGCTAGAAAAAGCATGAGTTGACGTAGTGCACAAATGCTTCTCCTTGCTCTAGTATGAATGCAGATTTGATCAAAAATTGTCCATAATTTTCAATGAACGCGTTATAGTCGTGGGAGAATTTCATGAACAAAATTTGCGACACCCCGTATAGATGAAACTTCCTCGTCCCTATTACAAAAGAGTAACTGGTGTCTTATTGTCATATTGTCATTTAACATCCGAAATTAAATATTGATACATGTATCCTTGGTAACCAAATATCATTTGTCAACAAACAAATAATTATATCGCGTTTCGGCAGCATTTCGACGGAAAATATATCTAAAAATATCGAAAATTTAACGCCAGTAAATACCAATCGGTCCTAATCATCGATATGGTTGCAGTTCGAATTATTTTGCAAAGAAAAAAATTACGTTTTGGGCAAAAATAACTGGCCATGCGAACGTAAGCTTCATCAAGCCCTTTTTGCAGTTAAATTCAGTGGTTCACAATACCATTAATACCATTATAACTAAAATGAGAGAAGTTGGAACTTCAATCGAAGGACAAAATGATGGTCGTACCCTGGAAAACGTAGCGCCGAGTGCCCCATCAACCCTCGACATCTTCGGATTTGCTTCAAAAAGGAAACCCTATTTAAATTAACTACAATAACTGCATGTTTAATTGCCAGAACTTCAATAATAAGTAATATTCTTTTTTTTCTCTATAGTAAAATAAAAAAAAAATCTGTTTACTCACTTTGGTATTTTTCTGAATAAGACTTTGGCAGAAAAATTATCCGGGTAATTTTTTTGACAGAACAATTTTTCAACAATGAATGTAGCTACGGTAACATTTTATTGTTAAAACCTTGATTTTGACTGGTGAATAAAATTCTCGGGGATAATACCACGAGAACTTAAAAATTACCGATAATTTTTCACGATTAGGTGTTTTCTATAATTTCACGAGTCCGCAGGACGAGTGAAATTTGCAAAGAAAACACATAAGAGTGAAAAATTATCAGTAATTTTAAAGCTCGAGTGGTATTTAGGGCATTATTTCACGCATGAAAACACAAATTGCTCCAGTGGTATTTAGGGATTATTTCACGAATAAAAACACAAAAAATATGAATTGAATGTTTATTAAACAATTTAAACAACAAACCTTACTTTTAAATTAAACTAAAATCATCACAACCAAGAAAATGACAGGAAAAAATTATCGGTGTAATTTTTTTTAATTGACGTAACGTCAAAAAATTATCGCGGTAATTTTAAAAAACTTTACTCATCTTACGGGACTTTTAACATATGAGTGAAATAATCCTAGTAATTTTCTATAATATTTTTGGGTTTGCAATGACTTCCTTAAACCAGATATGCAATAAAAAAATAAATGCATATTTGCATCACCGTTTCCCATAGTTTAGAAGCAATTTTCATGTCATTCAATTTTAAACCATTGAGTTTCTCTTTCGCAAAATATGCTCGAGTGCGATTAATTGACAGATCGTTTCACAACAATGGCTCTTTTTGTTTTTTACCCTGGTTAAAATGTGCACTCGACTGGTTTTATAGCAGCTGTCAAGAGAAAGTTGAACAGTATAAATGTGGGTGTAGGTCTTGTTTCAAATAAAGATTTTTACAGGAGTATAATGCTTGTTTTACAGCTGAAAAATTAGTTTCGAAAGTAGATTTAATACACAATTTTTATTTTGGTGGGTGGTGACATTAGTAATAAAACAAAAAAAAAATGAGTATAAATCTGGTTAATTGAAAATTTATTTATTTAAGAAGTGTTCCACTGTCTGAGAAAGGGTTACTTGTTTTACTGACTGTTTAAAGCGTTATTAGCCCTGTTCGCACAAGAGTCACAAACCAGTCAGAGCCAATGAAATTACTGGAAACCAGTCGGCAAACTGTCACGTTACCAAATACCTAAAATTTGATTGGCGCTGATCGGTTTGTGATTCCTCTACGAACAGAGCTATTATTTCACATGTAACTAACTTGCTTATTGCTTCTCATACAACTAACTTATATTTGAAATGGAACGACAATAATTTTATTATGAATTTAAAATAAAAACCCTATAAATGTGGGTGCAGGTCTTGTTTCGAATAAAGAATTTTTAGAGGAGTATAATGCATATTTTACAGCTGAAAATTTACTTTTGTTTCAAAAGAAGATTTTAGTCACATTTTTATCCTATTGGTGATTGGTGATATTAATTATAAAACCAAAAAGATGAGTGTTAAAATCTGGTGAATCGAAAGTTATGGAGAGCATAGTTTCAATGGAAGGGAAACGGTTACTTGCTTACTGACTGTTGAATTTTTTTTCTATTGGTGAGTGGGGATATTAGTAATAAAACTGAAAAGATTAGTGTAAAAATGTGGTGAATCGAAAGTTCGGCCATTTAAGTACTGTTGGGATCACTCGAGTGAAAAATCACTCGGTCACTCGATTATTGAAATCGTCGACATCACTCGATTATTGAAGCTGATATTCGAGTTATAAGTTTGAGTGAAAATCGTCGCTCGTATACCTGACGCCAACGAAATATACCGACTACCCAGTTATTCACTCGATTCGTGATTGTCGCGTGGCAAGGAAAGCCATTCCCATTTTGATCGGAATCTGTTCGTCTTTGTCTTGCTTGTTAGAAAATAATATAAAGGTTTCAAGGAAAAGTTGACTCCATAATTAGAAGCGTCGATGATCATCAAATAGAAACCTAAACATGTAAAGAATCGCTCGAATGATATTGCGATGCTTACAGCGGGATTCTGAGTGAAAAATCGAGTGCTCGAGTGATATTATAAGTAGTTGTGGATAGCTTAACACCGTTATCGGATTTTAATTGAGAAGTCCGCAGTGAATGTAATCGTGGAACAAACCACTTCTGCCAGGTCAGGTGGCAGTTGTAAGACAATATAACTTAACAAACCTATTGAATTCTGTGTTTGTTTTATGTTCGTTGCTTCTTACATTGTTCTCTATAATTATCTATATTTCCTAGGAATACTTATTTCGTAATAAGCAAATTTATGCTGAGGCAGCTTGGTTTTTATATTAGATTGATGTTGTATCTTCGGTGTAATCTTTTAAAGCTACATAAAAAATATAAATTAGGTTATGTTATGCAGTCCGAATAAAAAAATTCAATATCGACTTTTGGAAATCCAGCTCGAGCGACCAACGATTCGGCAACATTCCAAAAGTCTAACAAATCAAAATGCAGAGATATGATGATATTACTCGCCTATGAGACAAAACTCGCCAATGTTTAACTAGATTTTTAGGGCATTTCCCGCTTCCCAAAAAATCTCCCAAAAATATTGTTTCACTTCATTTTGACCATAAATTCTAATAAGCCAATAAAAAAAGCATGCAACGGACCCGTTTCAATGGCAGGAAAAGGGTTACTCGCTTCACTGACTGTTGAAATCTTTAGTTATCATATTTTGTATTGAAAGTTTTATATTTAAAATGGGACGAGAATAATTTTATTATGGTTTTAAAATGAAAACACTATACATGTGGGTGTAGGTATTCTTTCAAATAAATAATTTTTACAGGAGTATACGAGTAATGCTTATTTTACAAAAAATTAGTTTGGTTTCGAGCTGAGGTTTTATAAACACTTTTTTCTTTTGGTAAGGGGCGACATTAGTAATAAAACCAATTTAATCCCTTGAATGTCCAATTACATCGGCCTTAGTCATAGTAAATTTGATTTTTTGTTGTTAGTACCCAAAAGTATAAGTGACAAACTGTACTGTATTTGATTCCTATAAAATAGAAACGAAAAACTTGAACATTCCTTTACAATATGAAACCCGGTTTTGCCTTGGGTTAAAAAATAATTATATAAATATTATTATTTTCCTATTGATTAAATATGTTGTAAACGAAATGCTATGCAGTCTGACTAATCGTTGTAACACAGAGTATTTGTTGTTAAGTAGCCGGTGGGTAGGTTTATTTGGGTCATTCTGTACAATGAGGTGCCAAGATTAAAAGTCTTTAAACTAATATATAATAGTCCATTACACACACAAAAAAAGAATTCTATAGTCAAAAATAAACATCATTTGGAAGCCCAGCCAGTTGCAGAGATAATAGAATAACGACTTATTAATGATGATTGCATAAAAATGTATCAACATTTTACTGATCAGCTGATCATCTTCTAGCTAGAAGATTTAAATTTAAAACAGTACGATTTACCAACTATCTTCTCAAAAATGAATAAGAGATAAATAGATAACGTAAGATAAAAAAACTACTTTTCATCTTTGAAAATGGCGCATGTCTTGAATAACCTAAAACTAGAAAAATGCGATAAAGTTACTCAAAGGTAAATATTAAATTCCTCTTGTTAAAGATTGGACATATTTGCATTTTTTTAGGAGTAAACCTTAAATATGGTTTATAACCCACAGCTAAGATCGTTTATGGTGGAAAATTACTTTAGAAATGGTAGGAGAATTGGTGGCCAGTGGGTGTATTCAGTACATAAAGCTCTGGAGGAATTTTAAGATGAATTAATTTTCAAAAGTAGTAATGTAAATAAAAATTTTACGGTTAGATTCTCAAATTCTAGTCCAGTCTAATTTGACAACAAAAAGTTTTAAACTGACAAGTGTAGGAATAAGCCAACTAAACTATGAATTGGTTTCTGAGGTTTTTCGCAATTTTATAAAGAAAAGGGCAATTTAGTTCGTACTTTCGACAATAATAGAACCAAATTCATTCTAGTAACCCGTTTCAAGACGAACATCATTTGGAAATCGAGCAAGTCGCTAAAATATCAGAATAGTTCATTAGTTTTTAATGACGACTTATTAACAGTGACAGGACAAAAGACTGTCAAAACATAACTGATCAACTAGAAGATCTTAACTTAAACCAGTAGGTACTAAATCTTAAACCTTCTTAGCGAATCTCAACGTTATTTTTTGAACCCTGTATTATTAAAAGAAATAAAATTGCCTGTTATGAATCAATAAAAATTGTACAGGTAATAAGAATTTATGGTAACACGGTTAAGGGGTAGTTTTATAAAATAAGTTCATCAACGGCACGCGGACAAATTTCAAAGCTTCTTACGTTACAAGTCATTCTACAATATCGGTAGAATTACTCATTCCTATCTGGGTTAAATCTACATTGTGGTGTAGGAGAATTAGAGTTGCTAAATAATATTTTTTTCAGATATCAGTCGATTGTATTGAAAATTGTTTTGCAATCGAAAGGCACCCATACTTACCTACCACATTTTAGGTGCAAAAATCAATTGCGCTATAAAGTTTATGGGTTATTGTTTACCATATTAATGGGGTCCATTCTATTGTCAGTATAGTTTGGAAAAATGTGATATGGATAATAGTTATTTTGAAGTAATAAGCTATAAATATATACATATATATCGTAGCTTGTTCAGTAAAATGTAAGTTTACATTGTTATATCTTGGTATCAGATTAATTTTTTTATTGTTTTACAAAAATCAAACCTCGAGATTCACTACAAAGCATGTAAGACCTGGTCCTGGCTTTAATGCAGAACTCTTAGTTGACCAGTTAGGTTTTGACAAGTTCTTGTTCCTTCATTGTTAACAACCTTTAAAAATGTCTGCGATTTGCTTAGGTTTGGCCAGAGAAAAACCAAGACAGAGAGAAGAATATCTCTTCTTCCCGCCAGCGCCATGGCCTTCAAATGGCAACACCCTGAGATTGGCGCGTGGGATTCTCACAATACACCCCGACATAGCCAGTGCGGTAGCAGCACGGCAAGCAGAGAGAGTTTTCAGCGGCGCGGCGCGTCTCAATACTCACGCTCACTGTGCTTTATACCGTTTATATGGACGGGCTATTCTGTTTTTAACGCGTGGCTACATTTTTGGAGAATCTTTTAAACTTTTGATTGTTGATTTTCATATGGGTTTTTTATTTTGCAGCATTTTTTTTTATAATAACCCATAATCTGCAACGCACGCCCGTGTTAGGTTTATTTAAATGTCGGTAGTAGAGTGCGGCTGGCCGCTTTGGAGGTCATAGAAAGCAAATCATATTTATGAATGAAATCAGTACGAGATATTCTTCTCTCTGTCTTGGTTTTTCTCTGGTTTGGCTTGCAGTTTGTACATAAATTACACACAGAAAAAATAATTCTATAGTCAAGAATAAACCATTACATTCAAGTATACCGTAAACTTGTATATCAAATTTTGTAATTTTCTAGCGATACGTTGCTGGGATACGGGGTTCTTAGGTTCAGAAAGTAATCTCTTGACAGAAGTATAATATTTTCGAAAAAAATAAAATATTGACCCTTCTCCCCACCCTTCCCTTCAAACCTGTTGTAATGCTCGTTTCAAGCTCTTTACTTGACATGTTGACTTTAATAAACTATTATTGACACCAGCTGTATTAAAAACCCGCTAAATTTGCAAGACCTGTATAAACAGGAGCGGCCCTAATAAAATAAGAGCTAAAGATAATTTTAAAATAATTAGTAACGGGTATGGATTAAGTATTTTTTACCCGGTATAATAATTTCGAAATATTTTAGTTTAGTTCCTATCCGTTTGGAAAACCATGCAGTTGTTATATGAATTCGATAGTATATTTTGCTATTTCGAACTTGCTAAAAAATGTGGCGTCCTTGGAATGACGTTGATCATAGTTGTAAGAGGAAGAGCGTGGACCGTATTTTTGTTGGTTCTAAATTTAATTTCAGTAAATTATTCTCTGGGTGGCAGCTGAGATAACGCCGTCAGTAATTAAGCAAATTAAATTAGTTGCTAGGAGACAGCTTTCAAATTATGACTGCAGCCAAAACTACCGCCTACTAGATTTCAAAGCTTTAGTTCAAGATTGTATGGAAGATAGGTCTGGCGAATTGTTGCTTGCACAATAATATAATTGTTCTTTGCAGCAAGCGCAAACGTTAACGCACGGCGTGCGTAAACGTTTTTCACAGGCTGCTTAAAATTATTAATTTTCAGTTGTAGGTAATGTGGTTTTTAGGTATTTTTAGGCCTGGGTTACCCAACTTCGTAATTTTTAGTCCTTAACTCTTAATTCTTAAGCATTTCGTAAAATTTGAGTGAGTTATTAGATCAGGTTTATCCAGTTTCTTTATTCTTAATTTTTATCTCTTCTTTTTCCAATTCTTCTTTTTTCAGCTCTTGACAGTTGGACAATACATGTCAAAATTGACATAGGAAATATAAACACAAGTTGTTTATTTGTGTTATAAATAGTTAAATTCAATATTAAAATTAAATACAAAAATCATGAAGACTGTCGTCCATCACCAAACGTCAAATTAACCCGGATAACAATGTCATTTGTCAAGATCTGTCTAAAACAGCTGAACAAGCCGCATGCGCATTTAATATTTCCTTAATTCTTTATTCGTAATTCCTAAAAGTTAAAAATTGGCAACTTTCAAGGTCGTTCTTAAAATTAAGGATAAAGAATAAAGAATTAAGAAACTGGGTAATCAGTGTCACTTAATAGTACATTGTGAACTTGCTTATGAGTTAGGAATTAAGAATTAAGCAGTTGGATAAACCCGGCCTTAGAGTATTTGTGGAAAAAATATTAAATAATTTAGGATGCATATTTGAAGTGGGTATAAAATAAATAAAGGTAAAATAGTAGGTACAGTTACCTAAAAAATGTCAGTTTACCCACAGTCTATTATTAAACTAGTTTATTGCTAATTGATTTCCTTAAAAGGCAGTTCCAGAAGGCTCAACATATTCGGCATAGGCATTTAGACGTTTCTTGAATTTATTTGTTTTTGGTGAAAGCTAAACAGTTATTTTAATTGGCAAGGTGGTGTACCTGGCGAAGGAAAGGACGTTTGCTGATTTATAATTAGAAATTGTTCAGGGCGGCTATAGTTCATTGAGTGGCGTTGGTAACTTTTTTTACACAGAGACAACACTATCGTATATTGAATTGGATACCCTTTCACTCAATGACACTCTATTCTGTGTTGCACAATACAAATTCGGTTTATTTCAATGATTAGTTTACATTGTTAACTAAGAGGTTATAAGATTGCTTACAATATAAGGTTTCATTGGTTTTTAATAGGTCATTTAAATATAACAATTATTTGATGCAGTAACACCCTATTCTAAATTCAATACAAAATATATCATTGGTTTCAGTAAACGTTTATTTGTAAGAATATACAACTTATTTAATCGAAATGCTTATTGTTATTGCGAAGCCTTTTAGATTTATTTTACTTACATACTATAAAACACTAAAGTCCAGTCCAGTCTGCGACGCACTTTGTTCAATAAAAAAGTGTTTGATTAAAAACCGTCAAAGATACTATGATGAGTATCATTGACCAAGTACTTACCGCTTATAACTTGGAAAGAGCATTAAAAATAACTCTGAAAAGTACTCTAAAGAAAAACACAGGAACAACAGGGTGTCCTGAGGGAAGGAGGTGTAGTAGAGCGCGTGCAAATTAGCCCTTGGCTCAGTTAGCCGGGTAGGTTCAATTGGATGCCACCAGTTTTTTTACACCGACGCAAACTGGAAGTCGCCTAGATGGTTTAGGAACCTGCTTCTCACACAACAAACCTGCTATTCATAACTAAAAGTTAAAAAAAAAACATAGGGCGCAGTGAGCTGGACAAAAACAACTTAATAAGTTTACCCTATATACATATATTTGTACAAAGACAAAAAAGTTACAAGTGTTTATACACAAAATCAGAAAATTGGGCGATTTTGCCCTCGCAAAATAAATAGTGTTTATACACAACTTCAGAAAATTGGGCGATTTTGCCCCCGCAAAATAAATAGTGTTTATACACAAAATCAGAAAATTGGGCGATTTTGCCCCGCAAATTAAATAAAATAAAACTTCGTGAGGAAGTCTGTCCTCATACAAAAACCAATATGCTGGCTCCTTGGCCCCTACTGAAGACAAATAGGGATGCTTTGTAGCCCCTACGGAAGAGAAGTAGGGAGGATCGTAGCCCCTACCAAAGACCCTCCTCAAGCGAAGAGGGCTCGAAATTCCAAACTCCACGGACCAAAACAACCAAAAGAAGCAGCTACCAGCGGCTTGGGTCAGGATTATTCATGCCGTTGTTGATGGCTGATATGATGGTAACGAACGAAGTTGCAGATAAAACGCTGCTCCTAGCAAGCAAAAATTCATCAAAAGAATTAAATCGCAGTCCCGGAACTTAATCCATGAAAATTGAGCCTTCAAAATGGCCGAAACTCGACACTGCACTGCAATCTTCGTCGAAGACCAAGGTGGAAATATCCGACGTACTTCCTTCTTCACCACTAACCAAAAGGGCACACCCCTTGATATCTGCGCAAGCCCGACAAGGTGGCACAGAACAACCGAAGATGATCGGGGCGACAGCAGCTACACTGACCGGAAAATCATGACAGTAATTGATAGAGTCTGAAGATGGCGCCACGGCACACCGACAAGAATTACTAAATTTCAAGCATGGATTAGAAGCTGCTCCCTCAAATGACCCCGAATGCAGAATTGCACAAGTCTCCGACCCCATACTGAGAAACAAACGCAAAACCTACCGAACTCAGACTCCAATTGTCACCACTCAATCAAATAAAGACACTAAAATCATACAGAGGCCCCTTGCGTGAAACAATAAAGTTACGGAAATACAGAAAGTCATACCTACGCCTGTGGCTTCAACGACAAAGCGTCAAATAACCGGCCTACCCACGCGAAAATGCCTCCGTTGCTATAGAACAAATTTTAAACTTACTAAGCGGCAACGCTGGAAACTTTGACAGTAGTTAGTCCAAAAGAAGAAGATATAACCAAAGTTAATCCATTTCTAGAATTTACACAAATTCTGTAGAAACTAATGCGGTTTGAATAATACAGACATACACAATAATACAGAACCCAGGACAGTACAGGCAATGCGATCCAAAGTCATACAAATTAAGGGTGCTCCAACGCTGCAAAAGAATGTAAACAATAGGAACATGTAAGTAGGTTCTCAAAACTAATTATCTAAACATGTCAGCATATATAGACTAAGGGTGTTCGTCTATAAACAGGGAGGACTTAAGCAAGGCGCAAACAAGCAGGGCCCAAACAAGAGAGAAACATGTTAAAACAAACTACAAGCTTCGAACGAAGGACAGCTGATGTCAAGCTGAGTTGGACGAGATAAAAGACAAACAGCACTCCCAGGGGGTAGCCTGGAAAGCAAGGGAAGGGGCCACATAGTGGAAGAACGAAAATAGAACTTCTCAATCAAGGTAAATAATTAAGTAAGAACAGGCGTTCGTGAATAAACTAATTATTAAAACAAATACTGAGTCTGTGACAAAAAATGACCTGTCACAAGTCCACACAAACACTGAAACACTCCGGTCCCCAGAGTTGCAAAATATCTATTATTTTTGGCGTAACTTTAAGCCAACAGGCTGCAAGCTTAAACGACTACTAAATGAACAAAATACCAACAGCATAATTTTAACCTCTCCAAAGGGCGTCCGCGAGCAATAGAAGTAAAACTTCAGCCAACAATAGAACTCATTGAATTAATCCTTTTTATTATTTCTCTAATACCTTAAATGTTTTATTGGAGTGTTTATTTTAATTAACCTGATATAAGGATTATTCACTTAGTTTTTAGATTTTTATTTAAACTGTAGTTCTTGTTCGTTTAATAAAATATATTTTAATTTGAATCACACCACCCACAAATAACTATTTTTCACCCAATTATATTTGAGCATTTTCCTCAAATAATTTAATGTTTTAGCTTAAACAATTCTATACTCTAAGGAATATTAGCAATTTATTGGTTTCCAATAGAAGTTTTGTAATTGATAAAATGGTAATATAATTTTCAAAGAAGTAAGACTACTTTTGAACTCTAACAATAAGTCTATATTTAAAGCTACGGTTTTTTTTTTGGTTATCTCAATGATGTTTTGTTGAGACAATATTAACTTTAATATAACCAAAGTGAGAGTGGTCAAGAATAATACTATTATTGAAAGTAGCATAGCAGTTTTTTCTGTGTATCGTATTAGTTTTGGACCACCTTGTACATATGAATATAATATAAACATTTTTTCCGATATATTGAACACATAATTATCCATTAATTTATTGTTCAAAATTATAGTATTTTTACATTTTAATGACCGTGTATGTTAAACACTAAATTGTAATGTGTAATTTTAATTTGCCATGAAATGAGCTCTGTATTTATAATTATTATCAAGGACGTTTCACTGACTTGATTATGAAATAAAATGAAACAAACAACATGGTTGTAAAAAAATCGCTGTAAAGCAAAAATAAATTATTATTTTTATGAGATAATTAAATCTTATGACTTTTAAATTGATTATTCTTTTTTCTACGAGCGTGCGGAAAGTAACAAATTTCCGCACTTATATGCGTGCTGAAAGTTGCACTTTTCCGCACTAGAGCTGAAAGCTTGCTCAGCGACGCATTGACGATAAAGAATCCTTGACGCATATTACGATTCCTAATAATAAAACTCATCAACGCAGAAGCGTTGTAGTACACTGCAAAAAATGACTGTAAAATTACAGTTTGGTTTCATAAGATATTACTTGTTTTTCCTTAATAAATTATGCTATTTTGTTATCACAAAATAAGTTATGCAAATTTAATTCCTAAAAAAATCATTTATAAAATATTTAATTTCACAAAGTAATGTAAAATTAAAAATTAAAAATACAGTTTATGTTCCGAAATATTATACGTCACGAATTAGCGTCAATTTTTACGTTACATGTTCTGTAAATCTGTCACGCCGGCGGCGCCGCCCGGCTATACAAGCCAATTGTTGACGGAATCGCATGACTTGTTACTGAAAATGTCGCGTGATTAAACGCAAACCGGCATCTAGTATTTACGGTCATTTCCTTGTGAATCTTCCAACAATAAACAAGCATTTTGTGTAGTCCGTTGTTAGTCTGATAAATTTTGTGTTTTAGAAATAAAGTGAGTATATTATTTAATTATGTTTATATGCAAACTTTGTAATATTAGTTTAAAAAGAATTAAGCAATGGTTTTGTAAAGTATATCCTATAATATGTTTTTCGTTAAATGGGTTTTATATGTTTAAAACTAAATTTATAATTTTTACTCTAATAGAAAACCAAACCATATATTTATTTTATTTATTTGTATATATGGCCTTTTTCCACGAGTATAGGCTTAGTATTCCTGGTATCTTTTCTTTTGTTACAGATTTCATGTTCTGAAAATAATTTTTATTTGCCCAACTTTTTCTAGTAAAAAGTTATAAAATGCAGCGTTGGAGCTATCTACGTAAATTTACTTTATATTTTCTGTTTTCTAATATCTGGATATCGACTAGGTTTGATAGATATCGTCATTTCTGGCCGTCTTATAATGACCTTCACCAGATGCACCCTGCTATAAAAACCTTATGTATAAGTAACTCGACATTATGGATTATATTGAATCTTATGTTTATTAAGATAATTTCATGTTATGTTATTGCTTCTCGGTAATTAATGTTAGCATAATTAGCAGCTATGCATGCCTCAATTAATATAATAAGAACAATGGTAAATACCGTTGTTAATGTAAATGTATTTTTTAAGAGCGTGTTCGATCTCATGCAAAATACTTATTAACACCTAAGAATTGTCTATATTACTTAATATAAAAGCTTTACAGAGGCGCGTCGAATACTTTGCATTCTTTGAATTTTGTAACGTCGGAGAAATACCACGCAAGTATTCTTGTTGTTAATAGTTAATTCGTTCAATGTCAATAGATTCCGTCCAGCAAAAAAATGTATATTTTAATGTCATTTGGAAACATAATTCTTAGGCTTGTTACTATTAAAGCGGTTTTTTTCCTGATGAAACTTTTCTATGGGCACGCTAGTATCGCCACCTCGTCGAAATAGACGCTTGTGACGCGAACTTTTTGGCAGCAAGGAATTTTGTCAAGTTCCGAAACAAACTGATATCGGATAGGGCCAAATCTGGCCAATAAGGTGCATGAGGAACCAGTTGGAAGCCTACCTGATTTCCTTCTTGGCTAAGCCAGGACGTTTCTCGCGAATATTTTGATTGAGTTGATCAAGTAGGCTCGCATAGTATTCTGAATTTATTGCCTGTCCGATTTTACGGTAATGTATGAGAATAATGCCTTTGACATACCAAAAACAATCGCCATAACTTTTCCGGCAGATGAAATTGCCATTGCCTTCTTCAGAGTTGTTTCATCCCTTGCTGTCAACTGTTTTGATTGTTGTTTGGTCGCTTGTGTGTAATGGTGGATCCATGTCTCACCGACAGAAACAAATCGGCATACAAAGTCAGTTAAATTTGCCTAAATACTGTAAAATACTCCTGTGAAATGGTGATGAGGATGAGTTTTGGCTCTAGTGCCAGTAATCGCGGCACCCAGCGCGCGGGTAGCTTCCTCATATCTAAAATTTCATATAAAATATGGTGAGTCCATTCTTTCGATATGCCCACAGCCTCAGCTAGCTCACCCAACTTCATCCGATGATCATTCAAAGCAATTTTAATAAATCTTGACAAAAAAACAAATAATAATTTTTCTACAGTGAGTAACAAAATAAAAATGAAAATAAGATATTTCTTTGTTACCTATTCTTCTCATTCTGTAACAAGGTATTCCTGGTAATATGATATGCGTTGGCGAAATCTTTAGTTAAAACCCTCGTAGATACGGGTATTGATGTTGGTGCCACCGAGATTTTGTTACAAATTACAAAAAGGTATATGTATTTAATAAAGTTATGAAGGAAAAGCTAGGTATTAGTTTTGTTTTGGTTTAAAATGGGACTCTAAGGCTTGCAGGTGAACCGTCAGAATTACCTGTGTTTTATTTATTTTTGAACTAGTTGTTTGGGCTAAATTTGTATTAAATTGTATTAAGATACAAACCATAGTTGTCTTACAATCTAAACCCTTGACTGGGTTGGCAATAAAAAGAAAAATAATTCCGATAGTGAACATAATCAGACAACAGAGCATCTAAATTTCATCCTTTTGCAAGACTATTAAATTTTCAACAATAAAAGCAAACGAGAAAACATGTTGTCCCATTACATGTAGCATTTCTAGACCGATAGGTGTGGTGTCTCATTCCCAATTATTGCTCACTGTCCCTTTTAATCTTGCTCCGCCTTCTATATTTTCCAATAGAGTTTTAACATAACCAATTTCAGTTTTAAGCATATTACAACTCTATTTTATTGATAGAATTTTTTGAAAATTTTGTTTGACATGTTTTTTCTTAAAGCGGATCTAAGGGCTTGACATGTGTAATTTTTAACACCATGCTCGATTAGGAGCATGGAGAAAATAATTGACATAGACACTATGCCCCATTTTCGAAACTTTTTTTTTAATTATTGACGGCGTTATCTTAATTGCCACCCAGAGAATCGACAAGATTTAAGATATAATAAAAGAGAAATTTCGTAAAAATATTGATACAAATGAACTGTGAAAATCTTAACGAAGATTACCTCGAAGCTGCTCCACCTGAGATAGTAGAAAAAGCCGCAGTATTCCAAAATCTCCTTCCTTTGGTTTTAAGAGAAAGATTTTATATACGTAAAACTTTAGCCTCTGATGCAATGCACAAAAAGAACAATATTAGTCAGTAGCTGGATCAATAGGTGCTCAGGAGGATTTGACGAAACGACAAACTGGATACGTTAATTCCGCACACCCTCCCTAATGTCAATTCTCATTTCTCAATGCAAATGTCCCATCAGAGAAAGACATATAATTGAGATTTATACTGAGGGGTTTATTTATTGCCATGCAGACAAAAACTTAATAGAACGTGGGTAGTTCTACAGACAGACACAATGTGCCGTGGTGGCTTATTATTAAATTGAACACTACGTCTATGTCCGTTCTGTTCGCGGAGACAATAAGGGTGTGTACTTTACGAGCATTTTTGATCTGGCTTTTAAAATTTATTAAAAATGGGTTTTTGATCAGTCAAAGACAGTGCAGTCAATAAAGTTAAGAGCAGTAATCAGCTCTGATCCCTACAATCTTGCTTGCCTAATACCGTTATTCGCCATTTAATGTTAGCAATGTATATGTTACAGGAAACACCCGATTTTAGGATATACTACTTTATCCTAGGACATATTAAAACTTCCTGCCGTTGCTAGGACATTTGCGTTTTTTCTAGGACGTACTAGTATTGCCTGATACTTTTTAGGATAAACCAGTACGGCCTGATCGGTATTAGGAAATATTAGTTTTAAATTTTGATTATGATAAATATTTGCTCAGATTTTCTCGGGTTAGTTATTATTAGAGACCGGATTCGAATATTACATTCCAGGAACGGACTGCGTTGGAATGACAATGTACACAGAGTTTGAGGAGCATCAGGAAACAAAATTGTCCAAGTCGGATTGTAAACAGTTCGAGACGGCATCAACAACACGGAAGAATTTAAGGTCGTCCGCATATAATAGAACATGGGAAGACCCAAAGCAGGACATAACGTCGTTGATAAATAATATACATAGCACTGGTCCAATGTGTAAACCCTGGGGGATGCCTGACGTTACAAGAACCTCACGCGAAGAGAAGTCACACACCTAAACGCGCTGACGACGATTACGGAGATAGGACTCGATCCACAATAGATAATTACCCATAATGCCGATTTCAGAGAGTTTTTTAAAAGACTAGAGTGGCAGACGCTGTCAAATGCTTTAAATACGCCAGTATATATACTGTCAACCTGGTGTCCACCCTCCAAAGAAGAAATCAAAATGTCCTGATCCATCGCAAGATTAGTTGCAGTTGAGCGTCCCTTGTCAAAGCCGTGCTGATCCGCGATAATGTAATGCTTAAAAGTTGAGAAAATTTCGTCCGTTAGAATTGACTCGAACAACTTTGGAATAGCTTAAAGGATTGAAATTCCACGGTAATTCGCTATGTCGCACCTGTATCCAGACTTGTAAATGGAAAGAAGATTGGAAACTTTCCAGGTTCCTATTCAAAGTGTATCAATGTAAAACTCCTCCAGACTGTAATATGCTTTTGATCTTAAGATATTGTTAACAGATCCAAAACACATTTTTAAATCACTGATAGCCTTAGGATGTGCGATTATACATTTTAATGCTCTCAAATATAACCGAATTTTTTGCTGTTCCACTTCTTGGGCTGGGTAAATTCATTCCATTACGCGTGTAAAAGGAGTTAGGCTGCAATGAATTACCATGCCTTTTGTGAACCAATAAAACCTTTTCCAAGATGAAAAGACAGGGTACCGTTAGAATCCCTTGCTATATAAATAAGGGTCTACAATGATCCCTATGCCAACATTTATCTCTATATACTTTTAATATAGCACGGCCTAACATGGGGTTAAAGATCTAACATGTAAAATCACATGGTCCGCTTTAAAAAAATGCACTGTATATACATTGGATCAATTTACTTTCTTATAGCATAGCAACACAAAAAAATAAATGAGGAAAATGCATGTATGAAGTGCCCCTTGGGCACTAATTTACATGTATAATTTTCAACTTACTTTAACTTTGAACACAATGCTTAAACATTTCTTATAAGAAATACCTCACCACGACCAAAAAATGCCCGACGGCTCGCTTGTCACCGTTCCTGATATGTATCAATCTTAAAAGTTAAAACATTCGCATAATATTTCATAATAATCCCGCCATTTCTTACACCATACCCAATAAACCATGCCAAATGCATTTCCTATACCTCGAGACTTTGATACGAAACAACGGGATAGTAAGTAATTTTAATTGTAGACTGTTGCTCACCTTAAACTTGCCTTAAAACATGCTATTCTTTATGTCGTGCCATTCTAACAATCCACAGCGTTTTCTTGTGTAAAAATCTACTGTACACCGAAAGAAAAATCTACAATTATTTAACAAAAATGCTCACAAATTTCTCAGGTACAGGGATATCCAAATAAAAGTGAACAGGCCTTATAACTTTTTTATTTTTAAAGATGGGAAAAATGTTAAATATGAAAGTTTTGGAGATTTTTATGCATCATTCATATATCTTATCAGCAAAACAATTGAGCACCGAATAAAACAATATAGTATAAAACATCGATTTTCTCGCTTATTTTAAATTGTATGGTATGATTTTTATCATATTTTTGGATTCTATGAAAGGTTCTAGACATGTTTTGTATAACATACCCCATGCGGTTTTTCAATCGTTTTTGACATATTTCAAATTAAAAATTATTTCGCATAAATATACTTTAAACGTAACTATCTAGGTTGCAAACGAAATACCTGCTACCTTTTTAAATTTTCTTCGCAGGTAAGTCAATGTCCAGGTAGACAATAATACTTTAGTGACCGTGAATTTATAATTTTATTTTTATGCAAAATGAGTTATTCTATTAAACAATAAATTTAGATTTTTATTAGTTATTAATATTTGCAAGCAATAACAATAACAAATAAGATATAACATAAACAGATAAAATGTTAGCATTGGCGAATAAATATCAAAAGAAATTTTTAACAGGTCCGCCATTTAATTCTTCGCACTTTTCATGCATTCTTCTCTGTCTCTGAAGTATGTTCATAATACTTTCAGCATCTTTTTCGTTCAGATTTCTTACGTCATTTCTCACCTTCCTTTGAATTTCTTCAATATTTTCATTATGATTGCTGTATTCGACATTTTTCAAATAACCCCAAAGAAATGTATCTAAAGGTGTGAGGTCCGGACTATTTGCAGGCCAATGGAACGTTCCATATCTACCGATCCATTTGTCATACTGATGGTTTAAAAAATTGCGAACCACAATTATATTATGAGGAGGAGCTCAGTCCTGTTCCATATAATACGTAGAAGTACTTTAAGTGTCAATTTGTCGAGAATATCTTCGATTTCAGTTTCCCCAAAGAAACAATGGTTCTAGAATTTTATTTTATAATATCCCACACCAAACGTTGATTGAATTACGCCCCTGAAAAGCAATATCTTTGACGGTAAAGGGATTTTCATCGGACCAAACATGAACATTTCGTTAATATTTGTGACAAAATTGTATCTCCCTTCTTTTTGATCGGCACTAAGCTTTTCAACTGCCATAATTTTATATGGTTTATACTTAAAATACTTTAACGTTCTTTGAACTGTTCCATAAGTCAACATTTTATTTCTTCTTCCATATCTGAGATATCGCACACAATCGGGAATTGATTTTTTTGGATTCTCTTGAAAATATAATAAAATCGCTAGGTCCCTTTCTTCATTTCTTTTTCTTCTTCTTTTTCCATTGCCCAGAATTCCTCTTTCTTCTAGTCTTCTATTTGTTTTATCATTGTGTTTAATGATATAGTTCTTTGTACCTCTTCAATACTTTCCTCATATTATCTTTGAGCCGCTCTAACAATATTGTTATTTTTTAAATATAATTTTAACATTTTGTGTCTCTCATTAATATAATAACTCATTTTGCATAAAAATAAAATAATAAATTCACGGTAGCTAAAGTATTATTGACAACCTTGACATTAACTTTGACTTACCTACAAAGAAAATTTACAAAGGTAGCAGGTATTTCGTTCGCAACCTGGATAGTTACGTTTAAATGCCATAAAAATTTTTAATTTAAAATATTTCAAAAAGGATCAAAATCTATTGTTGAGGTCATAATGCTGGACGAGAATCCAGAATCATGTATATTATTATGTATATTATTATATATATATATTTTATATTTTAAAAAGAGATATTTTGGCAAAATTGGTATTCTCGAAAATACGTAGTTTTAAACTTAATTTTTCGAAAATATATGAAAATGGAAACTGGAATTAACAGAACTCTGAAAATATTCTCTGTATTTCAACGACCACAAAAGCTCACCTGCAATGTATCTAGTTAAACTACTTTAAACTATTTTAAAAGTCGCGGAAGAACATATAGAAATATATTACCTGCTAACAACGTTCTATAGAAGAGAGCATGGCCGATGAAAAGAAAATCTTCAGCAATTATTTTCCCAAGTGATTTGTGGTCGCGCATCTGCACTGGTATAAAGGATGTAAAGCAAAATCAGAAATAATGATAACGATAAAAATATCATTTAGACGCATTATAGCGATGAGTGGTGATACTATGGAAATGGCTTATGGAAATTTGCTTGATTTGAGCACGACTATTATCGCTAGGCGCATCAAAATATAAACGAATATCTTAAAAAGAGATTTCAATTTGTTCTTTTTTTATAAGTTAGATTTTGTTGTTTGGAAAGTGTCTCTTTTATGTCAAAATTAGACATTTTCGTAACTTTCGTAGATCGGATGAAATTCTACTAGTACTAAATAGTTCCCAGCTCACATTGGATAATCTGTATAAGATTATATTGTATTATTATTTGAACCCGAACCCGAAGTAGTGAAATTATCATTTTCTAAAATAAATATGATTTTCTTAATATTCTCCGGGCATCCAGCCTTTGCTTTCGTAGACGCGGAGAGGCGTAAAATCCAACTAAATCTTTTAAAAGCTAAGTTATAGGTGCGTGCCGATACGGGATGAATAGATAAGCTAACAATTTACTCTTGAGCAGGGCGACTCTAAGCTGTATTAATAACGCTATTTTTAGCTTTTCAAACACAATTTCCGTATTACGTTTACTTGGTTCAAACAATTTAAGATTTATTTTAGAAATATTAACAAAATAAACATAATACGGTATTTGATGATCAATTAAAAAGTGTTTTAAATTGGTCGCATCGTTGTAATTTACCACTGGTATTTTTATTTTTCCTAAAAGTAGGTGGATGACCATATCGTTTGCAACTCGGGAATTTCTAATTGCTCTAAAATAAAAATGATCCTGTTTGATTCGAAATCAATGGTTTTCGGCGGTTTAATCAGGTCAAATAGGTTAAAGTTGCAGGTATTTAATTATCAAAGGTCGCGCACTTACCCTGACCAGAAGATAACTGACTTTTCCAAATGTAACTCTGCATATGTTTGTAGTGAAATCTTAAACTAACAAGCGATCGACCATTTTAAATAACTACGCCCTAAAAGATTATTAATTGATGTTTTTAATAATTAGCACACAATGCTCACTAATTACCGATGCCTCTCACAGGAATTCCATTATCATTTATAATTGGTCATAAGGACCGCTTTTTAGAGACCATGGCCAAAATGGTTGGCTTCTTAATTTATATTGAAGAAGAAGTGAATGGAAAAAAATCTGTTGCAGTCACAAACGTTCTTTCCAGCGCGCCTGAGATACTCTAGCCGGTTCGCGATAATAATTCACAAAACTTGTACGCATTTGCATATTATCCAAAATATCCGCACGATGCGCGTATTAGCTGGCTAATACGCGAATTATCTGAATTATGCGTATTAGACAACAAATTAAATTTATACTCGTTCAAGTTTGACAATACAGAATTGGTTCGATTCCATGGTTATACAACCAACTTTTACAAGGAACTTCAAGCCAGCAGTTATACTTCTGCATTAAATTAGTCACACTTCTGTCAAAATTGAACAAAGGTTTACTATATTCTTTCAATTTTTGACCGATCGGCCGAAAAGCAGTATCTTGTAGGAAAAGCTACATTCCTGAACTCTCTGTTGCAAGCAAAATTCACAGTCGTCCGTTAATATTAGGCTTTTCCTACTAGATTCACAATATACAGGGTGACAATTTGAAAACTATCAATCGGCTATAAGTTTAAAACCAAGAAAGAAATTTCAAAACGCTTAAAACCGTTCTCGTAGTATAAAGGGGGAAGTAAAATTTTGTTATTTTCATTGTGGTAGAATTATCCCCTAAGACGTCACATCCATCCCCTTAAAAATCTTAAATGGGAAGATAGGTTAAGTAACTTTAACACCAATTTTTTCTTATTAGTGGGTACTTTAATAAGGCTGATAATGCACTAGTTTAAAAGGCAACTATTATCACATTTTAATTAAATTTGCACTACTTTTCCCGGAACACAAACGCATTAATAAAAGTAAACTCATTACAAAACCAATATTATCTTATAGAAAAGCTTCTATAATGGCTGAAAACTTCCATTAATCAAATTCAATTTATTAATGGTGTGATAGCAAGTGGCCGATAAAGGTGGGCAGAAAATGCTTTGGATGAAGTTTATTATTTCTATAGGGTAAATGGACTTTACAGAGCTTTCTAGGCAAGTGTATACGCAATATATAGTGTGGTTAAAGATTTGGACAAATGTATTCCGTGATAAACCAAGAAAAAGGATAATCTACCTTATTCTTTCAGGTCAAGAAAAAATAAACAGCCAGATTCTCCAATGCTAGTCCGGTCTAATTTGACAACCAAAAGTTTTAAACTCACAAGGGTAAGAATATGATAACTAAGTTTTATACTACGAATTTATTTCTGAGCTTTCTCGCAAATTTATAAAGAGAAGGGTATTTTAGTACGTACTTTCGACCATAATAGAACTAAATTCATTACAATTACAGCTTACAGCAACTCGTTCCAAGATTAAAATCATTTGGAAACCAAGCAGATCACTGAAATATCAGAATAATTCTATAAATTCATAAATCATTCTAATGACGATTAAAAATGACAGGACAAAACACACACACACGTCTATTTTGTATTTATATATCCGCAAGATGTTATAAAACTATGGAAGGCAGAAATTATAGACGACGAATACTCGACCTCTGTCAGATCTGTAAAGAGAGCCAGTTTTTCTCTCACCTCGCATTGTACCAACCCCTTTCTTTTCGGCGCCGCCCGTCATTGCAGTTACGGGCCATCCATGTGGATGGGGTAAACGTTTTTGGATTTTTTGGGTGACAGGGAGCAAGACTGGGTTTTGGAGGCGTTCAACTGAACAAGGTTTTTGGCACCCCAGTCTAAGATTAATTGAAAATCTTGGGAAACGGATAGGTGCATAGATCTGCGTCTATTTTGTATTTTTCTAGATATTTTTTGGATTTTTCATATTAAAGCAAAATAAGCATCCTGTATACCACTACAAAACAAAATAACCTTTTTGTATATAAAGAGGAAAAATCGAAACAACGATTAATCACGTCCGTAATATCAATTTCCAAAGTACAAAAATTAATCATAAAGACAAAACTGTCAAAAGAGGTAGAAGTATGACAAATTTACAACTTGGATTTAAGCGTGCTATCTTGCAAACCCGTTTTTCTTTATCATCCGAGTGAACACCATCTATTAGTCTTCGTGGATCGCATTCCTGTGTACACTCCCCCTATTTTTTTTTTATAAAACCGTGCCGGCCGACGTATTTACACGCACCTGTATAAGTTGATGCCTGTGGGCATGCTCTACAATGTGCGCACAAAATTCGTTTTTAACATTTCGATTTATTACATGCCTGTTCATTTACGTTTGCGTTAACATAAATTTATTCACTTTGATTCACGGAGACTTGCGGCCCAACTTTTTCATTGCCATTAAGGGATTATTAAAAAATACTCCTGCATAAAACTGAGCCAGGCAAGCCACTGCTGAGGTATGGTCCGTTCGGTACCAAACACCCTGTATATACAGTGAGAACGTATAGGTTGGAATAAATTCGTTTAAAATCCAGGCATTTTTATCTTAGAAAAATGCTCGGACACGTCAAGTTTTGATTTTAGGTGCGCATTGTTTAATCTAAATTTGATGTATACCGAGAAGATGCGTGAAAATGGCCGAGCGCGCGAATATTGGCTTCCCTTCGCTCCGCTGCTCTGCCGCTACGCGACATCTTTCGTGCTCGGCCATTTTCACGCATCTTTACGTGCATTTTCAACCGGTTTCGTAGCATTTTATGGAAAAATTAAAATATACATATTGTTCAATTAAACTTGTACTTTTCAAATCCGTTTCAATAATTAAAATCGGACGATCCATAGAGCATCCAGACCTGTTGCAAAATAGTGTGTTGAAAAATTGAAATGACGATTGTGGCAAAACTAATGGTCGGACAGCGTCGGGGTTTTGCACACATAAAGTAGCTATAAATTACTACTTTTTCCCAAAGTTTGAGCCCTCTACGTTTACAAATGGCCGATTTATGAATTTAAAAAAAAACTCTTAATTTTCCGGTTTTTCCGGATTTTCTCCATTGCTACTAATCCTATCGGGACGTTCGACCTTTAATTTTGTTTGTATTTTTGTTCTCTACCAATCGTCCATTTACATCATTAAGATTACCTACTTCATTACTTTCCATTTTATAAGCAAAAAACTAAAAAAATCGCGTTTTTTGCTTAAAAATGTTTATAACAAATTAAAGGAAAAAAATTCAGAGTTGGAAATATAACAGGAATCATCTACGGATCGGCTTTCAGATGATGGCATAGGCGGTCTTCTAATAAGATTAATGTCAAAAAATCGCTAATATTTTGCTCTGTCGCTTGACCTAATACTTTACATACACTTTTTAAGTATATTTTTACACGGCAAAAACAACTTATATTATGGGACAGACTTCAGATAATATGTCATGTTTATGTTTCTCATAACCAAACTTTCTATCAGCTGTAAAAATTTTACGGGTGTGAGAGAGAAAGGAGACGAGAGAGAAATATCATGAGAGAGAGACATAATTGATCTCTCCGTTGTAAAATGGGATTCTGTCATCATTCTCAAATTAAATTGGATCGGTATAGAAGTGGGGCTTAGTTTGTAAAAATATTGAATAAAATAAAGATTCTGATACTTACTCCATTTGGCTTGAGATATTATTATTTTGTTAAATTAAATCTAAATGCATCAATTTATGAAGCTTTAATATGGTTGATTATCCACAAATGTGAGGTATTTTACGTACGAGTATACTAAAAACCAACATGGCTTACCCAATTTATGCAAAAGAAATCAACATTAGAAAAAATCGCTGCAATTAGACTTTAGTGGTGTTCATTATAGTTTCCCTGGTTTGTTTGAATCTCCTTCTGATATTTTTGTTGCACACTGTTCCAGAAAATTCTCATTCAAACAAAAAAGCAAGTAGAATTTTATGAATTAAGTAAATCATTAAAACCAGTTAGTAAAACTTAACAATAATTTTCCTTTTAATATTTTACCGTCGCGTCGCATGGATAAGAGTTGCGCATTTAAAACTTCAAACATCGCTTATTATAAAACGAAGAAAATTCCCGCGTTGGTTAAGGAATTCTCCCCTCCAACATCTTTGGTGGCCACGCATTCAAACAACATTTTTCTCGCCCCGGCTGAAACAATTACAATAAACTACATTAAAACAGGACACATCACGCTGTTCAAAAATTATCTTCCTACCTCACAGTCTAATAAATACGTACGAAAAGTGTATTACGTTCTTTAAGTGATAACTTTACAACATATTAAAAGGACTGCACGCGATATGAGGGTAAAGTAGCCAAGTTCACGCCATTTTCGTATTTTCAAGATGGCGACGGCCCGGTCGGCGTTCCGCTGTTTTACGAGTCCACCTGTTGCGATTTTCGTGTCTGTATCATATTGAAGTAATTGTTTCAATATTGTATTTTTTGACGTTTTTAATGCCGAACGGGTTAATTACAAGAACGGTTAACAAAGAACTGGATGGCGTCAGAATTTACGGTTTTGTTTACGTTATTTATTGATCTAGTTTCCTTCTGACGAATATTCAAAATTCTGGTAAAGTTTAGGATATCCGAAATGATGAGTACACTGCATGACGGGGTCACCCTACTTTTTGAGAACCTCTGTTGCCAGGCTTTCAGTCATGTAGAATATTTGCAGATTAATACTCCAGAACAGTACGCTTTTTTTAGCATCACTGTTTTGGGTAAATCGCGATAATAGAAAACCCAGTAAAAATACTGTTTTTTGAAAGATGTCCTGGAAAAGGATGGATCAGACATTAAGTGAGAGATAAAAACAAAAAGTAAAATATAGTACAAGCAAAGGAAATGCAAAATTCAGAAACGAATCATTGTTATTTTACTTTACCTTAAATCGACTTTTATTCGTCCATTCCTATCTTAAGAGCTCAGCTCTACGCGCGGTTGGATATACATCTAAAGAAATGATGTATTTAATTTAAAATACAAATGCACTGAATTTTTTACCATGTTAGAAAAACGTTACATTTTAAAAGCAATTCATGCAGTATAACTTTAAAAGAAAAGAATACATTTTTGTCCGAAAAAAAATTAATTTTGTGGTTCATTTTTAATTTATAAAATGTTAATGCAAAGTTAAGAAACATCACTTCATTGAGAAATCTGAAAGGCGTAATTTCGTCTATGTTTTTCAGGCAGGCGGAAATATACGTGTGTAGTGATATTTTACGCAATTTTTGGCTTGCCCTGACAGAACCTTATCCATAAACTTTGCGAAATAATGCGTCAGTGTCAACTGTGTGGAAAATGGATTATTTCCATCTGGAACCATCTTATTCTGCTTAGTGGATTACAGAGTACAGAAAAACCATATACACGAGAAAAAGAGATTCTTGTCTGTACCAATGAGTAGGTATATCGACATTTACAATCGACATTTATTTATGGTATCGCCCTATTAGCCCCGTACTAGATGCTACGCATGTTAGCTCCCCGAAAATTTTCCATGCATTATGAAATATTAAAGATTATCTACTCATATAATCCCCATATTTTATGCAAATTCGATATAGGATGCAATTACCCGACATCGACGAGCGTTTTCTTCCAAAATTCGATAATGGTCCCTAGGACAAGATAATATCACATAATTACATGTCAATAAAAAATTTGGCTATAGCAACACTTATGAAAAATCGAAAAATAATGCTTATGAAAATGAATACTTGTACTTAAAAAAGATATGTAAAGTAGGTAATAAAAAATGAGAAATCGGTCAAGTGTCGGTGGGGCGGGCGTTTCGGAAATATCTTATCTTTATTAAAACCAACATAAGGGTTCAAATATCAATGCATTCATCTCACTGGACTACATTTGATTTTCTTTACCCTCGATCCCTGAATGTCAAAGGTTTAAAGGTAGTGCAAGGTGCACAAACTTTAGCAGACACCCACTAGAAATGAATCTATTGTTTTTGCTCAGTTTTTGCTAAATAATATCCAGACGGTTGTGAAAAATTAATATTTAAAAAACTACTTCCTGTGTCTGAAATTAACAAAAATAAAACAAATTCTGAAAAGAAAATTTTTTATGCACTGCCAGTGACTTTTAATTATTGTATGAAAGGATGCATCGACCTATGGTCAAAATCAGTTGGTTACCGATCATATGAATCAATTCGAAAAACCCAGAGGTCATCAAAAAGTTTTGTGATTGTTTACAAATATACCACGAGAAAGAAAAAATAGTCATAAAAAGTATTTCTAGTATGCATCCAATGTGAGCATATTGTTTCTAAAATTTGTACATATATTTTATTTATTATTTCGATAATATCACTAATGAAAATTGTCAAGAACTGAATTCATTAAATATAACAATAATAAAAACATTTAGGTTAAAGTCATTTTAATATAAAAGATAAACTTAAAAACTCTCATTGTCACTTATAAAATCAGAAAAATCACTATCTTCAGAGTCGTGCTCAAATGGCGCAATAATCATTGGTGTTACTTCGACATCCGGTATTCGTTCTCCATCCCACCAGTTCATTATTAATTTCTCTGTATGTGCGGATTTCCTTCAGTACTCCTCCATGATATGGTCCAGTGTATCTTGCCAAACCGTTTCTACCCGATCCGATTCCATTTCTATTGCGTTGAACTGCCAGTTCGGTAGTAGCCGTTTCGGTGGTAGCCGCAAAACTGCATGGCTATGCTCCCGCAATATTTCATCTTCAGCGTATATTTCCAGAAGTTTCAATTTCAACATACTTGGTGAGGGATTTTGATTTTCTTTTTCAAGCCACTCATATAAATATCACCTTTTCGGCAAAAAGTTGTTTATTTAAAATTCTTTAGTGATACGATTAAAGATGGACGTCCAAGTTTCCCCCCTCAATCAAAACTGTTACTTAGCCATTTTTTCAGCATCTCACAAATCATGTTATCATGATAGTCCAACCTTTTTGATTTTGACGAAAAAAGTAAACTTTCACCTGGGACAAATCCTGTTGAAGAAGCGGCATGCAAAATAATAACTCGTTTTCTCAGACCACATCCTCTTTTAACGCTTTTTATGGACTCGTCTTGCCAAGATTTTGATCCACTTCCATTTGAAAATATCCACGTTTAGTCTAAAAATACTACCTGCCGTAATTTCGAATTGTTATTTTCCGTATGCCCGTACCTTTTCAAAAACTGAACAGGTTGACTTGCGCTCTGACGCAATTCACATAAAAGCCTTCTGTTACAATCTTTTCTATAACAAAAACCTAAGTTTCTTATTAATTTTGATAACGAACCAAGTCCTATTTCCAAAATACCTTGCTGTTTTAGAACATCCTTCATCACTGGAAGGGTCATATTTCTTTTTAGTCTATATAAATAAATCATAAATCACATTTCTTACTTCCATTTTCACACTTTTCCTCAAATTTTCAGTATGGCTTTCTTCGTTTACACTTTTTTGTATTCTTGGGTGTTATAAGAGTATTATGTTTTTTTTCGTTAGACAATTTTCTGCACAATTCCTAAGCTGACTCCTAGTGCTTTCGCCACTGTTTTCTGAATATTGGTCAGGTGAATTTCCATTCTCTGTTTCATGTTCAAAATAATTTATAAGATTAAGTACCATTTTTTTAGCTTGGGGGTGTAAGAAATCAGCGAATTGCTTCGTGTTTTCAGTATTATTGGTTAGGTCTTATTTGTGATACATTAAGAGTGTGTAAATTGCAACGGGAGAAATATTTTCTAGCTCGGAAGAGAAAATCAAGATTTTTTAGATGATGATGTATTTATGCCAGCTATCATATCCCAAAGCGATGCCAACAAGAACGAGCGTTTCTGTTGTTTTTTTAATATCTTTTGACAGCCCACGAAGACCAAAGCCATAAGTACTATATGCCGAAGCTCTTGATTCGAGACTGGTTTGGAACAAAGAATATTGGAGTGAAGAGTACAACCGTCATGGGATTGCGATTGGTAGTAGAAAAGAGCAGGTCATGTGAAGAATAAATAGGGTTGGTGCCATGATTGAAGCTTAGGGTACGCCAGAATTGGCAGGATAATAGTTAGATGAGTGACCGTTCACCATGACAGATATACCTTGGTTAAAAAGGTAGCTACCGATCCAGATACACACATAGTTTGGACGGTAGGGTTTATATACTACATTAGTGATAGGTTAGGGTTATAGGCATCCGTTTTTGATATATAAAAGCCACTAACAGTGAATAGAAAATTTTCTTTTCAGGATTTATTTATTCTCTTCTTTTCTTATCTGATTAAACTTCTTCCACGGCACTGTTTATCCGTCACGCTTAAAATCCTTCTTTCTCTACAATAAGGCCGTCCCGCCGCCGCCGCCGACCAACTGAAGAAGAAGAAAACTGGCAAGAAGCCCCTAAGGGACAAATTTCAGAGCAGCAGCTCCAACGTTGTCCGTCGACAATAAATCAACGGACTCTTTACGTATATCGATGCATATTTTGATATTCATGCGAATCTTATTGGTTGCAGTACTCTCTTCTTATTTTTTCCCTTTTATTCGGCCACATTTTATAAAAGTTTTCTTCCATGCCTGGGGCGATTGGTAACGACTGCGTTCGCGACTTTATATCCGATAGATTGTACCGACACCATACTGTAAAAATATGAAAACTTTTATTTACAAGAACGTTGTACGAGGCAGAGTCAAATGAAAATTTTTAAAGTACCCTACAAAGGTACTGAACGGAACCTTGCCTTACAAGTTGGCAGAAATATTATTTCTGAGATTTTGTAGGCCATGCTACAGACATATACAGTATATGTATCCACGGATGGGGTAGATAAGAGAACAAATGGACCAAAAATTGAAAGGTAAAAATCATATCCACGATGCCAAAAATTTGATGTTTTTTTTTTGTACGGGGTAGGTCAAAAATAGAAAAGGTAAAATTGGTTAAGAGTAAAGTTGCTTTTTTTTAATTTTTAATGCGAAACGTTCAACGAAAAAGTAGTTTTATTTTAAAAGAATTTGTAACGTACGTTACTGAAAAATCGCGCGGATTCGCGAGACTGTAATCTCTACTTAGTTATTTCGAGTTTAACCACGATATTTTCGGGTTGTTTAGGTCAGTCGCATGGATTCACGAGCGCATAATCCTGAAGTTGTACTAGGACATACTTTTCTTGCCTGACGTTTATGACGGGAGATATTATCCGTCACTTGTCTGTTGTCACTCTCTGCGGGTTGGAAGCTTAAACTTTCTTTGAGCAAGAACTAAGAAATCCAGTTTCATCCCTTCTGATTGAACTGATGATCCTCTGTTGGAGACTCTAAAGGGTACGTAGTGGTGTTTTCTCTGATTATTTTCGTATATTTTATATGAACGTGAATTCTGACCAAGTTGAAAATGTTCACACATCGGCAGTTTAAATGGCAATTTCACTGGGGCACTGCGCACGGGAGGAGCAGTTCTGTTATTCGTATCTTGCAGCGTAAATGAGTGAAACCCATTAGTATCCATCGTAGGAGGAAGCTACAATATGCAAATTAATGTTCTTCACTCCAACAAGTGCAGGAATGGAGCAACAAGATTACAAACCTGGCCAAGCAAAACGTCTTATGACGCCTGAATCGATTGCAGTAGTTGAAGCCAGGGTGAAAGGAACTCATCGGGTTATCCGTAATGAAATCACTGGATTTCAGTATGAGCCATTGTTCCTGTACATCCCATTATGTACGACGTCCTCCAGTTCCATAAAATGTCAGCAAGATGGGTGTCAAAGCAATTGACTGCAGAACTGAAACCTGTGATGCATGTGAAGAACTTTTGCGACGATATGAAGAAGAAGAAAATGCCTCTCTGATAAGGATTATGGCTGGGAATGAGTCCTGGGTGCACTATCATCAACCCGAAACGAGCAAGCAAAGAAGGGCGTCACACATCTTCGTCAAAACTCAATAATATTCGCTTGCTTAGATCTTAGCTGTTAGGAGTAATTTTGGAGGACTACATGCATAATGGGGTTACTGTTACTGCACACACTTATTTATTCTATAAAAGTTAATTGGCATTATTATCAGCTTGGTACCTTTTCCAGGAACTTATTGATACTTAATTAATTATTAACTGAATCTGGCTAACCAGCTAAAATTTGTATTTCAAATTTTAATTGTAGATGTTTTCTCCGTCATATAGTACAACTTTCGAGAACGTAGTCATAACTTTTTGCAGTACTACAGGTCGTCCTTGTTACACCGGCAAAGTAGAGATCTGTCGGTCTTCTTCGCCTACAGGCGATATTAGGGTAATTATTATTAAAGGTACTGGTTTAGATCGAAGGCTGATAAAACTATTCTATAGTGGTTTTACAATAAAAATGATTGTAGTAAAAAAATAAACGACCCGATTCACTATTGCTAATTCTGGTCTAATTTGACATTTCAGGGTTGCGATCGGCTAGTGTAAGAATAGAACAACTAAGTCTTGTACTATGAATTTTCTTTCAAATTTATAAAAAAGACTAATTTACGCCTGTATTTTTCACAACAATAGAGCTAAATCCATTGCAACAACTAGTTTTAAGACAATAATCATTTATGGGCCAAGCAAACCGCAGAAATAATAGATAGCTCATAGGTTGTTAATGACTTCTTTACAATAACAGGACACAAGCTTATCAAAATCTAACTGATCCTCTAAATAATCAAAATTTAAACCATCACTAAGTCTTAAACCTTTTTACTGAATATAACTTAAACCGTTTGAATAGTGTTCAAATTCCCATCATAATTTAGAAAAGTTGGCACTCTATTTGCTTTTGTATACTCTTTTACTCCATATCTGTTTATTTTCAGGTTTTTTGAAATATAGTTAGATCCCGTTAGTCCAGGATGTTTAGCCAGGTCTGCAGTTAAGCCCTGAACCGATACTTCATCTTCCTGTACAGTCTTGCTGAGTTGTGTTTAGTCCTATCAAAATATTGTCCAAATCCAGTTTGAAAACAGACACATAAAAGCAGGGATCCAAAAGCAGGCCATACAATCCTGTTGGTAGTTAATGGCGCTGCCAGTGTCCTGCATATACAGAAAGTAAGATAAAAGAAAGTCCTCAAAGTATGCCGTGAAATCAGTCACGCAGGTCTTGAATTATTACTCTTGAAAGGTAACATAGGTAAAATTGACTGAAAAATAGAACTGCCCAGTTCTGAAGTTTTTATTTGTAAGAAAATTAAATAATAATTTGGCAATCATGGCAGAACAAAAAGCTTTTATGATTGAAAGTTACTTTAGAAATGGTAGAATGGTTGATGACCAGTGTATTTATTCAACACGGGACGCCATTCAAGATTTTCAAACAGAATTTCCACACATAGTCGTGGATTTCGACCAGTTTCGCCAAGTTTTGACTAGATCTGTGGCTTTGTTTAGAGAAACAGGAAGTGTGAATAGAAAGGAAGGCAGTGGGAGACCGCAAATTAAATGTATCTATTCTTCACCATATAGTCTAAGGTGTACACTATCTGTAGACACCTAATAGCTATAAAAATTTACCATGCTGTCTGATATTATTCGGATTGTATTGTATTAAATGGGGTCGTTCGGATCTGGTAGCCCTAAAAAAATTACTTCGACCGCATTATATATTTTGTGAATCAATTTCCAAAATTTTTCGCGAAATTTATGATGTTTCTGGGGGCGCACTTTAATATAACATTAGGCGTCAGAAGCGCACCCTTAAGATATTGCAGCCTTTGGCGAGTTATTGCTCTGCATTCACAGAGCAAGTGTTCGGCAGATTCATCCGCTTCAATGCAGAAGCTACAGTGTTCATCATCAGTCTTTCCCATCTTTTTGAGGTGATACCTCCAAGGGCTGTGATCAGGAAGAAGGCAGGTAACCAGTCTGAGTTAATTCTCTTGAAGCTCCAGGAGCTTTTTTGTGTAGTGCGGCCCTTCTCTTTGCCTGTGTTGTCCTGGAGCGTTCCTCTAATGGGCTATTTTCTGTCCTTTTTCCCATTGCCTGAGGTTTTCCATAAATTGAAAACAAGTGTTGCCGTAGAAGGGGCCAGGTCCATGCTGTGCTCCTTCTTTAGCCAGTTGGTCAGCAATTTCATTGCCTTCCACACCTTTGTGACTGCACCAACTTTAAAGTTATGCTATTGTTTCTTGACAGCTCATTGAGAGATTATCAGCAATCCCAAGTCAGTTTAGAGTAGATGGTAGCTAGTACCTTTATAGCTGCCAGGCTGTCCGATAGAACGTAAATTTTTGCTCCTTTAAGGCCTTTGTCGGCACATTCGGTGGCGCATAAATCTATCGCGTGTACTTCTGCTTGAAAGATGGAAGGTGCTTTGTCCAGAGGCTTGGAAATTCGGCATTTTGGCCCAAAGACCTCTGCTTCCACCCCCTCTGCCATCTCTGATCCATCTGTATACCACACTAGTGAACCTTCTTCAAATGGCGGCACTTTTTCGCTCATACTTCGACGATCCTTTATAAACTACATAGTCTAAGGTGTACACTATGTGATAATTTTAAAACATACCTTGCTTTCCGATAAGAAAATATCGACTGTTACGCCACTGGTTAAAGCATTGGCGGTTTTTAAATATGACAAACTAGTCGCCCAGCTCGACCGGCAATTTGCAGCCATTATTTTAATAATGCGTTTTAAGGCAAACTAAATCCAAATTTGTTGTCAAGAAATTGCTGCATGCTGCATTAAACACTGGGTGTCAAAAAAGTTAAGAATTTATTTCTGGCTATTGAGATATTAATGTGTATTATGTTAAGTAGTTTATGAGGTATGGAATAAGAAGAAAAACTTGACAATATAATATATTAGCTACGTGCAGTACATAGTTTCCCGTAATGAAGTTCTGCTTTGTACGAAATTTGAATGTATCTGTAAAAGCGTGTAAAAAATAGGAAAAACTAAAATAAAATTAAAATTTGATCACCCTGTATCTCGGAAACCAACCTTAATTAATAAGAATTCTTTCTACTTCTTTTTTTACGCAAATTTTTCCGGTAAAATTGTATCGGCAGAGTTTTGCAACCCTATATGATGAGATTGTCCCGGAATAAAAAACTTATTCGATGAAAACTACAATCACGAGGTCACTCTTTTAGTACTCACTTCTCAACTTATTTTATTGTGTCAACTTGTTTAAATTTGTTCGACGGACCGCGAAATAAAAGTACAAACATTTCGGCAGAGTTAAAACCGAACCGTGTTTGTTTTGCACTGACCATGTTTGCCGTTCCACAATATTGATTTTAAATTTTAAAACAATGGCGAAGTGCAAACATTTAATATAACATCCGGTATGTTGTTTTTTCTCATTATGGCTTTTATTAGTATCGGTTGTGAAGCAAGCCCGAAATTATAGTGGTTCAGAGAAGTTCTTGGTGCAGTACACCGCGTTAAAAATTTATCAAATTTTCAAATATTCAATCCATTAAAATGATTTTTTCTTGCAGAAACTATGCAATAGAAAACTGCAAAAGCGAATGTCAACGATCGGCAGTGTGGGGGTGGGGGAGGAGGATTTTTTTTAACTTCTGATAACCCATGAAGACCTAAGTCTAAATGCCATGTACCGTGTGTATGCTGGGGAAGTCCGGCTCACACATCCAGAGCTGGAAACATCTGTTCTGGGATGAGTAAGATTTTTGAATCTATGCTGTATTAAAATTATTAAATACATTTTTTACAGCAACTATGTCTGTTTTTTTTTCTAGCGTATTTTCATTAAATCGTAAAGTAATAGATATAGAGAGGGTCAAAAAAGTCTTTAATATTGCAAATATTTCAAAAACTACTGAATATACATTTTTGAAAATTGGTACGTCTATATAGTTAAAAACAGCAGGATAAAACAGTTTTTGTCACTATACAGCGTTAGTCAGAAATAATATTATTTTTTTTTTATTTTAAATGGAAGGTCCTGTATATTTTTGAAGATTCAAATAGTTCCTTAAAAAACTAATTCAGTGATATCGGGTTCAATTGATTTATTTGTTAAAATGACATATGAACACTAATTTTAAATAAATGAACAAGAACACAATGAAAATAAGAAATAACTAAAAATTGAACAAAAACTACTTAACGAGATGTTAAAAATGTCTGCCACAGGTTAGGCGATAGCCAAAGCTGTCTCTAAATACCCGTAAGACGTTGTTAAAACTATCCCATCGAATTTGACGTACTTGATTTCTAATACGAGCCTTAAACTTTCAATAACCGGCCTATTTTTATAAATCTTATTCTTAAAATCACCGCACAAATAAAAGTCCAAAGGGGTGCGGTCTGGGGATCGGGCAGGCCACTCAATTTCGCTTCTTCTTCCTATCGACCGATTTGGAAACATTTGGTGCAAGAATTGACTCACTTCTAAACCAAAATGGGTGGATCTTGTAAGGGCGAATTTTTTCCCTCTCAAATAAATTTTCAACTGACTGGTGTCACACACTGTGGTCCAAGCCAAACTGTCGAAGTAATCGTTTTGGATTGTCTTGTAGGTAAATTAAAATATCCAGATCCTTATCCCCACCAGTAGCTATTTTTGGTCTGCCTGACCTGTGTTTGTTTTTCACACTTTCCGTTTCGTTGAATTTCTTCACCAGTTTGCGTACGCATGACTTCGTTATTGCAGACCGATTAGGATAGCTCTGCATGAATAACTCACATACTTCCTGTTTGTCATCTGACAATACCTAGCTGATTACGAAGGTGTTTTCACACTTTCTATTTTTAAAAAATTAATGAATAATTTAATTTTTTTACATAAATCTATTATTTTGACAAATTAAATCCAATATAATTAAATTTGTCTCTTAAGGGACTACTTGAATCTAATCAAAAATATATAGGACTTTCCATTTAAAATAAAAAAAAAATAGTATTCTTTCTGACTAACCCTGTATAGTGACAGAAAACGGTTTTATCCTTCCAAGGTGTGCCATTTTTAACTATATGAACGTGCCAATTTTCAAGAATATATGTTCAGTAGTTTTTGAAAAAATTGCAATATTCCAGACTTTTTTGACACCCCGTATATTATTTACTTGTTTATTTTGTGGGTATCCAGGTATTTCTAAGTTCTGGGATTTTGGAAAAATAAATTTTAATTCATTACAAAGTAAGATAATTTATTTCCACAGCAATTTTTCTATAATTTTGGAATTCATTCATTCATCCCCCCCCCCCCTCTTTCCCCCTTCCCCCTAAATCCGCCCTTGAGTTGAACGAGTGTAAAAAGGTATTTTCAAACGTGTTGAACACTATACTTTTTCTACAACTGAGACTGTAGCAGTGATATTTTGTTCATTGCATCAAACTTTTGACACCATTAACCACGATTTGTTGTGTTCAAAGCTCAAATATTATGGGTTTCAGCAATCGGTTGTGAATTTCATTTCATCTTACTTGGGTAATCGGTATCAGCGAGTGGTATTGGATGGAGAGGCTTCAATGTTGAGGCCGGTGGTATCTAGGGTGCCCCAGGGTTCTATCTTGGGGCCCCTGTTCTTTACAATCTACACATCGGATATACTCAGAAGTATTAAGAGCTGCTCTTACCAGGCTGATGCTGATGATACCCTGTTGGGTTACAGTTTTCTCCCTACTGAACATCATATTGGTGAGTTTGTAATTAATCAAGAACTAAACAACATGTGATATTTCTCGCAAACATAGTTTGATTCTGAATCCTCCCAAATCAGTTGTAACATTCTTTGGAACTCAAAGAATGCTTAACGTCGACAAAATCGTACTGCAAAACTGCAAATTGCCGGTTGAAAATGTGGCGAAGTCTTTGGGTATTTTTGTTGGTTCAAATTTTGTGGAGCAGGTGGGCAAGTGCGTGCAAAAGGCCTTTCACAGTTTGAAAATATGATATGCTAATAGACATCTACTGTCTAAGAGGCTCAAAAGAACGCTGTCAGAGTCACTGGTGTTGTCGCAAATTAATTTATTGCTCCATTGTTTATGGTCACTTCCTCAATGTTGTGGAAAAGACGAAGATTCAGAGAGTACAGAACTCTTGTCGTTTTGTTTGCTCCTTTCGTAAATATGGGCATATATTGGGTTCTCTTCTTGAGCTCAAGTGGCTCGGTATGAATAACAGACGTGACCTTCAATTTGCTGTGCTGGTCCATAAGATCGTCTTTTCTTTACGATAAACTGATCCCGAGAAGCCGACACGCTACGTCTCTATTTAAAATAGGTTTTAGCTATCAAGCCGTTCACATATATAACAAGCTTAATCCTGAGCTTAAATAGTTGAGACCAGAAACATTTAAGGCCCGGTATAGGAACAGTAACAGTTCTGAGCATCTGTAACTGACTTCAGTTAGTTAATCAAAACGTGTGTGAATATCTGTGTGTGATATGGTGTGTAGGTGTGTGTGTGTGTGTTAGTGGATATATTTAGGAAATATTTTAATACCTTAAAAAATAGAATATGAACCTATACTTAATATCCTTATAATGTTATTGTTAAAAATTTAAAAATTGTAAAGCCGAAAAACCATGTCAAATTGAAAATCAGTTGACCAACATGGACGGACGCCATGTGGAAAATGCCGCCTTAAAACCAACTTTCATGAAAATATATCGAACAAAAGGGAACCGGCTCGACAGAAAGTCGTAGAACGACCATTTGTCAAGACCGTTGTGAACGACAAGGGATTACGCATCTCCGACTCCGTCTTGTCACCTTCTCTGTCACTTGTTTTAAGCAGCGAATCTGATCTTATCAGGACTCACGTCACTTAACTTTCTCTTTTCAACGTTTTAAACAGACAAGGCACTTGTGATAGGGCAGGAAGACCGAAGGTCCGATCTCAAATAAAAAAATTTTACGGTTGCTGGACCAGATGCCTTTTTAAAGATGGTTTGATATGGTTTAGTCTCTGTGTAATTTATATTATTCAGTGTGAGGTAAAGAGTATCATAAAATCTGTCACTGAGTTGACATTTTATATCATAAACTATACCGTATCCATTTAATTTTAAGAATGATGACAGAAACCCATTTTACAACGGAGAGATCAATTATGTCTCTATCTCATGTTCTTTCTCTCTCGTAGAAGTTGTTTTTGCGGTGTAAAAATATACTTAAAAACTTTATATAAAGCATTAGCAGCTTACATTCCTGTGTTGTATGCATCTGGGACTGACTAACAACTATTTATATAAATATTACGCAAGGTACATATTTGTTCTCCTTTACATTACTTGGACCGGGCGTTATGGGAATGAGTAACAGGAACGCCGACCCGATATAACGTTGAGAATAGTGGGCATTACAGAAGATTTCTTTAGTTATTGAGAAAGTAGTGAAAATTGCACCCTAGAAACGTTTGGTTTCAGTTTAAATCTGAAGTCATAGTGCCATTACAAAGTGTATCTATCCTTCTGGAACTAAGATCTACTAACTTTATGTCATTGAAACATTTTTTGATCAGAGGCGACGCCGACGCTTCTGAAATATTAGTGGGGCCCGGGACTTTTTAAACACAGTGTATATGCTTGGTTAAGGTTTTGTAAAAGATTCTGTTCCGAAATTCATAAAAACTGAATTAAAGTAAAAAGAAAATAATTCTCTCTTTTTAAATTATTTTTTATTTAATCAACTGTATAGAAATCTGAGCAAACTAGGTTCAACTTCATTGCCACTGTCGAGGTTGTGGACGTTGTTTCATTATTTATCGCTTATTCTAAACAATTTAATACCCGGACTGATGATCTTTGGAGACATTTAGTTCACCAAACGTTCACCAAAAGTTAAGCTGCAGACTCGTTAAGCAAAACGGTTTTTCTGAAAACAAGCCCATAATCATTATTGCTTAAGTCTACATCGTATAATGATTACGGTTTAATAAGATACTTGTATCATCAGTAAAAAGTTTAATAAATATAAAATGTCTCTAATATTCTTGATTGATACTGGTACTTTCGCACTTACGTATACATCTTAATTAAAGAAAAAAAAGTCGAGGCATCCCGCAGTGTTAAATAGGTTTTTCCTTAAGAAGATCGATTTAATAAGTCATGAAGGATGGTGTTTAATTTATACTTAAATCTGGTATTAATCAAGGAATTGCTGGACAAGAAAGTTGTTTAGTACAATAAATAGAGGTAAACTCTTAATTAGGAACGATTATGCTGCAAGCACTGGTATATTTGTATAACTATAAAAACTTATCAATAATGTTTTATACGTTAAGTGTTTCAAAAATAGCAAAACTCTTGAAGTTATTGTCTAGTTAGTCTCCTTTAACACTATAGCTCTGACAACAGCGGGCGTTCGGGAAGGCAGTGCAGCTGTCGAGCAACTCGAGCGGTGAGAACTCGTGGTGTCCATATCAAAAAGCTTTGGCCACAACAGGAGTGGAAAATGTCAGACATAATTACAATCCACTTCCAGAAGATGTCTTACACTTTTTTAGCTCATACACTTTTAAACGCGTTTGTCTCAAAACTACTTTTTTAAAGTCCGTGTTCACTGCCATTTACAAACTACTTGACCGATTCATTTCAAACTTGGTACACATTTTCTACATATAAAATACCTCCCCCCAACGTTTAGTTAAAAAAAATTTTTACATTAAGGGGGTTTCCCACCCACAAAATGGCGGAATTTTTCGTGGAAAATAGCAGTTTACACTTTAGATGCCCACCACAAATGTTTAAATGAACAAACAAATAATCATAGAACGTTGGGGGGAGGATTTGATAATACTTTGACTAAATTTTAATGGTTTTTGATTTCAGATAATTTCCGACCGAGATATAGTGAACACCGCAAATTGTTATTTTTCTAAGACGTTCTGGGGCAAGCTCTGTCACCGGCTTGTTTTTCAATATTTCCGCATGAAAAAGTTACAGAATATTGTTAAAAGTATACTTAATAATGTACAAATGGTTTGAATACATTTGCTCAATCCATACTTTTAAAAAAAATTCACAAATAAAGTATTTTTTTTTACGCTGAAACCCTCCCCCCCCCCCCCCCCCCCCAACAGTAAAAGGCATCAATTTCACTAAACGGTTTGTATTTTTATTTCTTGGTTTTAAGTATAACGTGTATTCTTCATACCCTGTAGTTACGAGATGTTAATTCTTGCATGATACTAAGTAGCTTAAGGACCAAAACTAGATGGACCTTGTTTGAGTGATCAAAAGTAGACGGCCACAGTTGGCTGAGGAACAGGCGGTTCTTATGAACTGAGAAACAGGCCTGAAGAGAACGGGAGTTCTTATGAACTGAGGAACAGGACCATGCCCCAAGAAAACAGGGGATTTTTCTCCGCACACTTACTTTATACCGACTTTGTGTGAAATACTGGTCACGCACTTGACCGACTTTTTCTGTTGTGCCCGGGGCACAACAGGCTTTCTTTGTGTCGTCTGGTTAACTGAACTTATCTTCCCGACGGGAACCAAGTCGAAATGAAATGTACTACCCTTCGGAGACTATCCTCCACGAGTTCGGCCAATTAACGTCGCTCTCGCGATGACGTGAATCTTTTCTGACCATTAAACATTATGAAGAGGCCGAGCTTGATACCCGGTACGGTTAAGAGACGTAAGGGGGTTGATATTTGTTGCCATGGTTACTGGCCTTTTTTATACATTTACCAGAAATATATTTTTAGGACGCTACACTAATAAAACTAAGCCATAAGAAATTTACTAAGGAAACTCCGCCTTGAAGTTCGCCGACAAAGTCCCTGTTTTAGAAGAACTAAATTAAAGGAAAGATTTTCTTTAGATATTTTAGCTGAAATGGTCTTTGTGTTTTACCGATAACTGCGTATTTGTATGCACGTTAAATAGACAAGAGATACGAGTTTGAGTTTGATTATTTAGAAGGAATTTTTTGAATACCCCTGGCATAGGGTAACATGTAATACGTATTGCATAGTCTTAATAATAAAGTGTAAGGAATCCACGTCATATCATGAAATGCAGCCCTGCTCAAAAAGGCTTCCTCCACCATGTATAATTTGTAGCTTTGGCGTACTTCAAATTGGGCGCTTTTCAATATGACGTTGTTTCAGTGATCTACCGTCCAGACTAAAGGCTGTGTGTGTGTTGATAGATTTAAATTATCCTTCCACTAGTCATAATTGCTGGAATTTCAACAGATTCTAGATGCAAATTTTCAGGATAATAATGCGAAACTTTTTAATCTGTATGTCCATCTGCTTTTTCTGTCGCTTCAATTGTCATGCATTTACTTCATTTCTTCTTTCATTATAAGGTTTTTCATTATTATTTTCGAGACTGTAGTTGGGTAAAACAAATTTCAATAAAATGACCCATTGCTCTTTATCAGCCACTCCTCTCCGCTTTAATTCCATTTCCATTAAAATGATTTACTCTTATACAATTAAACACAGAGTGTAAGCAAGATGGAAGAATTGGAAAAAATCTGAGGTATGACGTGATCATAGAATTAGCACGAGAAGAGTAGTCTTTAAAACAGTGACCAGACCTGCTCTGATATATATAGCGAAAACATGGCCAATGGAAACTTTAAGGGATGTTTTTAGACGTGTCATAAATAGGGATCTTAAGGTGGATATGTTGAGCAACAAGAGACATAGTTTGAAATAAAAAATAAGGACACCAAGGTTGTAGAAATATCACAAAGATGCAGGGAAAAGGACTGTTAGAAGTGAAAATGATTATGTCGGTCTGCTTAGGAAAGAAAATTCGAGATGCTTTAAAGAAAAGAAGGTTTAATTGAAAGAAAGCAGGTTTAACAGTTGAAAAAACTCAGAATTAAAGGTTATGAAGATGACTAACCAGGAACGTCTACCTCATATAGAGTAAGAAAAGATGAAATCACAGAAGAAAAACTCAGTGTAGAATTATTTACTGACAGTGATAATAAATACCAAAATCTACCAACATTCATCAGGCCAATATTTTACAATGAACTATGTCTTCACACAAATATTTAGAATGTTGCTTTACTTTTATTCCACCATTCTTTCATTTTCAGTATTTGTTAGAAATTGTCGCTAATAAGTTTTATTGAACTAAGCTTAATGGGTTAGTTACTTGTACCACTAACTTGCAGGACAACTACTAATCCAATGTAAACAGATGTGTAAATACCTACTAGCCTCAAGTTGTAGAAAGTGAACTACCCTGACTAGTTGCTTGTACAAGTAACTAACTTTAAGTTGTAATATTGCTTTTTTACATTTTTAAATATTGTTTTGGGTATTTTTTACAAAAACAGGTGTAATAAGGATACAATGGGCGCTTTTTGTTAGAATAATGTATTTCTACGATGGAAAGATTTCCACTTTCTTCAGTGCACGAGTACCGCCACTGAAAACTGAATATGAACCATCGAGAAATTGTAAAATCCAAAAACGAGAAAAAAATAACGAAAAACGAAAGAAAATATCGGAATGTGCAAGATACATCAAAACGAACAGACAAATTGGCCTGAGTCTGCATGTTAAACAGCAATAAATTTGATTAATTGCAGCAAACCATGTTTAATCAGCCTCGTTTGTTGCCATTTGCTCAAGCGAAAAACTGGGCATGTATTGGTAAGGACGAATAAATTTATTGAAAAATTTAATTTCCAGATCCTATAATTTAACACAGTTTACCGAATTCTATTTGGAGTACACTGAGAAAAGGGAATATTTCCACTGTAAAACTACATTATTTTCCAAAAGAACACACCACTACCGTATTTCTACAATAAACATCTAAGGAAATTATTAACCTATTTTTGTAGAAAAGTATCTATGTACAATAATATTTTTTTACATGGCACCAATGTAAAAAGCAAAATACAACTGAAAGTTGCAAATTTTGTTAAAAGTATTAGTTAATACATGTTAGTAGTTGACCCACACGCTTAGGTATTTTATTTATTATTTTTCCTAAACAAATTTTACATCATTTTGTCAAAAATTCTTAAATTTTAAGAGAAAAAAATGTGGCAGTAGAAAGTTATAGTCATTTGAATTCCTTTAAGGAAGTGACTACGCTGCCGGCGCCGGCAGCCGTCATGGAGGCCGGCGCCGGCAGCCATCATAGATGCCGGCGCCGGCAGCCGAGCTGGTTGCCGGGGAAGTGGCTCCGCTGCCGGCGCCGGCAGCCATCATGGATGCCGGCAGCATTAGAAAATTAGTGTCAAAATAAGATGAGAATCAATATACCTTAATTCAATCAAAAAAGAATATTTTATTATAGTGTCAACTTTAACGGAACTTAAATCTTCCTACAAAAATATAACGATTGTTATTATTCTGCGAATTTAAGGGTAGAAATAAGAAAAATAAACCCATAATAATATAATATACCTTCAATAAGAGTGTTCAATTTGTCTGATATCAATTTAATTGGAATTCTTGTCTTCTATGGACATATTGCCATTTTTTGAGGTAGAAATAACTAGCAGAGCATATGGATCTGTAACTCTGTGTCTCTGTTTTGGTAGAAAATTGAAATAAGTTTTGGATGAAGTATGATTGTGATTTTGTTCAATCCCCAGGATGCATAGACATTGTGTACACTCACTTAATTTCAAGAAAATGCTAGCCTGGCAGCCTTTCTTACACGTGGAACACTTCCTTGTTGACTTTTTATTTTTTGTCTTGAATGATCTTCCACCTTTAACACAGGCTAACCGCAGATAATAGTATTTCTGCTATCACGCAACCAAAACTCATTGTTTGTGGCTTTCTAATATTCCACCAAAACACAATTAAAATTTTCATATGAAGAAAATTTATCACAGACTCATATTTTATGGTTTTTACGCAAAATTAAAACAACACAATGTTTACATACTATCATTTAAAATACGTAACTATAATTATTTTAGGTTAGAACTGCCGGCATTCCGTTTTGGCCGTATCTGAACCGGCGCCGGCATCCGAGAAATTGTACCCGGGTGCCGGCGCCGGTATCCATGCATCAACATTTTGGGAACCGGCGCCGGCTGCGGAGTCACTTCCTTTTTTTAAACCTAAAATATAATTTTCAGTTATGTAGTCAGAATAAAATTACATTTAACAAGTATCAAAATGTTATTTTAAAATTAAAATGATAATTCACAAATGAATTGAAAAAATATTAATGTAAAATTGTCGCCTATTACATAAAGAAATGCAAGGTACATTTACAAATACAATATAATTTTATAAAATAGTTCTAAAAGCGAAGCCAGGAATTTCCCAACATCCCCGTTCATTTATTCTTAAATAATGGTTGTAAGTCGGCCCAACACGGGATAGGTAAGTAAAAGAAAATCTGTTATTTTATTAAGCTGAAATTTAAACTTAAAATGTTGTTAAAACTGCTCTTAAAGTTCTTTTAGCGCTATAAAATTTTTAAATAATTGTACATAATTTTGGATAAACTTTCTAATAAACAAATAGAAAAAAAATACGCTAGTCAATTTACATCTCCTTAAAAGTTTGTTTTATTTTAAATACCAGGGCACTGGCATGGTAACGGAAAAATCAATATATAAAATTAATATTCCACCGTGAACAAACACACATATTATTAGTTTTATCCCTAGATGGCGCATATCTGACAAACGTGACCTCTAAGGTCAAAGCAATTGCAGTTGCGCCTCCAGGGCATGTAGCCATCTAATAATAATTATTCTAGCTGTCCATATTTTAATGGGAACCGTTAGATTTATCCATAAGCGTTTAACTTTCAATAAAATAATAAAGTTATGGCGATATAGAGATACGGGTGTGACTTGAGACGTCATTGACGTAGGAAGCGATGAAATTTACAGGTGCATACGGGGAAAAATTGCGTTTTTGAGAGTGATTTTTTAATATAGAGTTTGCCACGCTCCACTGTGGTCTAGAAAGCATATTTAGCGCGAAAAAAGGTATAAATAAAATATAGCAATCAGCATCATTTAAAGTGTTTATGGGGATTATAACATACTAACCTAAAGAAGGGGCTGGTACCAAAAGAATTTACTAAAAAAAGGATAGGGCCATAATAATAGGTCCATAAAGTCCGAGCGCACAGGCCTCTTTGTTATTACCAGAAATTGTTTGTTGTTTGCAGTAAACAGTTCATATTTCTAAGTTAAAAGCGATATAATTCAAATTTCTCCATGGCTAGTGATGAGGAAGGTTAATACAATAATTTCGCTATACCAATTATATTATTGTATCAAAATGTATTTGTTTTTAAAAGAGATAGTTTTATGACAGGTTTTTCCTTTTATATTTATATTTGTGTAGAGTTTAGAAAGATTGCAGATGTTTGCAGCTATTAGATTTATTTAATTATGAATGACATACTAGTGTAGATAATAAAACAAAAAAATGAAATTGCGTTCGGGCCCGGCTTTAATTATTATTAATTTTTTAGGTACTCTATGTTAACAAATTTGGAGCTTTTCCAAGAATGGCGAAAATAAAAAAATTTAAGGGAACTATTAATTTGTTGGATATTTCTGTACCAATATATACAAAATTCTTTCGTATTATTGTTAGTCTTTTCTTGATATATACAGGGTGTCCGAAAAGTCTTAGTATGAGCAAATACCTTTGCTATTAGTAGAGATAGAGACGCAAAATTTTAGGTGTATCTTATTGGTTAAGAAATCCACCTTTTTATGTAATTTAACTTTTTCAATCCCCTTAAGAGGAGTTGAGGTCAAAAATTTGAATTGCAACGCTACGGCGCCGTGTGGTACCTCATTTTAAAGGTATTCAATAAAGAAACATTTCACCGCAAACCTGAGGTCCGTATCTTAATTCGCTTTTAACCCAACCAAAGCAAGCCTTTAAAAATTAAAAATCGCGGAAAAAAAATTAAAAATTTAAATTCCTTTATTTCTCTTATCTAAGGATTTAAACGATATTTGTAAAATCCAGTCTTAGTCTAATTCAGTATTCATACCTTACCAACTCGATAGTGAATAGGCTAAGAGGATATTGATCTAATGTGGAAGCTGCATTACCTAAAAAAAAAGAAAAAAATTGTTAAAAATGAGGAAATAAGATAAAAGTATGATGATGGTCCATTGATGGTTCTAATACGGCAAACGAAAGTACCCCGAGCGTACCGAGAACGTATGACGTATCTACATTTTTTTTATATCTGAGAAACCACACGTAGACTTTAAGCCTAGGTACTGACGTACCGTGGGCGTCTAAAGAGAAGGGAAATATAGTCTATTGGCACGTGATTTAAGGAATTGGAGGTTGAGAGGGGAAGGGAAAACATCTGCAGGCAATTTGTTCCATAATCTGGAGACCCTAGGTAAGAATGAGCGAGAGAAGTGGGCTGTTCTAAGCTTTTGTAGCTGGTCAGTGAAGGGATGTATACGTAACGCGCCTCTTGTTGTTCTGTTAGGAACAGTCAAGGGGGGAATAATACCGGTTAGTTCTTCAGAGCAAAATCCGTGGAAGTACCGGTAGAAAAGAGATACATCCCCAACAGCGCGGCGATGAACGTTTTCTTTTGAGGTGAGGACTGGGTCATTGATGAGTCCAATGGCTCTATTTTGAATATAATCAAGAATGTTAAATGTCGAGGGTAATGCAGCTCCCCGGATGTGGGAACAATACTCTTGGTTAGGGATTATTTGGGAAACATAAAGAGTGTGCAAGTGTGAAGGGGAGAAGTATTTTTTGGCTTGAAAGGTTACAGGTTCGAGAGTCTGGTGCAAGAAAGACTGCTTCGAACATAGGCGCATACCCCACCAGGAAAACGAAAAGCTGACAGAAGTTCATAGCCTGGAAACAGGAGATGATTGGTTGAGGATTTGGGGCTGATTTGGGGTTCGGTCAGAAAAAGAATGTAGGGTTGCATGATTGGAGGTAGTGATGGACAGAGTCCAAATTGGAGGGATGCCCGCAGATGTTGGCAAAGATTATTATACTTTTGGAATTCTTTGATGGTGGGCCCCCCTGAGCACCCCTCGCCCGGAGATCCGAATGGAGAGGTGGTTTAACTCCGAAACTTTTTTCCCCTGGGAGCGCCATTATTATTATTATTATTATTATTATTATTATTATTTTGAAAAGGTGGAAAGCTAGAAGAGAGCAGTATTAGAAATGACAGAGAAAAAAGGGAGAAGACAATGACAGTTGGAAGAGGAAAGGGAAAGAGAAAACCTATTCACGCACTTAGGGCTGGAATAATCCGCTAAGATTTCATCAGCTCTTTAGATGGGTGTGTGGGATGTTACCTCCTCGGTCGAGCTAAAAGAAATTAGCGAAAAAACTTAGTAACAAACTTTTAGTACAAAACATGGTTGTCGTATTCTACATTTGTCAATTTAAACCCTCAATGGTCAAATTAGACTGATCATAGAAACAATGAATTCTTTCGCATATTTTTGGGACACATCATACCACTAACCAAACAACTATACGACAAACTCGAAGGTAGAAGAATATTTTTATCGTATCAAACAAATGAGCTTCATTTTAAATCACAGCATGAGACCGAAAATAGAAGTTTGGTCTAATGTTGAACAGTGGGACGCCGGCGGGTTCAAGCTGGCATAAAATATTTAGAAGTTGCTTTTTTATGTTCGAATCTCGGTAACCTTTGGAGCCGAAAACCCAATGGTACATGACCATTTATTATTTTTTTGTTGAACCCGTTAACTTGTAACATGGGAAACTAAAATTTGTTCGTGTTTTTTTTTATTTTGATTTGTTATTGCTTTATTACAGGCATGGGTTGTTCAGTTTGGATTTTATTGACCACAGACAAGGCTTAATTAACTAACGTTCCGTTGCACAAACAATTTAATTAAGAGTTAAACTAATTGGATACTTCTAATGTGACAGCACTCATGTTTATGTCATTGCCAAAGGTGACTCTAAACGCCAATGAGGAAGACAAGTGCGAACTTAAACATATGACGCCATCATGGCTTGTTCCTAGTTATTATTTTATTTATTTGAGTGGATTGTTCTCATTTTCAAACTAGTTTCATAATTTCTCTGTTAAATTTTTTTATAATTATAGTCAAAATCGGTCTTATCATGCGGGTCCAAAGATTATATCCATCAAATACTTTTTTTGAAATACATTTACCTAAACCTAAAATTACTGGAAAATGGACATATTTCGAAAAAACTGGAAATTTAGATTTTTGACCCAAATATTTCACGGTTTTAATTTTTTGTGGGGTCAAAATGGTTTAACTTAAAATCCCATACACTTCATCGGAAAGAGCTCGTCAAAGTATGTGTTATCCATATTTTTCAGATTTTTCATTCTCTATAGGAAGGGAGCAATCGCCGATTAAATTTCAATTTTTTTACTGTTTTTGCCCTAGTCATCGGTACATTTGAATCACTCTGCATTTTTTCCTATCTATTTTTTCCCAATTTTTCAACACTATCTTATAAAGGGATAATCACACTGTAAAATGAATACCGAATGGGTCATCCAGGAGCGTATTTAAGGGGTGAAAATAGCATTTTCTTGATTTTTTCCGACAAATCCTATTTTTAACCTACATTATTCCACACTATTTACCTTATTTAGTGATTCTTTTTGGGTTTATTTTATCCGTTAATTATCTAAGAATACCACCCACTAATTTAAATCGCTTATTTTTTCGTTAAAGTTATAAATAAATAGGTTTATTTGCATGGGGGACATCTAAAATTTGAAAATTTTTGAATTTTCGAAGATTGCCATGAAAATAAAGAATTGCAGTTTATTTACTCGAAATTATTAAGATAATGCCAATTTTTTTGCAAAATTGAAAGGTTCCTGGACCGATTTCGGCTTGAAGATTTTAGGAACCTTTTACTTTAAGTGCAGGGATATTTCATTGGATAAGTTACGCATTAAATGCCATTTTTATTGAGATTTCGATGATTCTACAACACTGGAATTCGCCATGTACTCATGATGAGTCGTAAGTTCGGTTTTGACGACACAGCCAATGGGATCACGTTTTACAAGTTTCGAAATTCGCGCGAAAATTTGCAGTTCTAAATCTTTTTTTTTTTTTGTTAATAAAGACCAAAATAAACGGATAACAGTAACCGCCATAGACATTTAATTTATGTAGAGAATAGAAAAAAATATTTCAGATTATTCATATTATCATAACAGTTCAAATTTTCTCAGTTATACTATAGTCCTTAGGATGACCTCACAGAGGTCGAAACATAGTCATAAAATACAGAATTTGATCTTTCTTGTTGAATTCATTTAGAAGCCGAAAAAATAGCAAAAATAGCAGAAGGGTATCTCGAACAAATCATCATGAATAAAAGATAAAAAAAATTCCATCTCGATACAAGAACAATATAATATTTTATAAATCGTGTAGGCTGTGAAAGTCGTTGATCCATACTAATGATTTGTTTATAGGATTATCTAAATATTACATCATATTTACAAAAAACCATGAAAACAATCACCCGAAGCAACTTTTCTTCTTGTTATTGCCGCCTGATTAATCGATATCAAATGTTTAAAAAATTAATAAAATTCATTTCTTTCGACGCAAATTAATAACAAACCTGTATGGGTCATTCTCATGAACCTGAAGATTTGTAATATAATATGCATATAATCTAAATAAACCTAAAATATTTTTTTGGTACTTTCTACATAAATTAAATAGTTATGGTAGTTAGTAGTTAGTTTTCACAGCTTCTAGATCAATCCAATCCATGGATATATATCCATGGATATATATCCATGGATATATATCCATGGATATATATCCATTTTACATGGTTATATATGGATATACTGCATTCAATTCCAGGAAATCCCCCCACTCTTCACACTACCAAACAGGATATATATCCAAAAATTCCCCCCACTCTTCACACTACCAAAATCCCCCCACTCTTCACACCACTCCTCTCCGCTCCCCTCTCCCCTCTCCTCTCCCCTCTCCTCTCAGGAGCTTAAAACCATTCCACAACACGCACTCTTCACACTACCAAATCCTACCACTCGTATATCAAATCCATTCCTCCTACCCGCCACACCACTTTTATTGCTATAAATTCTCCACTCTTCACACTACCAAAATCCCCCCACTCTTCACACCACTCCTCTCCGATCCCCTCTCCGCTCCCCTCTCCTCTCCCCTCTCCTCTCCCCTCTCCTCTCAGGAGCTTAAAACCATTCCACAACACGCACTCTTCACACTATCAAATCCTACCACTCTTATATCAAATCCATTCCCCCCACTCTTCACACCACGCCTCTCCCCTCTCCGCTCCCCTCGGGATAGGAGAGAAGGGGTTGTAGCATAAAAGGTTGAAAATTTCAGTTAAACGATATTAGTTCTGAAGTAATACAGTGTCATACTAAAGTCAGAATAAAGTAAACAATGGATTTACAATCGAAATTGTATATTTATAACGGTGCTCCATTAAATGCGCAACGGGAAGAAATGGAATCCATTCATAAGGAAGAAAAAATTTATTTTCAAAAAACTACTGGTTGTATAGCCGAGGATAGACTTAATACTCTTGTGGATGTTGACCGCCACAATTACGATGATGAGGATGAAGACGAAGATGACTCCGGCACCGAGGAAGAAGTTCTGGGAAGTGGTTGTGGAGAAGAAGGGTTAGTGAAAATTAAAAAAATTAACGCTTCAGAAGCTATGAAAGAGAACTATTTAAAACGTGAAGTGTGCGTAATGCAATCATACATATTAATCACATCCATGGCAGGTGGCATGTACAGTCTGTGTAACGAGTGTTACTTTTTATTAGCCATAGAACAACAACGTGGTAAACACATACATGTGAACACCCATTATAAGCGTGCTATGGATTGTTGTAAAGATGAAATTAAATGTAAAGTGTGTGAGCAAGTTCTACATATGATTATTTTATCAGACGTCTGTGTAATGTGTAACAAACCGGATGTGCAGAAAATCACAAACCATAAAATTGAAAAAACAACTTTAGAAAAATTCTTATAATTGTATAATAGTTTTACATTGTTGGAGCACACACTTCGATGCTGCGATATAAAAGGAGGGAATAAAGCTTGTGATTTTAGAGAAACACTATGAAGAAGGTTACATTTAACGAGAATATGAATAAAATCCATGTATTGTTCGCATGGAAGTTTGCTTACAAAGCAGCACGTGAGAGTGATTATGAGCAGTATGTATTGGATAGATACCGCTTTCAAAATAGACTTCAATATGCTGAGACCCTACTAAAGGATGTTTTGGATGAAAATTATAGGAAGAAAATATACAATGAACGTTTTAAATAATTTTTGTTTTATTACAACCAATTCAAGCTCATATCCTCCCACCTCGACCATGTGGGCTTGACTTGAGTGGGGGAATATCTATAAATTTATACGCACACGGTTTCTGAAACATTATTTGCTAGAAATATGATTCAAAAACGAAAGCTGGTTGGTTGCAGAAAATCGGTGAAAAAACTTAAACAAGAAGACAGAAGCAGATGCCCTGTTTGTTTATATTCCATGAGAAGAGAAGAAATTTGCACACCCAATTCGTGCACACACAAATTTTGTATAAAGTGTTTAACAGAGTGGACGAAAACAAACGCACACTGTCCTCTTTGCAGAAGATTCTATTTCTCAATTGTTTTAAAAGAGACTAAGGAAAAGATTCTTGTGAAGAAGAATGACAGTGCTGATCAAGCTCTAGTGATATTGTTGTATATAAGTGACATGAATTTAATATAGATATATCAGAAGTAAATAAAACCATGTTGTTAAATATAAAGTTTTTTATTTTATTATATTACATCTTTTTTTAATATCCAAGAATTGTGTGATTTGTCCATTCCCAGCCATTTCACATAAACTTTATTTCCCTTTCTTCTTAGCACCTTTTCTACGAGATACACGTTTGAATGTTTGACTTTCTGCAACTCCGGTTCATAAAAACTACCTATAATTAGTTCATTTTTGTCATCTGTCAGCAGATAGGTTCTTGGATTGGTTAATTTAATTTCTTTAATTTGAAAGATTTCATTTGACCAGTTTGGTGTATATCCCTTTTGGAAAGCCTCCCTGTATTTACTTATTCGAACAAAATCCCCTTGTTTAAATTTTGATTTTCTGGGGTCAATTGTTTTTATATTATTATAAGTTGATTTTAGAACATCTTTTTCATTTTCTTCATTTATATCAATAGGTTTTAATCCTGTTGTTCTATGTTTAGTTGTATTATACTTAAAAACAATATTATTTAGGATATCCAACCATTTATAAGTGCCTTGCAAGCTAAACTGTTTCCACATGAGAGTTTTTAAAGTTCTGTTGACCCTTTCAACAATACTTGCTTTGACTGTGGAAAATGTACTGTAGTGATTAATGTTATATTTTTCCATTAATTTATTAAAGTTTTTGTTGAAAAATTCTCTTCCTTGATCTGTATGTATGTTAGTTGGAGGCGTTTTCGCAAGCTTTAAAATTTTTTCCATAGCTAAAGTTACTTCCTCAGCAGTTTTTCTTTTAACAGGTTGAACCCAAACATATTTGGAAAATGTGTTTATAACAACTAAAATATATCTATATCCTTTATTTAGTTTTGCATAAGGTATCATTTCCACCAAATCTGCTTGCCATAAATCGTTTAAATTTTTAATAATAACCCGTCGTCGTCTAAAATTTTTTCTAGCAGGTTTATGTAACTCGTTGACTAGATCTTCCTTGATGTTGGTTTGTTTACTCATGACTTCTAAATGTTTAGTTTGTTACTTCTACAGGACATTTTATTAACAATTCACCATAAAAATCTTCTAAATGGCTATTTTCAGGACGATGAAAAGAAAGAACATCCCCTTTTTTTAACCGAATACCTACAGGGTCAGTGATCTTTTTTCCATTAATTTTTAAAAAAACATATTTTTTCGGGTATTCTCCAGAAATTATAGTAGCAGATTCCATAGGAAAAACATATGTAATTCGTTTGTCTTGTAATAAATGGTAAACTCTATCGGACAGAGAGTAATTTCCCATAAAAGGTAATACCAAATTATAATATAGTTTAACAGCACTAAGGTCAACAAGTTTTATAATGTTATGTTCTTTATTATCTTTGCCAAAGATGTGGGAACCAAACTTGTCAATAGACATGGTTGTTGCCAGCGGTAGAATAAGGAATAAACATGTGAGAATTAGTATTTATTTAATTATTTTTGCTTCTCTTAGTTCTTCTAAAATCGATATTATTTCATTTTGATGACCAGTATGTCCAGCCATTTGCGATGACATCAACAATTTCAATCTATCTATGATTTCGTTTGGATCGTCATAATAAACGTAATCTAATTTCTTTTTTGATAAATTTAACATAGCTCCCCCCTTTCCACTTTTTGTAGACAGATTTCTTGTAGAACGCGGTCTTTGTGGAGGTAACAAACGCGAAGTACTTGGTAGTATTGCACGATAACCTGTCTCTGTTGTGCTTCCACGTTTTAATATACCTTTTTGTAATAAGTAAGGTTTAACTATTGTCAAGTATTTAATGTCGGTCGAACCTTGAATTTGACTATTAGGATCAAAATTTCGTCTATATGCATTTGTCCTATTCAAAACATCCATATAATTTTCCATATCATTTGATGTATAACCAACAGGTTCTTTTTTAAAAAGAAGCTCATACAATCCAGGTGTTCCCTCATACCTAACTCCTTCAACTTTAAAATCTTTTCCTATGAAATCCACCACAGAATTAGCAATCTTATATTTATCTGCATCAACATCATGGCTAAACCCATATTTGTTATCAAATTTGCCTTCCGTGTCTTTTATTAGTCCATCCACGAAAGGTCTTAGAAGTGAATGATATGCTTCCAAATATTCTTCATAAGCAGGTGTCCTTGTTAATTCTAAAACATCTTGTCGCAACTCACCTATAGTTGGTTCAATTGTTGTTTCAGGGCTTGATTCTCCTAACTGTTGCGAATCGTCAAAAAATACTTCTTCATCTCCTAAAAGTGAGGGCATGTGTGTTGAAAGATATTTACTATATGCATTTGATTTCCTTTGATTGACCTCTGGCGTAGGAAATTGAAATTTTGGGGTCGAAACTAATTGTGGTGAATATACTTCTTTTTTAATGAACGGTTCTGTTTTAATTGTCTGAATTAATTCATGCAAAGGTTGAGTTATTGGTTTAAATTCTTTTTCCATACGAATTTCTTTATCAGATAAATCTGATTTTAAAGCTTTATACTTTTGTCTAACGGCTTGTCTAGTTTTTACCAACTCTTTCGCTGTTTTTTCGTCCATCTTTACAAAAGGTAGGTTGTATACTAGAAAATTATCGTTGTGTCAGAGAGTTATATAGTGGAAATAAAATTATCAAATCCTTTTCTATAGCGGCCACCATTAAATTCACAGTCTTTATCAATAACGACAAAGTCATATTTATGTTTCCAACACATTGAACACAAGTTTTTAAACTCTTGAAAGCTCATGTCACCATTTACATGATCATCATATATATGTTTCAAGTTTGTAGCATCCTGTTGAAAAATTACCAAGAGGTTGGCATTATCACGTATAAGTTGTTTAGGGATTGATGAATATGTTTGACACAAATAAAAACAATCTGTATTTTTATGACGTCCGAAACAAAAATAATCCCTCATTAGACTTTGATCAGTGCATACTATATCATCAAATACAATCAGTGAGTTTGGTTTTATTTCAGTGGGTGAAACAATATCCTCAGCGTTCGATGATTCAAAATAACCAATAAACTTTAGTGGAGCAAAAAGCCTTTTTAGATATTCATATTTTGATTGATATAAGGATTTTGAGTACACATATATGTTTTCAAATCTTAATCCATTAGGGTGTGTTATAAGAGAAATCATAACATTTGTCTTCCCACAACCCGATGGTCCTACTATTAAACATCTTTTACAGTTTCCACCAAATAATTGTCCATGTTTTCGATAATTATCATGACATAAATCAAAATTTTTTATCGGTAAAGAAAAATCTTGTTTTTTGATCTTCATTGTTTGAACATCGCTATTTAAGTAAGGTTATTTGCGTTTTTAAATCATTTATATATAATGATTAGACATAATAATGTCATTCACTGCGTGGAAGGACAGAGAACAGGTAGTGGTTTATTAAATACTCTTATTAATAAATTACCAGTAGAGCTCCATATTCCTTCTTATAACTTTTGTGGGCCTGGTACAAAGTTAAATAAAAGGCTTGCTCGAGGTGATAAGGGAATTAATTTATTAGACGAAGCTTGCAAAGAGCACGATATAGCATATTCGGAATATTTCGATTTAAAAAACAGAGACGAGGCAGATAAAATATTAGCTAAAAAGGCATTTAATAGATTTAAAGCTTCAGATTCAAATCTAGGCGAAAAACTGTCATCCTTGGCTGTGGCCGGAATCATGAAAGCAAAAACAAAACTCGGTATGGGAATAAGAAAAAGAAAACAAAAACGCAAGAAAGGAGGTCAAATATCCTTTAACCAAGGTGTAAGAAAAGCACGTGAAGAGCTGGTTGGAAAAAAGTTTGCTAATATAAGGAATGCTGCCAGCACAGCTTTATCATCGATTAAAAAATTAAAAATAAAAGAACCTAAACAAAGAATTATTCCAATTCCAAAAACTGGTGGAATTTTACCTTTAATACCTATTTTTGCTGGTTTGTCTGCTCTAGGAGCCCTAAGCGGGGGCGCTGCTGGCATTGCGCAAGCAGTAAATTCAGCTAAAAACGCGCAAAAAAAATTAGAAGAACAAACAAGACACAACAAAGAAATGGAAAAAATATCAATTGGAAAAGGTCTTTATTTAAAACCATATAAGCAAGGGTGTGGTCTATATTTAAAACCATATTCAAAAAACTGTTAAATTTGCTACCTCGCCGACCTTTGACAAATATAGATTTATTAAAGTATGCGAAAATATTAAAGTTGCCACATTTTAGAGGTGTCTTTATGAGAAATAAGTTACCCAAAAAAATAAAAAAATATGAAACAGGTATTATAAATTTAGATGATGATATGGGGGAAGGCACTCACTGGACAGCGTATGTTAAAAATAATAATAACATAATTTACTTTGATAGTTTTGGAAATTTACGACCACCAAATGAAGTTATAACTTATTTCTATAGCGATGGTAGCAACAACAACAATATTAAATATAACTATGATAAATATCAATCTTTTAATACCTCAACTTGTGGACAGTTATCATTACAGTTTATTTATAATAATGCGTAATTGTGTTTCCATTTTATTCTTATTACGACCATCATGTCGTTTACTATAGCTCTTTCCGCAAATTCAGCTATACTTCAAGCAGATTTCCATCCACCTATTTACTTAGATCCTAACACTTCCTATGTTGTAGGACTTACCAACTTTGAAACTTTTAATGCAATACCAAATATTGATAAAAGCAATAATAAAGTATATTTTGGAAAAAATAATGAATTTTTAACAATTCCTACGGGAAGTTATGAAATGGATGATGTTAATAAATATTTACAGACTGAATTCCAAAAAAGAAATATTTCATTTCACCTCTATGCAAATAACAACACATTAAAATCAACAATAAAGTCTACTACAGATATTATTTTTAAAGATGGAACAATAGGAAAACTTTTGGGTTTTAATAAGGGCATTGTATCTGGTGATGGAGTTCCAAGAACATCGCAAAATCCAGCAGAGATTATAAAAGTTAATTCTTTATGCATAGACTGCAGTATCGCAGAAGGTTCCTATCTGAACGGAAAGCCAGTACACATTATTCATCAGTTTTTCCCTAATGTTAGCCCTGGATTTAAAATAATAGAAAGTCCCCAAAATATTATTTATTTTCCTGTTACAGTAAAAGTAATAGATAAAATAACAATAAAGGTAATAGACCAAGATTTAAATATTGTTGATTTTCGAAACGAAACTGTAACTATAAGGTTGCATATAAAAGAAGTATAATGGTTATCCTTTATAATAGAAAAACCTTCAATTTACCCACAAAAATTAATAAAAACTATAAGAAGACTAAACATCGTAAACCAAAGATTAGTAGAAAGAGAAACACACAAGGGATAACACCTGAAAATATAAGCTTTTTGAAATCTCTAGGTTTAAAGGTTTTAGTATAATGGATATCCTTAACGTAGCAGAAGGTCTTTTCATAGATAATTCAATTGTGCATTCCGAAGTTCATGGTTATGAACCATACCTACCTACAAAATTGGGAAATAATGATGAAATTATAATACCTGTTCATGAAGTAGACAAGTATACTCTTCCTTCCGAAAGCTTTCTTTACATAGAGGGTAAACTAACAAAAGATAATAATACTATCTCAAATACATTAAAATTGATAAACAATGGGATTGCATTCCTTTTTAAAGAAATGCGTTATCAACTAAACGGTGTTACAATAGATTCAGTTAGAGATGTTGGGTTAACTTCGACAATAAAGGGATACATGTCGTATAATAAAAATGAATGTAATAAACTTAAAAACGCAGGTTGGTTTCCTATGGAATCTTCACAAGTTGTTGACGCAACAACAGGATTATTTAATGTTTGCATTCCGCTTAAATTCTTAATGGGGTTTTTTGAAGACTACAAAAAAATTATTTTAAATGCCAAACAAGAACTAATTTTAGTACGAGATAATTCAGACAAAAATGCAACAATTAATACTGCAGATGAAAATCCAAAAATTGAGCTTACTAAGCTAACTTGGAATATACCTCACATTTCAGTAGCTATTCCTCAAGAATTAGCATTATCTAAAATAATTAATAAGAATACTGATATAATAATTGCTTTCCGGAGTTGGGAACTCATCGAATACCCTGAATTATTAAAAACTAATCGTCATAACTGGCCTGTCAAAACATCTACGAAAGTTAATACCCCACGTCATGTAGCAATTGCTTTTCAAAAAGACTTAAGGGATAAATCAACAACTGATATGTCTTTATTTTCCAACGTTAAGTTACGAAACATTAAAGTGTTTTTAAACTCTGAAAGATATCCCTACAACGATCTATTTTTAGACTTTGCTAAAAATAAATTTGCATCATTATATGAAATGTTTTCACAATTTCAAAAATCTTACTATGGAATAACACCTGAACCCATTTTTTCTCCAAAGGAATTTAATACTTATGCTCCTATCGTATATATCGATTGTTCACATCAGAAAGAAACAATTGAATCCGGACCTATTGTTATGAGAGTTGAGTTTGAATTACATGATGATCTTAAAGACAAAATATCTGCCTATTGTCTCATTATGCATGACAAAGTATTTAGCTACAATCCATTAACCAAAAATGTTAGACAACTTTAAAGCGCTAAACTATATAAAATCAATGCTCTACTATTCTTTCCTACCATTATGGGTGAAGATCTAGAACTTCGAGTATCCCACTTTTTAGAAGAGCTGAAAAAATTAAAACAACAACTACAAGAATATTCTGACAAGAAATCTATGATTAAACAATTCTCACTTTTGAAATTATGAGGTTATTAATTGTCGATGTGCAAGGATTTAACATAGAAAATAAGAAGTTTATTCCCAAAGAGTTGGCTGCCTATGATGGACACAAAATATGCCACTATATCTTTAAATCACCATTTGATATAAAATACCTACCACCTGACTTACATAAACAAGCTATATGGTTAATGAAAAATCATCACTGTATTCCTTGGAATGAAGGATATACACCAATTCACAAATTTTCTGAAATAATCAAGAATCTAACAGAAAAGGTGGATCAAGTTTATGTGAAAGGGAGAGAGAAATCCGAATACATCCGAAAATATTCATTAAAACCAGTCATGGAACTTGACGAAAATCCACAATTACAAGAAGGAGAAGCTCATTGTTTTTATCATTCTAAATCACCATGTATATGTGCACTTACTAATGTATATAATTTATATAATAATTATTTAATGATTGAATAAAACAAATAAATATATTAAAGTTTTTTATTTCTTATAAATTAGGTTGAATTCTTGAATAATTTCAGGTGACAAAAACTTCTTTACTTCATCCAAATGCTCCTCAAATCCCATTTCTTTCATCGTGTACAGAAAAGACTTTAAATCAGAAGTATGTAAATATATGTTACAGGCTTCTGCTGCTTTTTCATATTTTCTAGCCATATCCATACATTCCTCATACGTATAAAATCTTTCGAATCCATACTCGGCTTCATGGGCAGCATCAAATTCTAAGTTACTAAAGTGTTGTGATAGATTCTCTATAGCACTTGTTAGGTTATATGCTACTCGTTGAGATGTATATGCTAACCACATCTTGTTGGAGAGTGTTCAGACTTAAAGTAAGTTCAGAGCTTTAAATATTAATTTAGGAGGTGGGAGGAATAAAAAGAAGAATATATTTATAAATTTTTATTTTCAATACAACTTTTTACAAATTCATTACATGCGAATGATTCTACATCCTCCACAACACAATCTGAGTAAAAGTTTAATAATTCTAAAACACAACAAACATTTAAACTATTTTCCATAGGTGTAATAACATCATATATATTTTTTAACAAATCGGCATTTTTCATAGAGATTCCACTAACCAAAATATTGTAATATTTGGAAAATTCCTGGTTTTTTAAGATATCAAAACGATATTTGATTAAATTTGCCAAGTTCACTAATTCATTTATGGTATCACCAGCTAGGAATACTTCATTACCACCATCTTGTGTAATCTTGATAATTCTTGCATCCCCAATAAACACAAAGTGAATCTCATAACCATTTCCCTTCATGGGTTGCCACCCGGTGTTGTTGGAATAAATAAAGCTCATCATAATTCCTTGATTATTTAGGAAGGAGATCCATTGATCTTCATTAAAAGTGACATTTTGATTATATTTGTATCCACAGAGTTTAACAACAGGAATATATTTTCTCTCTAAGGAAAATCCAATGCTGACCCATTTGGATTTGGATTTGTTAATGTAGTAAATTGTTTCATTAACGAGAGCTGCATTGCGCTTGTTACTAAACTCTTGTTGGCTTGTTGGTTTATACATTTTCAGTTGCTTGCTTGAAATAATGGTTGTAGAACTGTGGGTGAGTGCTTAAATAAGCAAGCGTGGTAGTGGGGATAATAAGCGTGGTAGTGGGGAGTAGTAAGAGTGGTGGGGGGATTTAAACACTAATCTTATAGATTTAAACATCATTTAGCGACTAACCATGAATGAGTGTAAGACAGAACTTTTTATCGACATTCAAGGATATAACAGTTCCTTTGGATACATTCCAAAAGAATTAGCGATTTATGATGGGATTCGTTGCTCAAATTATCTGTTTAAATCACCATTTCATAAAAATATGTTATCTGCTCTCGATCTCAAAATGGTTAAATGGGCCGAAGAGTATCATGGATTGGAATGGAATTTTGGAAATATAGAACTTAATGAAATTGATGATATTTTAAAGCATGTGTTAGAAGTTTACCAATCACCCAAAATTTACGTGAAAGGGAATGAAAAAATAAACTTCTTAAAAAAGTTTTTGGATGAAGATTTCATATACGCTATTCCCATTGGACAAGAACCAAAATTAAGTAAATTTAAGAAAATTCCAGAGTGTTATTTTCACAAAAATGTGAATCCATGGCATTGTGCATTAGCAAACGTAAAATTGTTATATAATTATAGACATTGTTATGAATAAAAACCTTTATTATTATATATTATTGAATTTTATTTATAATACAAATATACTTTGAATAATATACAGGGTGTCCCACGACGAACTGCCGCGATCGATTATGGAAAAAGTATAAATAGCAAAGATCTGAAAATTTGGTAACATGCTAATGTCAATGGGAGCAATTCGGCTAAAATATTTTCAAAATGGTGGCACTTCCGGTTGTACCGGAAGTAGATATCAACTTGCTTATTTTAAATGGAACACCCTATATATTATTTCATTTTCGGATTTTACGTAAAATTCTAATCGCATTTCATGTATAATCTCCTATACCTAACTCTAACCGTTTTTGACATATTTCAAATTTTATGCCAAAAATGACGTTTGCAGGCCGAAAAATAATTATCGATTTTTCCTACATGAATGCCTTTATGATTTAATTGGGGTTGGTTTCCTTGTGGAAGGGGATCTACTTTAGTAGACTGTGTTGATAATTTGGTAATAAATAAATACAGGGTGATCAAAAACTAACATTAAAAATGAAATTGAAAAAATCGTTAAAAGTCATTTTTTTCAAATGGAAGCCCCCTATTTTTATAATTTTACCCTACTCAGCATTAAAAATAAGGGTAACTTTGTATAAGGTTGTCTATTCCGAAAATCGATAGTTTTAGAAAAAATGTCAGTTTAACATTTTTCTATTGTAAAAATCATATACGGTTTTCAAGTTTTGTTATTAGTTGGCCATGGCCGCGAGGCGCGGCCAAAAAAAACACTCGAGCACTACAGAAATGTCATTATTTCGTGCCATTTGACAATTATTGATAATAATCATGCCAGGGCGATTAAATTATACAAACGAAGATTATTTAAATTTGTTTATTATCTATGGGGAATGTAACAAAGTTTTATCAGGAACATGCGAGACATTTGCTGACAGATATCCAGATAAACAGAAACCGTCACGGAACAGTGTTAAAGGAATAATGGAAAATTGCAAAAATTCAGGGAAACAACTTATTTTAATAAATGTTCAAAATTTCCACCATGAGCTTTCAACAGAATTATATGGATTGAGCTCTTTGAGATTCCTGTTTGTAGAGCCACTTGTCTTAATGCTGTCATAGGATATGCCGCAAAATATCCCAAAATTGCAATTTCGACATTTTCATCATTGAGAATGGGTTTTCTTTTATGCATTTTTGCCTTAACAGTGCCAAAATTTTTGAAATTTTCCTATTTTCGTTTAACACTGTTCCGTGACGGTTTCTGTTTGTCTGGATATCTGTCAGCAAATGTCTCGCATGTTCTTGATAAAACTTTGTTACATTCCCCATAGATAATAAACAAATTTAAATAATCTTCGTTTGTATAACTTAATCGCCCTGGCATGATTATTATCAATAATTGTCAAATGGCAAGAAATAATGACATTTCTGTAGTGCTCGAGTGTTTTTTTTTGTCCGCGCCTCGCGGTCATGGCCAACTAATAACAAAACTTGAAAACCGTATATGATTTTTACAATAGAAAAATGTTAAACTGCCATTTTTTCTAAAACTATCGATTTTCGGAATAGACAACCTTATACAAAGTTACCCTTATTTTTAATGCTGAGTAGGGTAAAATTATAAAAATAGGGGGCTCCCATTTGAAAAAAATGACTTTTAACGATTTTTTAAATTTCATTTTTAATGTTAGTTTTTGATCACCCTGTATTTATTTATTACCAAATTATCAACACAGTCTACTAAAGTAGATCCCCTTCCACAAGGAAACCAACCCCAATTAAATCATAAAGGCATTCATGTAGGAAAAATCGATAATTATTTTTCGGCCTGCAAACGTCATTTTTGGCATAAAATTTGAAATATGTCAAAAACGGTTAGAGTTAGGTATAGGAGATTATACATGAGATGCGATTAGAATTTTACGTAAAATCCGAAAATGAAATAATATATAGGGTGTTCCATTTAAAATAAGCAAGTTGATATCTACTTCCGGTACAACCGGAAGTGCCACCATTTTGAAAATATTTTATCCGAATTGCCCCCATTGACATTAGCATGTTCCCAAATTTTCAGATCTTTGCTATTTATACTTTTTCCATAATCGATCGCGGCAGTTCGTCGTGGGACACCCTGTATATCCTATTGAACATATAAACACTACTAACAATATACTTAATAATACTACACACACATTTGAATTACATTCTTATTCTATACAAGATTTTCTATACAACTGATTCCATTCCTGTGTCACTATTGAAGTTTTATTGACATAATATAATCTTAACTTATACTGTACAATGGTAGAATCATTTATAATATTATCATCTATTTTGTAGGTAAATAAACCATTATTTATATTCATTCTTTTCCATGTTGAAGGCCAACTATCATTATTTACATTATTCACAGATAGACAAATAAATGCTTCTCGAACATTATGATCAACTTGTATGAACAAAGTATTGTTAACGAATGCTGATAGAAATAGAACTCCTACTGGTAGCATGACCATTTTCAAACTAAAATATTTTTCCAGGGTTCTTATGTTTTATATTCATCATGAACTAAATCTTTTAGAATATCAATTACATTATTAACTTGGTCATCATCAGTCTTGGATTTCTCTTCCAAAATACTTATATGTTTGTGCCCCCAAGCTAAAGTTCTAAAAGAATCTGGAATTATATAGCGTTTATCATCTTTTGGAGACAAAGCAACCTTATTTTTTAATTGTGTAAACATGTCATGTAAAATTGAATGAAAAATATTCATTTTTCTAAATTTGATCTCAGAATTTTCAACTACGTCTTTATAATCTTGTTTAGTAATGGAATTTTCTATAACATATTTTTTAACTCCCTTTGCCTTTTTTTCAGATTTCTCTTCTAAATTTACACAGTAAGCTTTAGCCCCCGTTCCATAAAAACTTGAAATTGGTTTACCTGCAAATTCATCTTTCATTCGCCCTAATACTGATTTGTTTATAGTTAAATTATGTATATTGTTTTCATTGTAATTAGAAGTGTCAAATTTCTCTAAATTGTCTTGCATATCTTTATAAAAGTTTTCAGTCTCTACTTGCAAGATCAAACTGTCTGTATCCGTGTATAACAAAATTGCTTCGTCTCCATACTTGCTTTTAATATAGTCATAATAAAAATCATATAAAACGGTTTTTGATAATTCCAAGACTGTGAAGCCAACATAAACAGGTTTATTGTAAGTAACTTTTACTCTTTCCATTTGTATCGCAACCAAGTTTTCATTAAAGACCAAACGATTTTTAAAATTTGGTTTAGCAATCAATGTCTGCGCTCCTTGTTTTTTACCAATATTCTCCCAGTGTGTGATTAATCTAATGTCAACTCGCTTGTCAATGTTTTCTAAAGATTTACCGTAAATGGCATTATTAAATAATTTATAAGTATCCTTTTCCAACTTATTTTTAGATTTGTTCCTCATTTCGGTATTTAAATCGATGTACTGTTTAAGAAATGCAGCTTGTTTAAATTTAATAACTCTATGAATTTTAGTTAATTTTAATCCATTTTGAAGCACCTGTTTCAGATTTCGGTAATGAATAACATATTTTTCTTTATGGTTTAAATTACATATTAATTTCTTTTGTTTTGAACCTGGTGCACACATATTTTCCGCCAAAAAAGGTAATTCGTTGTGTTTTACATGTAAATTTTGAGGATACTTTAAATCTACTTCCAAAACATACCCGAATTCAGCATCATCAGATATAGACATCACATCAAGGGCTTCAATTTCTTCATCGTTCAACCAAGAAAAATCACTTACGGGGAGACATTGACTCATACTATGTCCATACAAGTTAGTGGCATCCAAATACATTATAAATGAATTTGGTTTGCTTGTATCATAATTTTCCAAGAATTGATTATTAGCTTCAGCTTTTCGAACGCTGCAATGACAGACACCACCTCTTATACTATTTTTAAAAAAATGTATCATATCTATATCCGTTAATAATTCTAATTTAACATCAGTCATTTTTAACATTGAATCCCAACTTAAACCTGGTAATGTGTAATACTGTGCAGGATCTAGCTTAAAGTTATTTAAAGATATATTTCGAAAAGCTTCAAAGAAATCTGTTAATATGAGAACATCTGACAATAAGTAAATTTTGGTATAATCCATAAGATTTTGACAATTAAATAAATTCCAAATAGTAATTGCTCTATTGTAATCCGATGGACACATAGGTTCATCTTTAAGTTTATCATAAAAATGTTCAATAGCTGGGAGTTGATTTTCATGTAATTTTTCGAAAGAATCAACATAGGAATAGGGATAAACACCTTTTTTACGAATTTCATTAAACTGGTTAGGATCTTCAAAATATTTTTTAATCTCTATGCACTGATTTGGTTCCAAGCTTTCACCAAGCTTTTCCAAAGAGGAACCAACGAAACGGAATGAATCTAAAAATCTCATTTTAATAAACAGATTTTTTTCTTTATTATCCTTGTCTTTTACTTTGTCAACCAATATGGATTTTGAAAATGAAATATATTTTTCTTTGGTTTGTGCAAGTACATCAATATTATCTTCTTCACAGCACAATTGTTTAACAAATAAATGACTATCATAACCAGTTAAATTATGGAAAAAGATAGGTATAAAATTTGGAATTTTAAAATTTAGATTGCAGATACTGTGAGCTGCATTTCGAAATTTACCTGTTAAATGATCGTGATCCCTTACTTTTTCATTTTCTTCAAGTTTTTCGTTACAAATATGACAAATTGTGCTATTTTTATAAACCAGCTCTTCCTCATCTGATAAAGGAAGCATTTTCACTACAGGTTTAAGATGTTCATTATAAATTCTATGTACATGACCTTCAATTCGTTTACAAAATTCATCAGCTGCAGCTAAACCAAAATATGAATCTAATACCGACAAAGAATCATCATATGAACATTTAATGAAATAACAAAAAGCATACGGTTCATGTTTAAATGTATTTAAAGTATAAGAATTCTGTTCGTTTCCTGGTTCTTGATGCTGCAAAGGTTTTAAAAAGCATTCAAAGTCTGCATAGATAACAAATGGAACTTTTAGTTGTTTTTGAAAATTTTCAAACTGTAAAATATTTTCTGGTATATGCTGACCGTACTTATTAATTTTAATGTCGTTGGTAGGAACTTTTGTAAACAAATGATTACAATCATGTGATTGATGTTGTTTTAATTTTTCCATCGAAGTAAAATAAATTAAACAACCATCACAGAAATATTTTTTATAGCTTGTTTTATTAATTTGAGATGATACTAATCTTGACATATCCTTAATCCAACAATAATGGTTGTTTTCACCTTCACTTATCAACAACAAATTTATGTGCGCTGGAAGTTTTTTACTGGTATAATGAAGAGGACCAACCACTTCATACTTGAATTTATTATCTTCATAAACACTCTCTAAACCGTAAACATTTATAGATATTTGATTAAGCGTTTCAAATTTATGTATATCTTTCAACTTTACAGGAAACTCTATTCCTTCAAAATTTAAATACTCAAAGAAATTAGGGTATGAACTTGTTCTGTCTACATTTGTTTCAGCAGGAAACAGTGCACTTATCACACTCCATGCAAAACAATGTGAATCATTATTTTTGATATTAACAACAGCTTTTTTATTCGAAATTTGTTTTGGTAATGGTATATACGATGAAGCTCTAATAGGATTAAATTTATTTATATTAAGCTCCAAATGTAATATTTTTTCCAATGCCCAACCTGATCCATTTTCTGTGAATATTGACACCTTCTCTTTAATTTCAGACAAAAATTGTTTATAAATATCAGATAAATCTGTTGTTGAAGTTATCATCTTATTTTTCGTATTAAACGATTTAGTTTCGATTGTCTCTTTTGTTTGTAAAATATATTGTCCAAATAGTTCTACATTAATCTTAACACTTTTATGCTTAACTAACTGTTCGGAAAGTAAACTTACAAATTTTTGTTGTACTTCATCAAAAAATTCTTCAATGTCCACATACTTTTTCGATGGCAGCAACATGTAAGACACAATCCTGTTTTTAAAAGCAGAAGTTAAAATTTTCACATTGTCATCACTTTTAAGTGCACTTTTATGTAGGTTTGACCGTAAATGCGCAGCAAGTTTATTTTTCACGTACCAAGTATCACAATCTTTACATCGCGATAAAGTAAGTTTAGGTATTGGAGGTCTGTCTTCTTTAATATCTTCTATTTTAGCTTTTTTCATGGACACATCACATACCTGGGTATTAGCCTTCCTTTTTTCTCGCGAACAAGATGGTCTCATGGCACACGATTCTCTTTTATGTCTATGCACGTTAGATTGATGCGTAAAACTCTTGTTGCATTCACTGCACTGATACATCTTGAGAACCCAGAAAACAGTTCTTTTGTAAAAATTCTTGGGATATTTTATCTGGTTTCACAACACTTTGCACAATACTGTTTTTGCAAACTAAAATTAATATAATATCAACTAACCGCTGAGGATATATAGGTAACAAGGAGAAAGCACAACTGTCGAGCTCAAGGTGCGACTGCAGAACGAGAAGCGAAGAGAGAATATAAAGAGAATCCGTGTGGGCGGGGCATGCCCATGCGCATCTCTATTGCGCAGATGTAAAAAAAACGAAAAATATAAAAAACGTTTTTTTTTTTTTTTTTTTTTGAGCCGCCTTTTTTTTTTTTTTTTTTTTTTTTTTTTTTTTTTTGAGCCGCCATTTTTTTTATATGCGCAGTAGACCAAAATGCGTACCACGCGCACACCGAGCGTGCTAGACATGCGCACGGAGTGTTAGGAGATGTACTTTGGTGTGTACATTCCAACCCACCCACTTTTAAGAATTTGTTGTTTTGGGCGGGTCTACCGCTCTACATATGGGGTCTGTATTGACCTGTGTATTGTTCGAATTAGTACAACACTTGCGTTTTAACCGCACTTACCCTTTTAAGTAACGCGCTGTAATACGATGAAATGAGTGAAGCTTTGTGTAATGATGTTTAACGATTTAGAGTGGGGGGATTTGGTGGTGGTGGGATGCTGTAAATCCATGGATTAATGAATAATACTTCTAATTATTTGTTTGACATTTATAAAACATATATTAAAATACAGGTTTATTTTTGAACAAAAATAACAGTGAGTTTATCTACATTAGTCTACTTTATGTTTCTATAGCACACGAAACATGACTTCTGGGATACAGGAGGACCATCGAATTGTGTGCTCCAGTCAGGACGATTATAATGAAAAAAACATGGCAATTTAATTTGAAGATCAAAACTTGATTTATAAGACATTGGTAATTTTCCCCATACATCCAAGAGTTCCAAAGGATCTGCATAATTAATTAAATATTCCAAAGGTAACATTTCTAGTTCATCTGTAGTAAAATCTATCAAGGTTTTCTTTCCGCTTACATGACTAAACATTACATTTGCTGTTGGACAAGACATAGTTTTCCTTTTTTGCTTCCAATTCTTGAACTTTCTTTCTCTGTTGAGTTCGAAACTTTTTTTTAGCACTCTTAGATAGATTGGGAGGTGGATTGATTATTATCAAATTGTTTTCTATGTACTCTTGTGGATTATAGCTTTCGCAATGTTCTGTGTCCCATGAATAATCAATAGGGACTGCTACAGACATCGTTGTGAATTGTGTTAAATACTGCAAATATTGAGAATTTATAGCAATAAAAGTGGTGTGGCGGGTAGGAGGAATGGATTTGATATACGAGTGGTAGGATTTGGTAGTGTGAAGAGTGCGTGTTGTGGAATGGTTTTAAGCTCCTGAGAGGAGAGGGGAGAGGAGAGGGGAGAGGAGAGGGGAGAGGGGAGCGGAGAGGAGTGGTGTGAAGAGTGGGGGGATTTTGGTAGTGTGAAGAGTGGGGGGAATTTTTGGATATATATCCTGTTTGGTAGTGTGAAGAGTGGGGGGATTTCCTGGAATTGAATGCAGTATATCCATATATAACCATGTAAAATGGATATATATCCATGGATATATATCCATGGATATATATCCATGGATTGGATTGATCTAGAAGCTGTGAAAACTAACTACTGTAGTTGTTTTTATCTATTTATTTTGACCTCATTAACAAAAAAAATATATTTTCTACGACAAAGTTTCACACAAGATTCGAAACTTGTAAAACGTGATACTATTGGTTGTGACATCACATGTCATGTAAATAAAAGTATTATAATGGCTGGGACATGGTAAATTACAGTGTTAATTTATAGAATTATACATAAATTACTCTGTAATAAAAAAATAACCGTAACACAAATAAGAATTACTGTTTGGGCAAATAAGGCGGCTCTCCACGTGCTACTCGTCTTAAAAGAGCCGTTTTACACACAACAGAATTATAGCGAAAATTTATCTCATAATATTGCCGAAATTTTTCATCAAAGTTATTTGTTGTATTTTTCATACAAGAATGCTTACCAAAATTATCATGGACATTTTCAGCTTAAAAATATGGAACATGTTCTATATTTTTATGAATACAATTCAGAAAGTGCGCGAGGATCGTCGCAGATCAAAAGTTTGGTACTGATGTGACGCCACCAGATGTAAACAAACATAACCTGTTTGATTTAACGGTTATTTTGCATTTGTTATGGTGATCTATGATTTTGTTTATTATTGTGATTGCCTATTCAGAACGTAAATTACGTATAATAATAAAAACTATTATCGTGGAGTAGAGAAGAAGTGACAATGCTTATAAACGAGTATAGGAAATGGCCTAACCTCTGCAGAGTCAAATCTAGAAATTACAAAAATTTTACTTTTGTATCAGCATCTTGCTAGCGTAGAAGCACAAAACACAAATCGATTTTGAGGTTATGTTTAATTTTCAGTTTGTTGAAACTGCACTAAGCATGCGCATCAAACAAATAATTGCCACATTTAATTTGCTGGAAACTGTTGACAAAAATTTACTTAAAATTATCGTTAACATTTTCGCAGTAATTCTGTTGTGTGTAAAACGGCTCTAAAGGCACACCTTGGTATCAAAAGTTAAATTTCACGTCTGATTGGGTCTAAATCGGGTAGCTTATATAACGCTAGGAAATGTAGATGTTTTGTGTTGCGTAATTGGGGTCATCCATTACGTCACACAAATTTTATCGTTTTCTGACACCCTCCTCGTCCTTGTCACAAGTAATCACATTCGTGTGGCCTGTGACCATGGATCTATTATAATAAGGATTCGATGTTCCGTATACTGTGACCGTATCGAACGTGAAGCCTTATATTTGTTGTTTGTTTTCTCTTGGGGGAACAGTTTACAAACTTTAAGGAAATACCATAGGAAATACGTAATTGAATCAAGAATGGTAGTAGAAAGAGATAAAATAGCATTGGAGTGTTGGAGCTCAGAAGTGTTGCTGTCTGTGCTGGTTGCTTAGGAAAACGGCTGAACCTCGGTCTGAACACTCGTTTACACGTACGTCTTTGTCTAATGAACTAGAAAAGAAAAAGAGCGACTTATAGATTTATAAATGACTCGGAGCGACTTTAAATAAACACCTTTAGAAATAACATAACCTATAAATAATAAATCCTTTTTAACTTAAATTTATTATTATTTCGCAGAAAATAAAGTATTTTAGGGCTTTTATTACTTTTAGTAAATATTGTGATGCTTCTAACGTATTTTTTGTACAAAAATATAAGGTAAAATAAGATGTGGCCAACGTTTACAAATTGTGTTTACAGTGTCGCTTAGAATGGTTTGTTTTGGGCTCAAAGAATGTTAAATCATCCCGTATCCATTCTTAATAAATCCATACCTATGACAGACGGACGGACGGACACCGAAGTGATTCCCATAGAGGTTCCGTTTCACGGAACACTAAAAAGAGGCTACTTTTATTTGGCCCACAGTGTACCTACATATTAGTTTGATAGATCTAATATTTATATATTCTTGTAGTAAAATTTATTTCACAAGACCTTACATAGAAAGCAAATATTTGTTTTATTCATAATATTTTGTAGCTAACATTTTTGAATAGGTATTACAATATTTATTTTATAAGATTCACTATTGAAATCCTCTGTACTTATACAAAGCCCCTCCCATGGATTTATTATATAAAAGGATACGGGATGATGTAACATTCTTTGAAGCCAAAACAAACCATTCTAAGCGACACTGTAAACACAATTTGTAAACATTGGCTACATCTTATTTTACCTTATATTTGTGTACAAAAAATACGTTAGAAGCATTACAAGATTTACTAAAAGTAATAAAAGCCCTAAATTACTTTATTTTCTGCTAAATAATAATAAATTTAAGTTAAAAAGGTTTTATTATTTATAGGTTATGTTATTTCTAAAGGTGTTTATTTAAAGTCGCTCCGAGTCATTTATAAATCTATATAAATCTATACGTCGCACTTTTTCTTTTCTAGTTCATTAGACAAAGACGTACGTGTAACCGAGTGTTCAGACCGAGGTTCAGCCGTTTTCCTAAACAACCTGCACAGACAACAACACTTCTGAGCTCCAACACTCCAATGCTATTTTATCTCTTTCTACTACCATTCTTGGTAGTAATTCGTAGTCTTGTCTATGTTCGTAGTTCGTAAACTGCTCCCCCAAGAGAATAACAAACAACAAATATAAGGCTTCACGTTCGATACGCTCACAGTATACGGATATCGAATCCTTTTATATAATAAATCCATGGCCCCTCCCAAACCCATCTATTACCGAAATTAAGCATTAAAGCACGTAACAACATATAGTTTCCATAAAACATATTTAATTTCTTTTATCCATTACTTCAGGATTTAAACATCTTGTAAGAATCAACCATATATGTATACACTACATTTAAAAAATCCGCGGCACTATTTTTTTTCTCTTGTATCATTTTAAAATTACAGATTATTCCACAAAGCCTGCATCATTAATTTTAAGTTATATTAATTATTACAAATTCCTAATTTAACGTGCTGTAAAAACTTACAACAAATTCGAGTTGATTTATTATTTATGTTTCTTATTAATGTTGTTTAAAAGTTTACGAAGGATACACAGAAGGATTTTTTGATGTTGTTTTGACGGTAATAAATTTAAAGAGATAGATATCGGGTGTCCGAAAAGTTCGATGTCACGCCTTAAAAAGCGTTAAAACGGTTTTTATTGGTTCTGAACGAAACTAAGAACTGTTATTATGGAATACTGGATCTAAAGAACTTATATTGTTTCAGTTAACGTCAAAGGGTTAGAAAGCTTGATGGAAAAAATTTCTGTTTACTTCGATATTTACTAGGGTGTCCGTTATTTACTAAGTTGATTTTTTTTATTGCGACGCCCCCTAAATTTTTAGTTTATCGTCTAAAAAAAAATGTCAGACCAAAATAAGCCCTTAATATTCAGAATAAACCTTGCCCTAAAGACGATACATTTCCCATTTAAATTACATGGGATTTTACCACCTTTAACAATTAATTTTTTTTTCTCGGACAAGACGACTTATGGCAATGAGGCACACATATTCTTATAGGAAATTGAACGCTCTACAAAAAAGGTCTCTTATAATTTTTCGATTAATTCGCTCCTTCAAAAGTTATTCAAGGTACTCAATGCGACTTAGCGCGCTTGCGTGAATAGAAAATCCGTATGTTGGCGGAACTGCTTGTAGTGTAATTTTGAGTCACTTACTGTATTGAAGGGAAATTTCATGAAAGTATACAAAAATTTATGAAATGCAATAAAAATTAGTTGACTGCGTGTTATAAATGAATAGTCTCAAAAATGATTCAAACTAGAACCAGCTACCTGTTATGCGGTATATTATTTTCCATGTTTAAAATTTTTTTACCCTAATACCACCAGAATTATCTATTTTTAGAAATAAACTAATAATAATTTTTATCGAAATAATAATCACTTTGCCGTAAAAGTAAAAAAATCTGAAAATTTACATAGAGTTCAAATTTCACCTTGAATATCTTTTGAAGAAGTGAATTAATCGAAAAATTATAAGAGACCTTTTTTGTAGAGCGCTCAATTTCCTATAAGAATATGTATGTCTCATTGCTATAAGTCATCTTGTCCGAGAAAAAAAAACATTAATTGTAAAAAGTGGCAAAATCCCATGTAATTTAAATGGCAAATGTATCGTCTTTAGGGCAAGGTTTATTATGAATATTAAGGGCTTATTTTGGTCTGACATTTTTTTTTAGACGATAAACTAAAAATTTAGGGGGCGTCGCAAGAAAAAAATCAACTTGGTAAATAGCGGACAGCCTAATATTTATAGTCTTAAAAATCGGCTCCCTGCTATACTATTTTTTTCATTATTGTTTCTCGATCCTTTGCTATAAAAAAGTCTTTCCGGTGTAATAATCAGCACATATCTATCATGGTGGACGACTCATCTAACTTCCATCCCTAGGCCAAGCAGCAGAGCAAAATATTAGTTATTTTTGGACATTAATCCTATCAGAAAACCGCCTGTGCCATCATCTGAAAGACGATCCGTAGATGATTCCTGTTATATTTCCAACTCTGCAATTTTTTCCATTCATTTGTTATAAATAAACATTTTTAAGCAAAAAAACGCGATTTCTTTAGTTTTTTGCTTATAAAATGGAAAGTAATGAAGCAATCTTAATGACGTAAATAGATGATTTGTAGAGAATAACAATACAAACAAAATGAGAGGCCGAACATCCCGATCAGATAAGTAGCAACGGAGAAAGTCCGGAAAAACCGGAAAATTAAGAGTTTATAAAAAAATTCATAATTCGGCAATTTTTAAACTTAGAGGGCTCAAACTTTGGAAAAATGTAGTAATTTATAGCTACTTTATATGTGCAAAACCCCGACACTGTCCGACGATCAGTTTTGCCACAATCGTCATTTTAATTTTTCAATACACTATTTTGCAACAGGTCTCGATGCTCTATGGATCGTCCGATTTTAATTATTGAAACGGATTTGAAAAGTACAAGTTTAATTGAACAAAATGTATATTTTAATTTTTCCATAAAATGCTAGGAATGCTGTTGAAAATGGCCGAGCGTGCGAAAGCGGTCGACTAATGGGTAGAGCAGAGGAGCGAAGGAGAGCCGCTTTCGGCCATTTTCACGTATCTTTACGTGCATTTTCAACCGGTTTCGTAGCATTCTATGGAAAAATTAAAATATACATTTTGTTCAATTAAGCTTGTACTTTTCAAATCCGTTTCAATAATTAAAATCGGACGATCCTTAGAGCATCCAGACCTGTTGCAAAATAGTATATTGAAAAATTTAAATGGCGATTGTGGCAAAACCAATCGTCGAACAGCGTCGGGGTTTTGCACATATAAAGTAGCTATAAATTACTACTTTTTTCCAAAGTTTGAGCCCTCTACGTTTAAAAATGACCGATTAATGAGTTTTTTAATAAACTCTTAATTTTCCGGTTTTTCCTGATTTTCTCCGTTGCTACTTATCCGATCGGGACGTTCGGCCTCTCATTTTGTTCGTATTTTGATTCTCTACAAATCGTCTATTTACACCATTAAGATTGCTTCATTACTTTCCATTTTATAAGCAAAAAACTAAAAAAATCGCGTTTTTTTGCTTAAAAATGTTTATAACAAATTAATGGAAAAAATTTCAGAGTTGGAAATATAACAGAAATCATCTACGGATCGTCTTTTAGATGATGGCACAGACGGTTTTCTAATAGGTTTAATATCACGACAAATCGTTCTATTGCTTGGCCTACCTATATATCAATGCTGGCGTACCCCAAGGTTTAGTCCTGGCACCCCCCTAACTACGCCTATGGCACATCATTTGGCGGGTTTTAAATAACGCGAGAATCCGTGATTGGTCTAAAATGGTATCTATTGGATTCGACATCAACGGTTATTTGTGTGTATATATAGCGAAAGTAGAAAATCATTTTTACGTAAAAACATCACTTTTGACAAACAAAAAATTACCTAATAGATTTTTACTTTCATTGTGTATTATTTCTGACAAGTATTGTATTAAAACAAATTAATAATTACCAAGAAAAAGTACACGTATCTGTAATTACACACTTTAAATCAGAAACACGTATTATTTACAATAACAATTAGTATAAAAAATATCGTGGGCGTAACGCTTTAGCTCTAATATCCTTCATTTAAATTTAAATTTTATTACTCAAGCAAACCGAGTACAAATACAAGAATTAATTATTTTTAATGCCATTAAATAATAAATAAAAACTTTCAGTTTTTTTAATAGCTTTTCCTGCTAATCTCTGGTGTTGTACTCGGTAGTTTGCATATCGTGTGTAGGGAGGAAAATGATATATCGATATCTATTTTAATGCGTTTTTTTTGTCAAAATGTCAATTTAGCCTCTATGCCATATGACTTAAACCTGAACAAACTTCTTCCAGTCCGCCGGACGTCGTACAGTATCATACCGGGGTAACTTTTACTCTTGAAGAGTTGTATTATCATGTAACACCAGAAAATAGTCGATTTTCAAAAATATAACCATCAATAAATGGCGCCAAAAAATTTGCTTGGAATAAAAATTTAAGTATGCCATGAAACCCAAGAATACCGAATATCTTTAACGGCGTGTTCCATTTCTAATATTGATTACGGTTCGTTTGTCCTATTTATACCGGTAATCTAAAAAATAAGTAAAATAAGGGCCACAGTTCCTGAAAATTAAACAGGGCGTCCGAAAAGTCTTAGTATGGGCAATTGCTATTAGTAAAGATAGAGAGACCAAATTTGAGGTGGATCTTATTGGTTAATAAATTAACTTTTTTATGTAATTTAACATGTGGGCATTGCCGCTAGGGAGTTGATGTCAAAAATTTTAAATGCCACCCTATATCGTGTGGTACCTCATTTAAAAGGTCTTCAGAAAAGAAACATTTTGTCACAAACCCGAGGTTCGTATCTTAATTCGTTTTTAAATGGCATGCCTATATAAATTAAAGATCGTGAAAAAAATTAAAAACTGAAGTACCTTTATTCCTCTTATTACTTTAAAAGTTGTTCAAAATGACCATCATGAACTTCTTGCCAGTAATAAAGTCGATCTTGGAACTCTGCCAAAAAGTATATAACACCTGCCATTCTCGAAAATGTGAGAAGTTAGTTCCAAAATCGACTTTATTGCTATCAAGAAGTCCATGGTGGTCATTTTGCACAACTTTTAAAGTAATAGGAGGAATAAAGGAATTTCAAATTTCAATTTTTTTCAGGATTTTTGAAGACTTGCCATTGAAAAACGAATAAGGATACCGACCTCGAGTTTACGGTAAAATACTTGTATTTTGAAGACCTTTTTATGTTCTGACAGCCCACGAAGACCGAAGTCTAAGTACTATGTACCGTGGGTGTACTGGGGGAATCCGTCTCACACAGCCAGAGCTGGAAACATCCGTAGGGACTTCACCAGCCCTTTAAGAGGATGTGTGGGGTGGTACCACCTCGGTCGACGAAGAAATCCTCTACCACCTTCCAATTTAACAATCACAAAATATCCATGGTCGAAGCGGGATTCGAACGCGCGCCTCTCGGTTGCAAAGCTGGCACCGTACCAACTCGACCACCGGAGACCTATACCATTTAAAATGAAGTACCACACGGCATAGGGTTGTGTGTAGCATTTAAAATTTTTGACCTCAACTCCCTAGCGTCACCTCTCAAGGGGGTTGAAAAAGTTAAATTACATAAAACAGTAGATTTATGAACCAATAAGAATCACCTAAAATTTGGTGTCTCTATCTTTACTAATAGCAAAGATATTTGCCCATACTAAGACTTTTCGGACACCCTGTATATTATCACTGTTACCACTGAAACCGGCCTAGTTAGTCGTTTTTTTGGTAAATAAACACCATTTTATGTCATTAGCTTGTTGCCATAAAGAAAAAAAGTTGGTTCGAAAAAGAAATGAATCAAAAATTGTACAGTTTTCACATCATAATCCAGAGTTATTAACTTGTTTGTACTTACTGAAACCTTTAAATTTTTGCTTACAAAGTTACTAAACTAGCTAATTTGGTTGGATTGGATTGGACTAGTGCATAATACCATTTTTAACTCACTCATAGGTCACGTGTCATAAATCTTCATCGCTTAAGCTCAGAGAAAGTTAAAAGTCTTTACAAGATAATCCTTATGTTGTTCACAAATTAACGAAATGGGGAAATAAAAATGTACCTACAAATCACAAACATAATTTTGAGGTTAGGTTGTAATTTATTCATTTGTTCGCACCAAAGCCGTCTCCGTACTAAATTGGATGTTTCAGGAACCTCTATGTCTCAAGTTTTTTTATGGCTTACTTTTATATTTTTTTATTCCGAGCAAATATTTTTGGGCGCTATTTTTCTATGGTTATGTTTTTAAAAATCGACTAGTATTCAGTGCTACGTGACAGTACAACTATTCAAGAGTAAAGTACCCTCGGTACGATGCTGTATGTCCCCCGTAAAGTAAAACACCTTTTTTATGAAAACTGTGATTTTTGCAAAACTTTTTAATATTTTTGGACAACACTTGGCACATCATTGTCGGTAGAGTTTTTCACAACACTGTATATCGACAAAAATATTTTTCCATTCCTACTCCTATTGCATAATACAACTTTTTTACATTGTAAATTTGAGAAACTATTTTTTGACGAATATGGACAAGTAACCTCAATCCGAATGTTTGCTATAAACAACAAATTATTTTATTGTTGACTGTAATAGGTAATTAAAAAAAGTTGTTTCTCATTTTGGACTTAAAACGGAGAATGTTGAAATCGCCGCTATACAGACCTTTTATTGTTTCGAATGTAATTTTCTCTTTTTTAATGTTAATCAATTTTTAGTTTCGTAACTTATAAATCAAATTTTTATAACACTAATATTGATAAATTTCTAAAATTTTTATAACCGGATTCACTGTTACTAAGACCGGTCTTATTTGATAATCAATAAACTGACAAATATGAGAATAAGACAACTAAGTTTTGTACCATGAAGTTATTTAGGAGTATTTTGGCAAGTTCAGAAAGAAAAGGGCATTGTAACTAACGTCCTCACGATAACAGATAAAATGAGGTACATATTCTTACAAATAAACTTTTATTGAAACCAATGATATATTTTGAATTGAATTTAGAATAGGGTATTACTGGCGCATCAAAAAATTGTTATATTTAAACGATCTATTAAAAACCAATGAAACCCTATATTTCAAGCAATCTTCCAACCTATTGGTTAACAATGATAAACTAATGAAAGAAACCAAATTTGTATTGTGCAATAAGGAATAGAGTGTCATTGAGTTAATTGACATCCAATTAAATATACGATAGTGTTTTTTCTGTGTAAGCTGCGAAAATCTTTGGATAAATGGGCACCAAAACTTACATTATCTAAATATGTCTGGCACTTGATCAGTTTTTATAATAAAACGGTCCGCAAACGGTAAAAAAATATTTTGTATGCAGTTGGGGAAAAAATCAAGACAATGCCAGTTAATATATTTCAAGAAGCTCTTCTTAATCTTTTATTTATCTCTAACTGTACCGATAGTACCGACATGTCCGAATCTAACAGTCTAATGGAAATATCAGCAGTACCGACATTGGTCCTGCAAGTAACGTTACAAATGGCGTAATTGGGACTTCAATCGGCTCAACAACAAATGCGGTTCGCCTTATAGCGGTGATTGCCTAACCTAATATAGACGGCGGTTGTGTCGACCCACGCCGATATACGGGGTGTTACAACGTTTGATATTCGATTTAAAGTTCAGATCTTACAGGTTCTGGTATATACAACTAAATCTAGTTTTGATTTAAGTCGGGTTTGATAATTACAAGAGAAAAATTGTGACAGGAACGTCAAATTAATCTCTATATTATTTCGACACAAATAACCCATTCTCCCTCATGCAACAAACATTATTAAGTGTTATTATGGTTTACGAATGTTAACGTGTTTGGTTTAATCTTGGCGTACACTAAGAGAGTTGTGCTTTTTAATAAATAAATGAATTTTATAGTTATCAGTTTTTCAATAGTGCTGACAGTAAAAAAATACCGTGAATTCTTGCAAGAATTGCATTTAGTTAGTTAGTGGAATGTTTTTTCATCGATGACTATACCTACTATTTTATTAGTGATAAAAATAACTGTGTTCGTTTTTCAATAGGACTAAAAAAATATGATCACATATCACCTACCTTTAACAAACATAATATAATTAAATTAGAAAAAAGACGCGAAATCCACTTATCCTGTTTTATATATAAAATAATTTTAACTCAGAAACCTAGATATTTATTTGAAAAAATTGAATCCAGGAATAATATTCATAATGTTAATACTAGAAATCAGAACGCAGTAGAAATACGCTCTAGCTGAAGATGAGGATTTATCTATTTCAAAAGTTCTTATTATGATATCAAAATTAAAAATCATTAATTTAAAAGCACCAGCCATTAAATTATTACGTATGATTTTAAATAAATGGGGTACACCTGAGCAAACCCGAGCAAATCCGAACGAAAATTATAGGCTATGGGTGGGTACAATATGTAGAAATGTATATCAGGAGATCCAGTTCACCCATACTTGTCAGTTTAAAGCGCAATTGACACAGTGTGAAGCAACATGATGCACGTAAATTATTGAAGTTGTCAGTCCTTTCATGTAATTCACTACGTCAGTAAGGACTCAACATCATACTGAAAAATATAAGTCTTCGTTTAAATATACATCTTCTGTAATTTTTAATAATATTCCTTTTAGTCTAAGGGGCTTAAGCTATATGACTTTTAAAAATAATATAAAAAATTATTTAGTAGGGGTAGGATTGGAAGAATGATTTCTTATAAATCAAAATCCTACCTATTTATGCCAACTAGTATACTACTGTCATTTTTTGGTTTTCTTTTTTACTTTTATCAATTTTATATTTATATTTAAATTATTCTTATTGGCATAAATAAACATCTTTATTATTATTATTATTATAAGTGTGTTATACATTACCTTTCTAGAGGAAGTGAATTTCACAGAGAAGTTACTTTAAAGTAACAAAAAATAAGTTGTCAGTTTTTAATAGTGCGGATAGTGACAAAATACCGTGGAATCTTTCAAGTATTGTGATTAATTTTTTTAATGCATCTTTTGCTAATTATACTTATTAATCAAGCATTGGTTTCTTGCATTAAATTAACGGCTGTACTGGTGTGTTATGAAATTCACTCGTCGATCACTGCCGCACTGAGGTATAGGCGCACACGGGAAATTGGTGAAAACATGAAACACAGCTTTGCCACAACAAAAAGAGACGGACGACAGGGACAGCGAGCAAGAGCAAGATAAGAAGTTGTATTTGTATTTCGTAGTTGTCAAGAGTTCTTTGATGCCGGTAATTTTTCACATATTTTAGTGTTATACGTTATAATATTGACGAAAACCGTTTGTTTATCCGAATAATATTACCGAACGCAGAAACCTTCCAAAAAATAAGTAATAAGTAGTGATTTAACACTTTTATATGGCGCAGTCGTTGAAAGAACTTTCACGAAGTTTGTTTTGAACTCGGTTATCAACCATTTATTATTTAATATTTTTTGGAAGCAGAAAGAAGAAGAAGTACATCATCCCATTTAAAATTCCAGGGCTACCCAACCCCTCAAAATAGGTAGAGGGGGTAAATGTCAAAAATATGTTTAAATATGTCCCCATCTCCTTATTAACTCATCAACATTTCATGAAAATATTTTAAGCCGTTTATGAGATATCGCCTTGTAGCACTTTAAATAACACCCTGTATATATACTTTTCGTTGATAAATATTGGTAAATGACAGTCAACTTATTTAAGAGAAAAGTATGCCACGTAGGGTTACTTATTTTACTGACTGTGGACATCTTTTTGTTACCGCGATTAACAAGCGAGGAGGTACAATCGGATTTTATTATTAAAGTCGGTTCATTTGACACTTGACAGTAGGGGTTTTAAGGGTGACTGCTGAAAGGCCCAGTTATACAAGGTGGCAGTTCTATAGACGTATCAAATTTTTGTAAAGAGCAGATTAAAAGAAAACAAAGTACAAAATACAATGTTAATTTGCTGGATGAATTATATATCACGGAAAATCATTGTTTTTTGCACATGATTAAGCAATAACAATATAACAGTAATAAGCACTAGATATGCAAACAAAAACTACAAGGCAATTTTTCAATACAGTAATTCGCTAGAAAATGATTGCAAGTCCTTAAAAAATACCTACGAAGTAGAACACATTAATTTTAATAAACAGATGCTGACGTCTACCTCACCCAGTATATCAAACAATCAGTCTTGTGTAACTGCCAGAAAAGTATGTGAACCGGCTTTATTTATAGGTTAAGTTTTTGTTTTGGTATGTTGTCAGAAAGAATTAGATACGAAATTAGAAAAATCCAATTAAGGTAGAATTATGGCTTGGTAGATTTAAGATTAGGGAAATGGTTTAAATAAGACTTCACTGGAGAAATAAGACTGTTGCTAAGATAATCAGTAAAGAAGGCAGAAATTTTAATAAAATTAACTTTTATTCAAAGAATGAAAACGTATTCAACGAAAGAACAATCTCTATATATAATACTAGCTTGCGCCTGCGACAAACACGTGTATAATCATTTATTTTTTGGAGTACTTCTATGAAGTTTCAAGGTAATAGGATATTTTTTCTTCATACAAACTTTCTACTCCCTTATGACCCCTGTAGGGGTTGGATTTTGAAAAATCCCTTCTTGGCGAGTCATTATAAATAAAACTACTGACCAAATTTCCCATTTATAGCTTCAACGGTTTCGGCTCGGCGATGATGAATCAGTCAGTCAGTTAGTCAGTCAGTCAGGACATGTTATTATTATTATATATATATATATATATATATATATATATATATATATATATATATATATATATATATATATATATATATATATATATATATATGACACAAAACTGTGATACTTCTTACCAATTCCATAACGTTAGCGAGTCGTCTTACTGTGAACCAGAAAAGGAAAACATCTTCGAAACAACACAATAACATCCATGTCCTGTAGGACGGCCGGGCTCATCACTTTCGTGTGCCGCCTATCCTCCACATGCAGTCTTGCCTTATGAGCAAGAAATGGGGTTTACGGGTTTTTACGGCCTTTCTACGGAGCTCTTTACCTTTCGGCTAGAGTCTCTAAAGATCCCCCTCCGGGGTTCGCGTAGGGTCCAAACTCATTCACCTCTCTACATTCCACAAAACATTGCGTTGTTTCGTCTAGCTGTTTCGTCCTTTCTGGGACTCATCAGGAGCGCGTGAGCGCCCCTGAGAGGGGGACGCTAATCGCTCGACAGCTTTATTAGTTAATCAAAGCAGGTCGTTAGTGTTCGAACCACCTCCACGCATCGTCACGCGGAATCCGAATAGTTGTTTGGACTTGGGATCGTTTTGACTCTCTGTGAATCATATATATATATATATATATATATATATATATATATATATATATATATATATATATATATATATATATATATATATATATATATGCTTGGGTAATTCATACCAAAACGATATTTAAAAGCCCTAGAACTTTTATCTGAAACGTTTTTCGCTAGCTTGTCTAATTGTGAAAATAATCAGCCATTCCGGGGACTTTTTACACACACTTCTTCGTTTTTTCTACAAAAGACGAAAATAAGCCTTAAACATCAACCGCCCGAAAACATCAAGAGGTAACGTTTGATGCATTTTTAGATACCATCCGTCTTAAAAATATAATTTGGCTGATTTACATATCGGCGTCCCGTCCCAAGCTGGAGCTTAAAGCTTTTAAATATAAAAAAGATTAAAATGTTTTTCTTTTAAGGAATACCAAGATTGAAATCGATTACTCCGGGCACTTGATGAGAGGACATAGGTACCGTCTCTTTTAGTTTAAATATTTGGTAGATTTAAAAAGACATGGAAAACACTTCCACAATGTTGATTATCTAAAATACATTTAGATAGATTTATGATTGTAAAAGAACATATACCCTATTATATCCAGTAGATCGATTCGTCGTAATTAAAGGTAAACATTTTGAATACCGGATTGTTAATTCAAAAAATACAGTATTTTTACGGGTTTGGGGCCTTGCCTATTTCAGGCATATTACAAACTGTACCGGATGAGTCATTGATTGAGCGGAGAAATTTTATGTCTTGAAGATAAGATTTGTCGATAAGCTTTTGTCTTTTGTGTTAAAGTATTGTTGGATATTCTCATATACGTATTAAATAAATATACCACGGGCTCCCCATTTACCCAATGTGCGGTTTTTGATGCCAACAATATGAAATGGAGATATATAATCTCGCATGAGTCTATCCTTTCTTCAGATATTTCGTAAACTGCGATTGCGCTAAATTTTGTGTTGCTATTGGCAATCTAACGGCGCCACGCTTCATAAGTTTCATGACAGGGCTGGTTTTTTAGTATAATTGAACTAGTTTATGACTTTCTGTACATCAGGGCATAAGTTAGAACACTTCAAAATCAACCACAAGAACACCGAATACAAAATACAAACGACACGAAGAAAAAATGGCGAATGGCGATCCAACTGTAAACTAAAAAAAAAACAGAAAGCTGAAAAAAGCCGAAATATACGCACAACAGCCAATGATTAGTACAATTCACCATCTAATTCAGTACTATTTCTGACCAATGAAAAAATTCGTTTTAACGCATGCGCTTATACAGAAATATCAGAAGAAAGGATAGACTTATGCGAGATTGTATATCCCTATTTCACATTGTTGGCATCACGAATTCGAGACAACCAGCGGAATATTTATTTAATACGTATATTATGGATATTCTGCTCATTTTAAAAATACTTTGAATTATACAGGGTGCGTTCAAAAAGTAGGGTCTCAAAAAATTAGATCATTTTAAATGGGATTTGAATGGATTATTGAATTTTACGTGTAATTTCATAACTTTTTCACTAGGTTTAAAATACGAAAAAGTCATAGTTTTCACGACAATTCGACTTGTAATGAAAATTTAGCATTTGCAAGCATCTCTTTGCTGTGAGAATACTACTTAAATTTTGTCAAAAAATATATCCACCATGAAATATTTGACATCTCGTTTACAGGGTGTTTTATTTCTAGGCCCAAAGTCATAAAACTTCTAATTAAGAAATGTCACTTTTATCAAATGGAACACCCTATATATTTTTATAATATAAGTTTTCAAAATATTTTAATTGACATTTTGAATACAATAGATAATGGGTACTTCCCTTCGCGGTAGAAGTAAAAACCTGTGGGTAAAACTAACTAAATACAAACATAGATATCTTTACATTTACATTAAAATGTAATGACAACATTATTTTTGGAACTGTAACACCCAAAAAAAAAAACAGTTTCTACATCTAAAAAATACGTTTATATAAGCATTGGTTCTCAAATGCTTCTTTTTCGAGATACAGGGTGTTTAATATTTTCTTTTTTAAATACTCCTTTTTAATTTCTCGAAAATGCGTTAAGATATTGACATGAATTTTGGTACACGCCAGTATGTAATCAAAGGGTACCTTTACGTATAAAAATTTATTTTCTAAAGTACTTGCATCAGTGGCGTGCGTGAGGGTGAGTCTTTATTTTTAGCGAAAACAATGGCACACCACTGTTTTTATGCAATATTGATTGGGTTGTGCTCTTGAAGCCCAATTAATTCTGCGTGAAAACTGTCTCCTATGCTTTTTTGTTCTGACGCACCGTTTTCGTGATAAAAATTAATTTATTTCCTACAATAAAAACAAATAATGAAAATGATTTTTTAAAAATATTTTTTGTTCAGGAAACAGTGCATTTTGATTTAAGTTTATAGTAGATGCTGGAAATGGTTTCTCCGTGCTTCAATACATGCTCTAAATCGTCTTCGCATATTTCTCCTAACTCTTCGGAATACTTGAGGTGTGAAAATATTAAACACCCTCTATCTCGAAAAAGAAGCGTTTAAGGATCCATGTCTATATAAATTTATTTTCATATTTTTAGATGTAGAATCTACCCTTAAAGTTTCTTAACATCTTTTTGTAACATCCTGTATACATACGAACATCTATAAAATTTTAACTTTCGTGTTTATATTTCCATCAATAAAAGTTGAACAAAATCGCTGTGAGGTAGGTACTGCTAACTTACGGCAGTACTTAACTGGACATTGGTCTCCACTTTAACTGATTTTGCACCGATAAAACAATCAGTGGCCAATTAGTGTAAACGGTAAGCAGTATCTCTTTATAGTACTGAGTATCACTAGTTAATATAAAATAATGTTTTTCATAATTCTGTTTAAGTCATTAAATATTTGCGCAATAATTATGCGGGACGCTGAGTGTTATACGAGTAATAAAATGTTTCATGTAACTTGTTTTGTACATGTTACAAGTCTCAAATCAAGAGCTGGATAATAGACGCAGATACACAGATACACCTGGCCCTTTCCCAAGACCTTCAATTAATCTTTGACTGGGGTACCAAGAACCAGGGGCGCGCCAACGAAATTTGCCGCCCGGGTGCAAGATGTTATTTGCCGCCCCTGTATGTATGTCGACAAGAAAACACAATAAAATTTTATATGTATTTAAATATGTCATATTTTTAAATCCATTTGAAAATTATTATTTGACTGCAAAAACTCACCGAATCGCCGGGGAAGAACCCAATTTCATGGCATAATCGTGATCGGGAAAGAACCGTGATTTATAGCAGTGATTAATTTATTGTAGGTACTCGTTAGTGATGTGATGCGCGATATTTCACGAACTGTGATTTTTCCACTGATATCAAAACATGATAAACGTTTTTTTATGATTATTATTATTATTATTATTATTATTATTATGAAAAAACGAGGCGGCTTTTTGCCGCCCCTGAAATTTGCCGCCCGTGTGCGGTGCACTCCTTGCACCCTCGGCTTGGCGCGCCCCTGCCAAGAACCTTGTTCAGTTCAAATTATTATGTTATTGTTAAAAATTTTAAGCCGCAAAAAGATGCCAAAATGAAACTTAGTTGGCCACCATGGACAAAGTCCTGTTTCATATAAATGCAAATCGCGAATTGCGATTATTCGCGGATAAAAATCTCATTTTTTTCCTGCTTCATATAGATTAGGAATTTTCGCAAGATTTGGGGAATTTATCGTTTTCCCTAGGAACATTGAAGGTGGGTTTTTAACTTACATAACCTAGACATTATTTGGTGGTTTTAAAATTTCGAATTAGTAGTGTCCTAATGGACAATAACAAACCCTTTATTTGTCTGTAATGGACAACCTGTTTCATTGGCGTCGAGGGCGGGTAATAGCCACGTATTTATTTTTTAAAAAAGAAAAAACAAGGTCATATAAAAAAATTTATAGTAATATTTAAGTACAAAAAACATCAGAGCATCCATTATTATGGGATCTCAGAAACAAGACTAAAAAAAATCGTTTCAAGAAAGCTGATGCATTAAATTAGAATCGTATAGCATAAACTCAGTAATTGAGATTGAGAAAAAAATTAGAAATATTTACTGCCAATATATGAGAGAAAGAAACTATAAAAAAAAAGTTTTTATAACATTGGGTGATGAGGAGAGGAACATAAAGCTACTAGCTGCTATAAGCAGTAAGTCTTTATCTTCTTTTTGGTGGAACCGCCGCTTCACATCCACTTTCTTCCAGTTTTGTCCTTGTGGTATGGACAGTTTGTCTCAATTTTGTGTTGTCTGAATACCTTATTTTTTGTCGCAGTTTTGTCGTGTTCTTGTCTCAAAATCGTGTTGCACTTTTGTTTGCTTGATCTGGACCCTGCTTAATAATTTGAAATTCCCTGAACGACTTCCCAATCCGGAAAATGCCAGGCTCCAGACTGGGATATATAACTTATTTTTTGTATTACACATTATATTTTTTATTTATGCTTAAGTGTGTTATTACTTTAAGTTTAAGTACTTATATTTGTTTTTCAAAATTATAAATATCTTTATTCAGGCGATCAATTATATAATCGGATTAATAGTTATTAATCCGATTGGTATTACTCAGTGAACACCACAACCAATTTTGTTTTAGCTTTAATTAACAATGAAACAACTTTTAACACAATTTAATTAATACGCTCTCCAGATTATGGAACAAATTGCCTGCAGATGCTTCCCCCTCACAACCTACAATCCTTTAAATCCCGCGTCAATAGATTACATTTCCCTTCTCTTCAGATGCCCACGGTACGTTAGTACTTAGGCTCGAAGTCTACTTTGGTTGTCTCTGATAAAATAAAAAGTTATACACAACGCTACCAAAATTAAAAAACTAAAAAAGGAGCGCCAATTTTTTTACTTATAGACACCATCTGGGCCTATAAAAAACACATCGCCGCACAGGTAAAATAGACCTCTAAGCATCAGGTAGTGATATTTTCCCGAAACTCGAACCATTATAACGGTTTCCAAATAATACATAAAACGTACGGGTTTCCTAAGAACCAATAAAAATGTAAAAATTCCAAAAAGCTGAATGTGTTTAAAGCTTAAGTCACATAATATATTTCTAGATACCGTTCCGTTTGCCTTGCAGCGAATCACGTCGTAAATTGTAGATTAAAAGTATAAACGTCACATTTTTCCTATAATTTTTCAAGTAGTTTAATATGGAAGCAAACATGCACTGTGGGATAGTTTGGTTTAAATTTTTTTATAAACCATAGATTTATTATTCAGGGTAATGCTCCAACTTAACAGGTCAGAACGATCAGGGTATTTAGCTTAAAGTTAAAAATAACACTAGTTAAAAATTTTACCTTCACTCGAGGTACCTCGTGAAAAAAGTGTTTTTAACCTAATTCGAGGTCGCTGAAAACGAAAATGACAATCATTTATTTTTCCAAAGAAGCGTTTGCGAAATATTCGCAAAAAAACGTGTTTTCGGCTCTTTTTTCAGTTATGGTCCAACATCTCGAGAACGGTAGACGTAATCGACCTAAAATGTACACACATTTCGAGGTACGCTTCTTTCTACACATAAATATTAATTTGGAGTCAATTGGAATGGTATTTTTTGCGTTACAGCTACTGAAAGTTTGAAAAAAAAGTTGCATCTTTTGAGCTTTTTTGAAAATTGCACAATTTTGTTTGTTTTATTTAGTTATTAGGAAATTTTTTTCATGCTTTTTGAATTGAATTATGAAAGATTATTTTGTCACGAAAATATATTGCCCACGTTTGTTCAAATCGGTTGTAAAATGTGGAAGATATTACTGAAACTGAAGGCAGACGATTTCAGCTTTTGCCATGAACGCCCAGAAGTCCGGAAGAATTAGTTTCAAATGAGTACGTTAGGCTTTACTACCTTAATTACATGAGCAAAGTTCACTTAATTTCTCCGGACTTCTGGGCGTTCATGGCAAAAGCTGAAATCGTATGCCTTCACTTAATCCGTAATATCTTCCACATTTTACAACCGATTTGAACAAACTTGGGCAATATATTTTCGTGACGAAATAATCTTTCATATTCAATTCAAAAAACATGAAAAAAAATTCCTAATAACTAAATAAATCAAACAAAAATGTGCAATTTTCAAAAAAGCTCAAAACATGCAGTTTTTTTCAACTTTCAGTAGCTGTAACTCAAAAAATACTCTTCCAATTGACTCAAAATTAATATTTATGTGAAAAAGGAAGCGTACCTCGAAATGCGTGTTCATCTTAGGTCGATTACGTCTGCCGTTCTCGAGATGTTGGACCATAACTGGAAAAAGAGCCGAAAAACACATTTTTTGGAAAAATAAATGATTGTCATTTTCGATTTCGACCTCGAATTAGGTAAAAAAACACTTCACGAGGTACATTTTTCTTGTAAACTAGTGTAATACATTAGTGTTTTTTGTGTATACAATATACACCTTTTTATTCACCTAATGACTACTCGCACTCCCTTGCCAATAACACAATATTTACCTATCTCTCAAAATCTATTTCGCGGCTAGATACAAGATACGTCTGACAAATTTCTCTTTGTACTCTGTATCCTTAGCCTAAGGGCTGCCCATATTCCAAAGTTACTCAACCATAGAATCGCTATCTTAATAGCCATAGATACACAACTAATATTATTAAAAAAAAATTGTTGTTCTCTAACGAACGCTATTGTCATCCACAACAAAAGCCTATTAAAACATTGGTAATTTCCAATGAACATTTTTAATGTATAAATTGAATAAAATTGTGCTAAAGTAACGCTGCCTTGCTCTTTAACTAAAAGTACTTTAAATAGATTATTTTTAGATTAAAATAAAATTCGGTAAAGTGCAAGCTATACTTGCACAATTAGTGCTCCGTGCCATCAGCCCCGACTTAACCTGAGCAAACCTCGGCCGCTCGATCTCCGCCCATCTGCCGTGCTACCCGCCGCCGACGGCACCAACGCCGTATCACATCGCGTATGCGCGGAGCTGATTGGGGAGCGTTTCGACTGAGCCAAATTAAAAATTTTGAAAAACGTGTTGTTCCTTACATCGTGGGAAATATTTTTTGTAGAAAAATTTGTTCTCTAAAACTAATGAATCAGCAGTTATAAGGAAATAAACAATTAAATTGTTTATACCAATTGATCGCGCTAGAATTTTTTTTATATCTTCTGACAACCCACGAAGACCGAAGCCTAAGTAGGTACTATGTACCGTGGGTGTACTGGGGAATCGACTCACACATCCAGAGCTGGAAACATCCGTAGGGATTTCACCAGCCATTTTAAGAGGATGTGTGGTGTGGTACCACCTCGGTCGAGGAAGAATTCCTCTACCACCTTCCAACAACAATCACAAAATATCCATGGTCGAAGCGGGATTCGAACCCGCGCCTCTCGGTTGCAAAGCTGGCGCCGTACCAACTCGGTCACCGGAGACCCGGGCCAGAGAATTTTTCTGCCTGATAATTTTGGTTCAATCTACACCTAATTCTCAATGTTCACAATTTTTCTTGGATTTTTCTGAGCGACCCTTTTGGTGATTAGGGCGGGGGATAGCAATTTATAAGCGTTTTTCCACAAAAATGTTTAAAAAATGCGTAAAAAATACATCATATATGTATATTGTTGAATTCGTGCTTCAAGAAATTTTCATTTCAGTTCCCAATTTACTCCCTAAAATTAACCCACAGAATCAAAATTCAACTTTTTATACTTCACGTCTATAATTGGTCCACCACACTCTATCTCTGTGCTAAATTTCTAATTTCTACGCCGAATAGTTTCAGAGAAAATCGCCTGTGGCAAACGAACGGATGGACACTGAAGTGATTCCAATAGTGTTCCGTTTTACAACGGAACACTAAAAATTAGAAATCACACTCTTGATAAACCGGTTAACTGCTGAAGTGTACATTTTATGGTCCAATCCGATAATTATTAAAATCAAAAACTCTCTATTTTATCAAGATGGCCGTCCATAATCCCTGGTCTTAGGAGATAACATCAGCGCCGTGTGAAGCCATTTAAATCTGATTAGAAATAGATAGTGGTGCCATTTCTTTGACTTACTGAACCATAACAATGAAAATAATTTTGAAAAAATACCCGAAGTCAAGATCCGCTCGCTTGTTGTTTAATGAGAAGGTCAAAGTCAAATGTTATGGTGTATGTTACTTGGCTTCGAGAATGATTATGAAATTCGCCATAAAATTTGCACATTAAGTTCTGCGAGATTATTAATTTAAAAGCGATTTTGTCGCTGTTTAATGCGGTACCTACTTAACGGGATTTTTAGATATTGTGAGTTTATCTGTGAAAACCTTCACAGACTGTCGTACTTGGAGGCAATAGAGATTATGCATATAGTCCAAATAAACCTGAATTTTTTTTTTGTATTCGCTACATAAACTAAATTTTTATGGTGGTTGTTTTGATCCAGTTATTTTGGTCTTTATTAACAACAAATAAACGATTTTCTCCTACAAATTTTCATAGAAAATCCGAAACTTGGAAAACGCGATACTATTGGATGTGACGTCACATGTCATCCAAAGAAAAGTGTTATAACGGCTGGTATACCTTTTAATTCGCCACCGTGCCGCTGGTCTTCACCTGATTGGTCCGCCGAACACGTGCTGTCAGCTGTGAAGTTAGTATCATGGATGAGTATTATTGAGATCAATAATGCCTTGTAACTTCTTGCATTTTTTTATTAATTAGTGAAAGAAAATCATTTTCAGCCCTTTAATAGTGCTATTAGTATTAACAAAATATCGTGCGCTCTTAGTTCTGTGCATTATAAGTTAATAAAACACAACATTTCTGGGTGTTTAGTTGTCCGTTATTACTTTAATCTTGGTTTGAATAGCTGTTTTTAGCAGTGGGTCTCCGGTGGCCGAGTTGGTACGGCGCCAGATTCGACCAAATTCAGAAAGTACAGTTTCCAGCCTGACGTCACCCTACGAAAAACAACTGAACATAACGGGCAATGTGACGACTCAAATTACTGATATGGCAACACCTCCATGTGCCTTAGCGGCCGTTTTAGTACTAACATAACCTCAGAAACTAATCCACTGTGTACGGAATCGTCGGAACATTTTTGCAGTGGTGCCAACGCTTAATTTATTTCTTAAATTTGGGTCGCCCATCGTGGAACTACGTCATCAGAGGTCAACAATTTGTCTGAAGAAGTACAAATTTTGTCAGGTGTGCCTCAAGGATCGATCCTTGGACGGCTTCTGTTTATAATTTAAACATCCGACATTGTCAAGTTCAGGCTTATGCAGACGATACACAAATTTATTTTCATTTCAATCTTCAGGAAAACGAAGACTTAAATACCCTTAAACAGCTCTCTGTATATAGAGCATAATTATTTGAAATTTAATCCTTCTAAATCTTTTCGAGGGCTTTTTGGTAATAAAAATAACGTAGCGTTCTGAGTGAAAATATCAACATAACACTTGATGGTGTTGGATTGCCCTTTGTAAATTCTGCAAAAATTTGGGTATAATTTTGGAAACACAGCTGTGAGCATTGTTAGCTCAAGGAGCCCAATATGATCGCAGTGCCGATCGGCAGACTCTTTTCCGGGAGACCTTACAGATTGTGCTGGCTAGGACTGGTTATTCTTTTCTTTACTTGCAGTCGTAATCTTTTTTAATTTCTCGTCATGCTACTCAAGTTTTTCTTTAAAGGGCGTGCTTGACAAAATTTCTAATTTTTGGTTCTCTTGGGCGCAAGGATTTTTGCTCCACGAAGAAATGAGACATTGGCCCCACATAACAAACGAAATTTTAAATTCCCCGCCATTACTAACGAACAACTCTGCATGTAAATAAATTATGTAGTACATAGCCTAACACAGTTTAGTTTTTGCGACTTAAAAACCAGAACACGACTCTTTTGTTGTCAGGAAAAGACTGGCATATGCAGTTTGTTATTCTGTAACATATATTTAGTCCATGGTGCGCACTCTACTCTGTTAGCTTTTCGAATGGAGTGCTTTAATATTCAAAATTGCAGTATAAGCCCATTTTTGCACCTCCTTAATATCCTAACCCCGGTATAAAAGCAGTAGGTTTTTGTAAACCACTGCTTATTTTTAAGGCGTTGCAGAATAATTTTTTATTTGTCTCGCAAACAATGATCCTGATCGATTTCCAAGAATAATACAATTTTCTCTTCTCTGTTACTACATTTAAAAATTTTTTCACTCTTAATCTGTCCTTGTTTGGGTAATACAAATTTAACCACATCATTCCTTGCATTAAGCCATGTAAAAAACTAAAACCAAACAAAATAACGCTATAAAATTAGATAATTACAGACGCTATTTAAAGAACCTTTAGTGCGTTCCTAACGATATTAAGTGTGACTTTTTTTTAACCCACGAAATACCTAGAAATAAAAGCAATTTTCATTTCTTTTATAAAAGAAGATTGGAAAAAATTTGGTGAGAAGCTGAATGAGCAACGCAGTACAAAAATGACACAAATCGCTTGTTAACTTTTATTAGTTGTCAATATTATACTACATATAATTGAAAAAAACCTAGCTTTATCTAATTAAATAATATTTGGTAAAACAGGTCAACATTTAATGTACAATTGATTCAAATCTTTTATTTTTATTGCCTCAAACTTAATTTATTTTTCACATCTTAGACGTGAAATATAAAAAGTTGAATTTTGGTTCTGGGGGTCAATTTTAGGGGGTAAATTGGGAAATAGAAAAAAATTAAAGCTTACTGAAGAGCGAATTTAACAATATGATGTATTTTTATGCATTTTTTTAAACATTTTTCGGGAAAAAAGCCTAATGCTGTCTCTCATCACCAAAAAAACCGCTCAGAAAAATCTGAAAAAAATCATGAACATTGAGAATTAGGTGTAGAGCCAAAACTATCGAGATTGAAAAATTCTAGCGCGATCAATTATATAGGTAGTTATAAGGAAATAAACAATTTAATTGTTTATTTCCTTATAACTGCTGAACCTTTGGTTTTAGAGAAAAAGTTTCTCGACAAAAAATATTTCTCACGACGTCGGGAACAACTTTTGTCCCTACACGTTTTTCAAAATTTTCAATTTGGCTCAGTCGAAACGCTCCCCAATCAGCTCCGCGCATACGCGATGTGATACGGCGTTGGTGCTGTCGGCGGCGGGTATCGCGAGAGATGGGCGGAGATTGGGCGGCCAAGGTTAAGTGGGGGGCTGATGGCACGGAACACTAATTTTGCAAGTATAGCTTGCACTTGACCGAATTTTTCTGATTTTAATTTTTAGTGTATTTGTATAAATTACTACAAATACAATCTTTAAAATTATGTTTTTTATTTTGCCCCCCCCCTGAGGAAAAAGTCCGTGGGCGCCCATGATGTCAGTCATGATTAGTAGATAAGGTATTCTGGTGTTAGGTTGCAACTTAACAATGTTCCGTGTTCATTTAAACATACTTAATGTGGGTTCCCTCTGGTAAATTTGGTACGTTCCTCGTAGGTTCTACCAGAACCTTAAAGCGATAATATTATATATGTCCGTTTTAAGTTTCTTTACGTTTTTATGAACCGGACAGCAAGATATAAGATAATAGATTTGTACCATTAAAGATATGTTGAACCGGTTGGCACTGAGGCATGTATAACCTATCGAGCGTGTGTGGGAACTCATTTAAATATTATTACAAGAATTAGAAACATTGAATTACTTAGATACATCATAAATCATGTAGTTAACACGGGTTTTTGCCAAAATTATCGGCTTTTATTAATGAGTATAATCATCTTAATATGTAATGAGTTTTTTGTTACATTTTTCTGGTAAACGGTGGCCGAGCCAGCTAACAACTTCAAGTATGTGGGATAATCGAGAATGTAAGAACCGTTTTAGACGGGTATCAGTAAAAAATGCTATAAAAAGTATTATTTAAATGAACCAGCATAGTCAGATATTTAAATCACCAGTGATTTTCTTCAGATAATGAGTTTTTTACATTGCATTTTTCAAGAATACTATTTGAAACTACTTTTCTGCGACTATTTCCTTCATGTGTCAAAAGTCCCATGAAGCGAGTGGAACTGTTTTTAAATTACATCAACCCAAGCATCCTAGGTAAAAAAATTTTGGAAAATTACGGCAATAATTTGCTTTCTTATTACAGACCACTCCAGAGAGCCCCGCCGTGATCGAGGGACATGTTCGGATGTTGTCGGCGCACAGTGCAGCGATGTTATGGGGAATTGGGACAAAAATCAGAACTCGAGCAAGCCCGGACAAACTAATATTATTATATAATTTATTTACCACACAAATTTGTCAGCTATTAGTCTATATTTAAAACAAAACTTATTTATTTTCTATTGTAAGGTTACAAAAAAATTGATTTCAACTTATGCGTCCAAAATAACATATTGACAGTAGAAATGATACTTAAAATAAATAATATTATTTATTGTAATATTATTTAATTGTAATAAGAGAAACACAGGTACTTACATTTTTTATTTTTTGTTCACGACTTTTAATTTTTATAGGCTTTCCATTTAAAAACGAATTAAGACACGGACCTTGGGTTTGCGGTAAAACGTTTCTCTTTTGAATACCTTTAAAATGAGGTACCACACGTCATAGGGTTGCATTTAAAATTTTTGACCTCAACTCCCTAGCGTAGGGATGCGCACGATATATTCATTTTAGGAAAATACCGATTTTTGCCTTTCGATAATCGATATTAAAATCGATTTTTTATTTTCCGATAATATCGGATGATATTGATTGATTTATTTGATAATATCGTTTAATCAGATATCCGTTTTTGTTTAATTTTTTTCAAATTTTTGTAGCAATTTACAGGAAAACAGGAGTTCGTCTTGCCTATATTAGATGGCAGCACTATAGATAGATTCGGTCCGAGGCAGAGGTTAGTAAGGGGAATCCCCAAGAAAACTATATTTCTTTAAATATCGATATTTTTAAAATACCGATATTTTTATACTTAATATCGATTTTGTTTTTCTCGATGTATCATTTGATTCTAATATTGATATTTAGAAAATTTTGCGCATATCTACCCTAGCGTCACCCCTCACGGGGATTGAAACAGGCAAATTACATAAAAAAGTAGATTTACTAACCAATAAGGTACACCTAAAATTGGGTATCTCTATCTTTACTAGATATTTGACCATACTAAGACATTTCGGCCAACCTGTATATAATTTTACAGTGAAGAGATATCATAAAGTTAATTGCAGAAATGCAGAACCAACATTTTTCCGTTTTGCTGCTGGAGTGACACCTTATGAGGAGTATCTTTAAATATTATTTTGAGTGTGGACGTGCGGCAAATGAAAATGGATTTATCACACGAAAAGAATCTGCGGCATCTTCGGTGTGTGCTTAGATTCTTAGGACGTTCAGGATTGTATTGGGAGCAATTTGTTTTTTTTTGTTTATTTTGATAAATGTTTTATTTTGATAAATGTTTTTTCGGCGAACACCAAGAAATGGGTATTTTTTAAATTTTATAGTTTGTGTATGTAGTTTTGTACTTAAATGAGCTCTAATTTGCCACTATCATTGTAAGTAAGGCTTCATTAAAAACGTATGTGTTATTCTAATTAGGGATGTCGCGAATATTCGGTCTATCCGGCCGGAGCCGGATATCCGGCCGGTTGGGCCGGATATCTGGTTTGGCCGGATAATTAAATATTCGACCGAATATCCGATGTATTTTATTGTATGGAGACGGTTTATTATTATTATAAATTATAATAAAAAATAATTATGTTGCATGGAAAACTAATGATTTTTTATTTTAAAATAAACAACATACAACACGAAAACCTTAGGTAAGTTTAGATAAAAATAAAAACTAAAACCTATAATAATACTGAAAACTAGTACTAGTACTAGTAAATTTATGTAACGAAAATACGAACTTAAATTTTTAATATTTAAAATTATCTAATGGAAGATTGTGGTGCAAGTAAATTAACATTTCGCCGTTTTCGGAGGAAAGCCGATTCCGCTTTTCTTCAAACACATTGCCTGCCTCCGAAAAAAGTCGTTCGCTAAAAATTGTGGATGCGGGTGCTGACAAGTATTTGAAAGCATACTCCGATAAGATGGGAAAATTTTTATTTTTGCCTTTCCACCATGTATATGGAGAAGCAGTTCTTTCGATTAATGGCAAATTCAAATAAGACTGAACCTCGGCCTCTATAGTCTTAGGCACCCGCCCGTCATTTCGGGGATTCCCGCGAATGTTTTCAACTTTGCACGCTTGACGGCGTCGGCGCACGGTTGCTGCAGGTCATCGGTCTGCATTACACACATGGCGACTCGATTTACATATTATAGCTACAAACTTTAATTCAATTCGTCCTTTTAAACTGTTGGATATTCGGCCGAATATCCGGATCCGGCGGTTAGCGTTTGGCCGAATATCCGGCTTGGCCGGATAGTAAAAACTACTATTCGCGACATCCCTAATTCTAATGTTTCAGCTATTTGATTGGTTTCAAATGATTTTTATTTTATGGCTAAAATGAACTTAGTCCCATTATTTTGAAAAATACACACTTAAACTGCCTTTTTCCTTATACATTTTAGAAAATTTCGAATTAAGAGCTGGATAATAAATGCAGATCTATGCACCATCCCTTTCCCAAGATCTTCAATTAATCTTATAGCAAAATATTCCACCCAAGTTGTGAATATTCCCGAATAATAAAAACTCCCCTATTCCGCTTCTGATTTATATTTTTTTCGGCGTTTATCTACACAGAAAAGGAGTAGAATTTTTAACTAAACTGCTGGCCACTCGAACTTACACATACAGATTTTTAGGCAAAATTTAAAGTTCAATATTTTCAACAGGAATGCAAATTTTTGAACGCGTCTTGCAGATTTTAAGAGCTAGTTTTTTTCGGATTAAGCTGCATGACGTATATTTATCGTAGGACCATAGGTTTATTATATACGGGGTGATCAATCAAGTCATGCAAAAAATCAAAAAGTTTGTATAAGTGAAATTTCCGCAAAAATTTTTTTTGGTCGTTGCAATATGGTTCGTTACTAAGGTAACATCAATATCTCTAGACGTTTTTGTCACTTTTTGGATTAAGGCCCTTAGGTCTTGTACACACTACTAAACATAAAATTTGGGTAGCAAAATTTTTAAAATGCTATAACTTGACATTGGATTGACGGTTCTTGATGATTTTTACGGATTTGGAATCCTTATTTCACATAGATTTTCTATAATCTAAGCATTTTATTTGGGGGTTGGAATATACAGGTTCAAATTTACACATTATACCGGGTCGATAATAGACAAAAACGTAGCGACAAGAACAAGTTTATTACATTATATTCTACAATATACAAGATTGGTTAACAACGGCCAAAAGTCAATTCTTACAAAATTTATAATTCTAAACCTAATTTAAAGGTTCCTGCAATCCCTAAAAAAACCGTCAATCCAATGACAAGTTATAGCATTTTAAAAATTTTGCTACCCAAATTTTATGTTTAGTAGTGTGTACAAGACCTAAGGGCCTTAATCCAAAAAGTGACAAAAACGTCTAGAGATATTGATGTTACCTTAGTAACGAACCATATTGCAACGACCAAAAAAATTTGTTGCGGAAATTTCACTCATACAAACTTTTTGATTTTTTGCATGACTTCATTGATCACCCCGTATATAATAAACCTATGGTCCTACGATAAATATACGTCATGCAGCTTAATCCGAAAAAAACTAGCTCTTAAAATCTGCAAGACGCGTTCAAAAATTTGCATTCCTGTTGAAAATATTGAACTTTAAATTTTGCCTAAAAATCTCTATGTGTAAGTTCGAGTGGCCAGCAGTTTAGAATGCTGGACATGTCCGGTATGGAACTAAATACCATTTTTATGGTTTTTCAGGCGTATAAGCGCTGCGAATAAGATTTAATTAATTAAAACCTTTGGTGGTCATCGCATTTAAAGTCGTCATTTCGAGAAAATTGCTTTTTATTGTAAATAAGGGAAAAAACGTTGTATAAAGCCTACGCGTATTTTCACGTTCTGATAAAGGGGGTCATAAAAATGTTATAAATTACAATGTTGCTAAGGATTATACAGGGTGTCCGAAATGTCTTAGTATGTGCAAATATCTTTGCTATTAGTAAATATAGACACCAAATTTTAGATGTATCTTATTGGTTAATAAATCTACTTTTTTGTGTGATTTAACTCCTGAGGGATGACGCTAGGGTGTTCAGGTCAAAATTGTTTGTCTCTGCCAAGAAATAATAACTGCCATTCTAGAAAATGTGAGAAATGAGTTCCAAAATCTACTTTATTACTATATAATTTAACTCTTTTAGAAGAGTCTAGAAGACAATGACTTCCTTCACGCATAAGGAAAGTCATTACCGACCAAATTTTACCCTAATCGCTTCACTAACGTCCAGGATATCTACAGACAGAACATTTAAAGCATTCTTGCAGTTAGCTAACAAGGTCTTAATCTATAGGACCTTAATCACCAAAAAAAATATCCAAGTAACACAAAATACCCTGCATTTTACTTATTTCCCGACGAGTGCAATAAATGCTTTATCCAAAAGATAAAATAACTGGGCATAACAGTAATAAAGGCCTAAAATGGGTAGAAATATGTTAATGCATCGTCCGAAAACCAATAATTAAGATAATCGGCGAAATAAAACTTTTGAAAAGACCGGGCCTAAGCCATTAATCTTTAGATATTGTCAAAATTTACCTGGGAGCTCTTTTTTCGGAGGATCAACTGCACAAATCAGGTTGGTCTCGTGTCCCTTTTTTCTTCTTAGATTTTTATTTAGTATGAGTGCAAATGTAATAACAGTTTACTCTTTTGTGAAAAAATGACTCCATCATAATGTTATAATGAGTTCGGAGTAAGAATGAGTCTGTTTATATAAATATCGACCTCACTAAGAACATACAGCCGAAAAGAGGATCATAAAATTAGAATTTTTCACTTCAATTCAGTTTTTATGAATTTATGGACAGAATCTTTAATGAAACCTTAACAAGTCATATTTTTAAAATCTCCATCAGATACTCGCAATGCATCTCTCAGCATTGTTAGTGGGACGTATTTTATTTCGATTCTGATTTGGCCAGAGCGAAAATCGTGCAGCGTTGCCAGATCATTGAGCACCACTATTTTTATCATAAGAATAAAGAATAATCCATAACCCGCCTCTGATGCCCACTTTGCAAAAGATGAGAGAGAAGGAAATAATTGCGATCTCTGTCAGTTATGACGCTCGTGGCTTGCTCTTGCTTGATCCTTCGTTTACTCATACTGATTGAATATATCTGTTATTTTATACCGTTCCTGTACACCTTTGAGCCTGGACTAACTTTGTTTTAGTCTCGTTTTCGTTACCTTTTTTAATTTGGACATTCCGTGATTTGTTACATAATTATACTGAATTTAAAATGATATTTTTATTTTATTTGGACGATACGTTTTAGTAATTAGCGACTACAAAACGCTCATTTAGGACGCAATAAATCAAAATGGCTGTCAATTTTAAATCTCAAAGGACCAAGGACGCCATTTTTTCACGTATAAGAGAATACGCGATGAATCATATTCTTTGGGTATAGAAATGTTATTTGAAAAATACTAATTAGTTTATATATATATATATATATATATATATATATATATATATATATATATATATATATATATAAATTTGAAAAGAGAGTCATGGAACTTTAGTTAACATACTCTTTAATGAAACCTTGACAGTAGGGATTGCAATCCCGCAAAGTGGGATCCCGCAATCCCTCGGGATCCAGCATCATTTGATGGCCTGAGGGATCCCGCACCAGCTATGCGGATTCGCATAGCCATGAAAAAGCCTTAAACTCTTAAAAAATAACACGAATATGTGTATCTGCCAAATACCCGTTGTATTATAATATGAAAATTAATGAGACAGCTTAGGTATTATAAGTATCTTACTTACCTTACAATCAAACTAAGGTGATTTACTATAAAAACTAGTAAGACTTATTATCTCAGGTAGAAAAATAATAAACATTTAAAAGTTCATTTGCCCAAAGTTACTTGTTACTTTAATTGATAATAAATTTCACTCATTTGTAGTCATAGTATAGTTAAGAGAGGCTAGACTTTAAATTACATAATTTTGTTGACTGGTATACTGTTACTTTTTGATATTTATAATAAAAAATTAAAGTTTGTTTAATATAATTAATCAAATAAACGTTAATTTATCGAATTTTATAAAATTAAAAAACCTATGCGGGATCCGCGTATAAAAGTATAAACATTTGAAGTTCATTTGCCCAAAGTGATATCAGAGAAAAATAAGATTTTTCTCTGCTGATATGTTACTTCAATTGATAAGACATTTGTCTGATTTATAGTCATAGTAGTATAATTAAGAGAGGCTAGACTTTAAATTGCATATTTTTGTTGACTGATATACTGTTAATTTTTGATATTTATAATAAAAAATTACAGTTGGTTTAATATAATTAATCAAATAAACGTTAATTTATGGAATTTTATAAAATTAAAAAACCTATGCGGGATCCCGCGTATAAATATTTGAAGTTCATTTGCCCAAAGTTATATGTTACTTCAATTGATAAGAAATTTGACTGGTTTATAGTCATAGTAAGTATAGTTAAGAGAGGCTAGACTTTAAATTGAATAATTTTGTTGACTGATATACTGTTAAATTTTGATATTTATAATAAAAAATTAAAGTTGGTTTAATAATTAATTAAATAAACGTTAATTTATCGAATTTTATAAAATTAAAAAACCTATGCGGGATCCCGCGTATAAACATTTGAAGTTCATTTGCCCAAAGTTACTTATTACTTTAATTGATAATTAATTATTACTATTATTACTTTAATTAAGAAGAAATTTGATTGATTTATAGTCATAGTAGTATAGTTAAGAGATGCTGGACTTTAAATTATATAATTTTTTTAAACTTAAATACGGTTATTTGTTGATTTTTATAATAAAAAATTAAAGTTGGTTCAATATAATTAAATAAACATTAATTTATCGAATTTTATTAAAGTAAAAAACCTATGCGTGATCCCGCGGGATTAGAACCAATCCCATAAATGCCCTGCGGGATTGCAATCACTACCTACTTGACAGATTATAATTTTTTTCAATTTTTAGTTTGGGATGAACATTGTAGGACTTAGTTAGACCTACCCAATGATATATTGTATAAATGTATAAATACTAGGATTGCAACCTTGTTTATTGTCGGGGTGAGTGTAAGGGGGGGGGGGGGGGGGTATTACCGACATCATGGCCAATGTTAAAATAAATTAGCGTCTTATAAAATATGGCATACTTTTTGGGGGATATTCTAAATATAACGAAAACACTTAGTGTAGGCAGTACCATATTACAATTGTCTTGCGAGGATTTTTGTTGTTAGACAAGAGGACTAAATAGCGAAACGAGGACGTGTGGCATATAGGATTCAAAACAGAATTTTTAGAATTTATTACAAATTTTAAATCTCCGTCATTCAAAAACCAGTGGATCGATTTTCCCCATTAGTATATTCTCATTTACGAACTTACAGGCCTAGACATACGCCCAATGTAGTTTAGTACCAAATTTCACTCCGATCGGTTTAGAACTACTTACGGCCTCCAGTGTCTCTACAAATTAGATCACATTCCATATATAAAGACATCTCTAGGGCGACCTCTGCAATAGGTATTTACTACACAATTTACTTAATATAACTTACATTTACCTAAATTTATTAAAAACAAAAAACAACAAGTTGAGATTAAAATTAACACCACACCCGAATATCTCAATTTTGGGTAAATCCTGTGTTTTAAATATTTTCTTTATTAAGTAATTTTACAGAAAACCCATATTTTGCATGATTTAAAGCAGTTTTGCATACCATATTTTCCTATAGGCTATATTTTAAGAAATAATAGCCTATGCACATTCTTTATGGATTAACCATAGCTGTAATTTGTTAATCATAAATTACGTGAACATCTTTTAGAATGTATTCGTCTTCAAAAGTGAGGCGAATGTTATTTGTAACGACATGTCATTCTTTAACTACACAGTTGTGAATTCAAAACCTTGTTCGAGATTTTGCTCTTTCTGACTGAAAATTTTCTGGAAATTCCAAAACTTTATATAACTTATTTAGGTTTCTCTAAAGATTCTATCCAGAAATTCAATGTTATACTTTTTTGCACGTCTATCTTCTAATCTAAATCGAATTATTACAAGTAGGTATTGCTTTAGCTGATTGTAAAATTTATGAAGAGTCCAAAAACATATTATTGTATTGTGTATTAGGGGTTTTAAAAGAAAACTACGCATTTGTAGTATAAGAGAAACCGTCATCCCATCTTCGCCTGTAGAGGAGTATTTTTTAGAGACTCTATATGGTCAGTTAGTTCATCTTCAGCTAAAGGTCTTAAAAATATTGAGTTACGAAAACAGTCGTAATACGGTCGCATACTTTTGGATAGAGGAACAAAACCTTATATGGTAAAGTGCAACCCAACTTTAATCACGCACTCGTTCAAATCCGACCTTCTCCCGAAATTCGTCTCGGTCTTTTCACAAAACGATACGCTATCACGCTGCTTAATAATCTAATTGATGAGTTTGAATTACCCGACGTTGAAAAATAAGTATATGTAGCCTGCATGCTTTACTAATTTTCTCACACTTGAGTCACTAAACACTCTTTTGTGTAACCTTGGTGTGCGTCCGAGGACGTTGGTAATCATCACGCAATTTTCTACGGTTTAAGTGTACAAATAGGCCGTGTCTGGTCTATAGAACGGATCACGGTGCAGATTATAAGCTACAGTACACAGCTCTATATGCGGGATTGGCAATATTGAATACCTCAGAAAGAGTTAGTAAGCAACCTGTAGTTTGTGTCTATGAAGTTAAATATACTAAATGGGCGGGAATCCGCTGACAAAATCAGACGCGACCCGTGAGTTAAATATTATAAAACTTAGTTGTCTTATTCTTACACTTGTCAGTTTAAAACTTTTGGTTGTCAAGTTAGACCGGACTAGCGTTTGAAAATCTGTTATATTTTTACTAAAATTCAGTGCTTATGAATTTGATAAAAATATTTAAGGTCCTAATTATTATTTTTCAGATATGCGCAACATTTTAGTACACCCTGTATAAAAAAATATAAAAAGTCCTATAAATTAGCTGGAAAACGAGCCAATTTATGAAATGATCCCGGTCAAATATTGTATTTTATAACGTACAATTAACATTTTTATTTGCCATAAATCAATACTTTGTTAAAGCGAACAATTACACTGTATAATTAATTTAAACAAACGTAATTTACCTTAATTGAATGGAATACAAACAAACTAGAACAGCTGACTTGTAGCAAATAAAAATTTAATTGCTCTGTATCAATTAAGTATTTTATTGAGGTGTATAATAAATTTTATTAGTATTGTAACTATGGTTTTAACAAATGTTAAACAGGCATATAATGTTATAATAATAGGGAATAGGCATAGGTATAACCCAAATAAATCTGAAATATATTTTTTTATATTCTCTACATAAATGTTTATGGCGGTTGCTGTTATTCATTTATTTTGGTCTTTATTAACAAAAAAAAAGGATTTAAAACTGCAAATGTTCGCGCGAATTTCGAAACTTGGAAAACGTGATCCTATTGGCTGTCGTCAAAACTGAATTTATGACTCATCATGAGTACATGGCGAATTCCAGTGTTGTAGAGTCATCGACAAATCAATAAAAATGGTATTTAATGCGTAACTCATCCAAAGAAATATTCCTGCACTTAAAGTGGAAGGTTCCTAAAATCTTATTCATGTATACTTCAAGTCGAAATCGGTCTAGGAACCTTTCAATTTTGCAACAAAAATTGGCATTTCTGCGACATTTTGACATATGATTGTAATAATTTCGTGTAAATAAACTGCAATTCTTTATTTTCATGGCAATCTTCGAAAATTCAAACATTTTCAAATTTTAGATGTCCCCGATGCAAATAAACCTATTTATTTATAACTTTACCGAAAAAACAAGCGATTTAAATTAGTGGGAGGTGTTCCCAGATAATTAACGGATAAAATAAACCCAAAAAGAATCACTAAATAGGGTAAATAGTGTGGAATAATGTCGGTTAAAAATAGGATTTGTCGGAAAAAATCAAAAAAATCCTAATTTTACCCCTTAAATACGCTCCTGGATGACCCATTCGGTATTCATTTTACAGTGTGATTATCCCTTTATAAGATAGCGTCGAAAAAGTGGGAAAGAATTAGATAGGAAAAATACAGAGTGATTCAAATGTACCCATGTCTAGGGCACAAAAAGTAAAAAAATCGAAATTTGATCGGCGATTGCTCCCTTCCTATAGAGAATGAAGAAACTAAAAATATGGATAGCACATACTTTGACGAGCTCTTTCCGATGACGTATATGGGATTTTAATTTGAACCATTTTGACCCCACAAAAAATTAAAAACCGTGAAGTATTTGGGTCAAAAATCTAAATTTCCAGTTTTTTCCAAATTCCATTTTCCAGTGATTTTAGGTTTAGGTAAATGTATTGCAAAAAAAGTATTTGAGATGTTAAAGTTTCACTTATGAGTCCGTTTTTCGATCTGACGTTTTGTTTTCGAGTTATTAGATATCAAAGAGCCAAAAAATTCGATTTCTCTCCCTCTGACTGTTTCCGAGAAAATCAAACCTGTTCGGCTTTCAGTTAAGCTTTACATTTTTCTGATCTCCTGACGTCACTTTTCACTAAGGACAAACGGCTGCTTTTTAAATTGTAATAAATTATACCGAAAAGTAAACATTTTTGTAGCTAAATTATCCGAGTAATTTTCTTCAAAATATTTTTTTCGGTTTTGTAATGATTTCCTTAAACGATTTATGCAATAACAAAAATATGTGCATGCTCCTTATTACCAATGTAAAAGATTATTATTTTTTTTTCGTCTAAGAATCCAAAAAACACCAACCCTGGGATACTCTTAAACGGTTTAAGACTAATTTAAATTTAGACGCTCTTAATAATCATTAAGGCGGCATTTTTCACGTGGTGTCCATGTTGGCCAACTTAAGTTAATTTTGACATGGTTTTACGGCTTTAAAATTTTTAACAATAACATTATAAGTCTATTAGGTATTGCTTCATATTATATAGGTATTTTTTAACGTATTAATAAAACTTATGATTTATTTTAGGAAAATATGTAAAAATATCCTAGTGACACAAAAAATGTCACCATAGATCTTTTAACATATTAATCTTCTGAATAAAGTTATTATACACGTTGAAACTTTAAATGATTGACTGAAAATTGTTTGCAGGATATGACTCTATACTTAATATACTTATACGTAATTTATACTAAAATTTTAAAGCCGAAAAAACATGTCAAAATGAAATTAAGTTGGCCAACATGGCCGCCACGGGGAAAATGCCGCCTTCATGTTTAAATATTAATAAAAATAATGTTCCCAATAAAAATGTAATAATAATAAATTTTAAGTATTTTTGTAAATTGTTGTTCTTATATTCGTTTTTACACGGCAGAAAAAATATTCCTGCAAAATCCAAAGGAGGAAGACGACAGTTTTCTTATGCCACGAAAGCTAATAGATATCTAAAATGTAAAACGAAAGGGACAAATGTTTCTTAGGAAATAAGGATTTCAAGACGTACAATCATTGTAATGGTTTACATTGCTAAAGATACAAGGCGCTTAATCTAGTATACATAGAATTCTTTTCACGTTCTTGAAAATCAAGATTTACAGGATTAGAACTTTACATTGTATCCTAAACCTTTCCCCCATTATTTTGAATTTTTTACTCTTACATACATGTCTGTATGCTTCATCGTCAACAATTCTCTCTATTTACTACCAAATATTATTATTATTATTCTACATTAAAAATATTCTTTTCATTCTTCTTGAGAAAAAAATAAAGTATATTTTATTAAAAATACCTTCACCAGACAGTTTAAATTAAACTGTTGGAAAAAAGTGTAAAAAAGAAATATCAAATTCAGGGTTTCAGAAGCAATTTCAGAGGCTTGAGATGTGAGTGAAACATGCGATCTCCTCGGATATATAGGTCGACCTCTATTGTAACATTAATAGCTTGTACAGGGCCGGGCTCAGCTACAAAGTTATATACAGGGTGTCAAAAATGTCTGGAATTTTTAAAAAACTAGTGAATATATATTTTTGAAAATTGGCACGTCTATATAGTTAAAAACGGCACACCTTGAAAAGATAAAATTGTGCCTGTCACTATACAGGGTTAGTCAGAAATAATACTAATGTTTTTAATTTTAAATGGAACGGTCTGTACATTTATTTATTTTTAAAAAATTGATGAATAATTTTTTTTTTTTACCTAAATCTATTATTTTGACAAATAAATCAATTAAACCCTATATCATTGAATTTGTCTTTTAAGGGACTATTTGAATCTTTATAAATATACAGTACTTTCCATTTAAAATAAAAAAATTAGTATTCTTTCTGACTAAATTCTATAGCGACAAAAACGGTTTTATCTTTCCAAGGTGTTTCTAACTGTATATAAATAATATTTGCAATATTCCAGACTTTTTTGACACTCTGTAGATGAAAAATAAAATTTTAATTTGACAAGATAACCATTATGGCAAGGTCACTATATTACGCCGTTGATAGTCAATGTTATAGTAAAAGTTACCACAGGATTCATGAACAAGTTTTGACACTAACGTAAGTACAGCTTTTAATTAAGGTCTTCTAGTTGACATATCATTGTAACTAATAAGTAATTTTATTACTGTGCTCTATTGTCATGTCAGCGAATTTCTCTGTAGAGTCAGGGAAATGCCAGGGAACGTCCTTTTAGCAAATCGCTGAGAACCCTGTAAGAGTGCTGCTCTAGATATTTGGTTTTAATAATGCATATTTGCCTTATACGGTCCTGTACCTGCGAATATTTTCTCAAAGCATCCATCGCCCTAGATCTGCGTTATTATACCCATATTATGGATGCAAATTAAGTCCTTTACATATAGATCAATAATTTAAGACCTTTCTTAAAAGTTCGTTTCGACAGGCAAATTGTTGCACCTACCTGATGCACTCGACAGTTTTCGGTGAGAAGGGTTTCATCATTTTTTAGGTAAATGACGTAAATGCTATACATAGTTTTTTAGTAGATATAATTAAGAAAATTTTAGAACATTTTCGACTTTAAGCTTTAAATTATGACGTTCGCTCATGCTTATATTTTTTCGAAAATAATTTTTCAGGTACAGTAAGGATTGTTCTTTATTTTTGTGATAAAAATAATGGTGCTGAACTGGCAACGCTGCACGATTTTCGCTTTGGCCAAATCAGCATCGAAATGAAATCCGTCCCATCAACATGCTTATCTTATCACTGCGAGTGCCTCTCCAATGTTGCCGAATGTAGAATATGGTCAGATTTACCTGAGAGCTCCGTCATAGACAATGTGGGGTATCACAATGTCCTAGTACGAAAAAATATAACCACTGACTCCAAGAAAGAAGAAATGCTAAAGTGGTTAAGAGTAAAAGAGATTACCGGCGGACTACAGATTAACCAAACCGGAATTATACAAAACTATTTTATAAAATAAATTTCGGTTTCCGACGCAATATAATTTGGATTAACTGTTGGAACGACATGGTCACTGTGTGTTACGGTTACCTGCTTATCAGCCGGAACTAAACCCTATTGAAAAAATATGCGCATTAGTGAAGAATTGGGTAGCAGCTCACAATAGTACATTTCAGTTAGCTGATACGGATGCACTGACTGGGCAAAAATTTGAAAAGGTGTCTGAGCAAGAGAGGTATAATATTTGCCGATATGTGAAAAAATATGAAGATGGGTCAATAAAGATAAAGCATCTCTAGAACCCTTAGTTGTTACAGTGAATATGGGCTCATCGGAAGATTTGGAAGAAAGTGAAGACAGTAAGTGTGATGACAGTGCATCAGAGGACGAACTGGGATGTTCGCAACTCAGTTCAGATAATAATTTTCTATTTAGCTGATAGTAATATGTTTATTTTGAGTTATAAGATGCTTATATTTATAAAGACATAGTGATATTTAAACAAAATTTGAACATATATACACATTTTTTTTTAAATTTTGCGATAACATTTAACATGGCTGTTAAAGTATACGAATATATGTATGTAATATGATAAAATATCTACCTACACCGTATCCAATTTAATTTGAGATTAAAGACAGAACCTCATTTTACAACGGAGAGATCAATTATGTCTCTCTTCATATTCTTTGTCTCTCATTTTTTTTCTCTCTCATCCTCTTTCTCTCTCATACTCGTAAAACTTTTACAGCTGGTAGAAAGTTAGGTTATGAAAAAAATAAACATGACATATTATTTGAAACCTGTCCCATAATATAAGTTGTTTTTTCAGGGTAAAAAGGTACTTAAAAAGTTTAATAAAGTACTAGCAGCTTAAATTCCTGTGTTCTATGAATCTGGGACTAATAACTATAGAAATAGTATTTCGCAAGGTACATATTTGTTCGTCTTTACATTGCAGAAGATTTCTTTAGCTTTGAGAAAGGAGTGACAATTGCCCCTTAGAAACGTTTGGTTTCAGTTTAAAGCTGAAGTCACAAGTGTATCTATCCTTCTGGAATTAAGATTTTCAACATTCCCATTAAAAATTGTGCAACTACTTGGTATATTCGATTAAACAATTTTTCTCGCGTCTTTAACTCACACAAATGTCACTGAATAGGGAATATTTTTTTAACCTTATTATAAATTGTTTAACTTCATAAAAATATTTACTTATTTTTGCTATTTTTTCTATATTTATTTAAAAACTTTTTCTCCGATCCTTTTATTGCAAATTATTGGTTAGAGGGAGTATTGTTACTTGGGTAGGAAACAATTTTAAGTAGCATAAAATAAGGTTAATGTGGCTATGCTGACACTGTTTTTGCTTAATAAAAACGAGATTTTTGCAAATGCTGTTCAGTAAAAACAAAGGTCTTTTGCTATAAAATCATAAAACCTACGAAAGTATTTTGTCAGGTTAGAAATTTATTTTTTATGACAGTTCCGATTAAACTTTAACAGTAGACAACCAGAAATACTGGCGCAAACAAAGCCGACTGTGATAAAATGTTTGATTATCCTTTTTTATTGGCAACAACATCGTTTTTATGAGTCTACGTCAATTGGCCGAAAGTCAATTGGCCGAGAGTCAATTGGCCGAAGTCAGTTGGCCGAAGATCAATTGGCCGAATACGTCAATTGGCCGAATACGTCAATTGGCCGAATACGTCAATTGGCCGAATAAGTCAATTGGCCGAATACGTCAATTGGCCGAATAAGTCAATTGACCAAATACGTCAACTGACCAAATAGGACAAATAACAGAAAACGTCAATAGACGTAACAGATCAATTGTCTGAAGAAGTGAGTAGTAGGTTTAGTACATAATTTGGCTAAATACATAATACTAACCTGAACTAACCTGAACTAACCTGTAAGTGTATCGGTAAAACCAAACCAAAACTAACCAAAACTAAATATACGTATTATAATAATAAAATGTTAAGGAACAAACGAAGAAAGGGCAAACATGAACATACTTCAGTCAGATATGGCTAAGAACCTTAAGAAAAAGAATAAATGTCATCAAAAATTAAAAAAAAAAAAATATTTTAAGTAATATGTAAGAAAAAATATATATGTATATCGGCCAATTGACGTCTTCGGCCAGTTGACGTGTTCGGCCAATTGACGTATTCGGCCTGTTATCTTTCGGCGAATTGACGTATTCGGCTAATTGACTTCGGCCAATTGACTTTCGACCAATTGACATTCGGCCAAATGACGGGATCCCCGTTTTTATTTGTCTTTTACTAATGCCCCTTTTGCTAACAAGGATAGAAAGAAATCGGATTCACTTGGAACTTTTATCAGGAAAAAAGAATTTTGCGATGACTAATCTTCACAAATTCTTTTTTATTTGTCTTTGTCTAATGCACTTTCGCCAACACTGATAGCAAGAAATCTGATTCCTCCGTGATTATCAGGAAAGACAAGATGAATATTGTGATCACTAAAATATGTTCTGGTGTAAACTGTCCATGGAACTGACTAGTAGGGTGAATTCTTGTTCAATTGTTTTTTCTGTCGTCATTCTCACATAAAATTGGATACAATATAGATGCATGCACATATCTAACATTTTGAGAAAAATGTCTCTTTTAACCCATCAATATAATAAATATTTCTATCTCAAAATGACAAGATACACAAGTATGAAAGCCTTAAAAGCCTTATAACGCGAACGTGGTCACTTGCCTAATGTATTCTTTGTTTCAATCAATAAAATATGATGGAACCTAGGAACCTATACAGCCATCTCTTAAAATTACTATTGTCTATAGATCTAAGAAAATACCACGGCAATATGTAGCATGACTGAGTGGACCCAGGCTGATTCAAAGTTGTTTGGATGGTCGCAGTGACGTAACATTACAAGTGATAAACTTCGTACATTTAAACAAAGTAATAATAAATACTTTTTTTCTATGAAAAATGTAAAAGTCAAAATGTGGCAAATTAAGTTGACAAAATTATTTTTCTCACTATATTAATTATGTTGGCACTTTTTTATATCTAATATTTGACAAGAAATGCATGGGCATACGACACTGTCACTCTCTGTTACATCTGAAAATTTATCCGCCCCTATTTGTTATATTATATTGAAAATATGGTATAGTAGTTAGTGAGCAAAACTGTAACAATGTTACCAAACGAATAACACTTTTTTTTTATAGAAACCAAGGCAAACTTTAATGCCACTTTGTATTTCTCACTTAAAATTAACTGCAGTTAATTGAATAAGGTACAAATATTTAAATATAGGTAAAACAAAGCAATTCAATATTTCCAGCAATTCATATTAATTAAACACAACAATTAAAATAGACTTATGGTAATTGGTTAATGATTTATGTAATTGTTCTTAAGGTGGAATTTAACACGGCGCGCGGCGGCCATATTGTCTTAAACATATACTTTAATTTACTGTTAGTTTTTTAGCCCTGCCTTTGAAAATATTTATTGTTCAGACACCTCTATTATTGTTGTTTACCTTTTCGTACCAAGCGAAGGTGACACACATTTGATATTTATTAAAATTTCCGTTCAGATTTACTAAGAAGGTTTAAGATTTAGTACAGGTTTAAATTAAGATGTTATAGTTGGTCAGTTATGTTTTGATAGGTTTTTGTCCTGTCATTGTTAATAAGTCGGCGTTAAAGACTAATGAATTATTCTGATATTTCAGCGATTTGCTTGGTTTCCAAATGATTTTGATCGTGGAACGAGTTGCTGTAATAAATTTAGTTCTATTGTTGTCGAAAGTACGCACTAAAATCGCCATTTTCTTTATAAATTTGCGAAAAAGTTCAGAAATAAATTCCTTGTATGTATAAAACTTAGTTGTATTATTCTTACACTTCTCAATTGGAGCGTTGGAGAATTTGACTGTTGTCACAATTTTAAATGAGCTTGTTCGAGAGCTCTGTTTTCGAAGTAGGTCATAAAGAGGTTTGCTATGGCTGGTGATAGTGAAGAACCTATTGCTGCGCTTTCCATCTGTCGGTAGATTTGGTCATCAAACAAGAAGTATGCGTTTTTCAGGCAGTGTTTGGCTAAGTCCACCACATGATTTGGGAAGGTTTCGTTTCTTGATATATGTTCCAGAGCTTTATCAATCGGTATACTGGACAAGTTGATAACAAAAGCCATAGAACAGGAACAAAGTCGCCAAAAAAAGAAACCAGAAGAATCCACCAAAGACAGGCCCATATCTATACTACCATAAATCAAGGGAAAGCAGACAGAATTGGGAGAATCCTACGCAAGCACAACATAGCGACAGCCTACAAGCCACACCCAACAATAGCATCATCCCTAATAAATCCAAAAGACTAAATAAAACTGGAAAACCAGGGCGTCTACAGCATCTCATATGCGACCTGCAGCAAAACATACGTAGGACAGACCAATTGACGAATATTAGCAAGATTAGAAGAACACAAGCTCTGCATCAAGAAGAAACAAACATCGTCAGCCCTTTTCCGTCACCAGCTTGAAACAGGACACAAAACCAACTTGGACAGCTGCAATCAAATAGCCAACACAGACCATTTCAAAACCAGGCTTATCCTCGAAGCAATCGAAATAGAAAAAGCGGCAACCTAAACAAACGAGACGATGCCTTGAACCTTCCAGCAACATGGAAATATTGGAAATCCATCATCAAGCTAATAGAACCATTTAACATGAACAGCACGATGGCCGAGAACCAAGTGAACCCAAACACAGCTCCCAAGAAGACCACTCAGGGAGCGGAGCGTCTGCAACTTTCAACCAGAAACGAACGGATGTATTTATATAAATAATACATTTTTTTTCGTGAAACAGGAATATTTTATGTTAGGTGTGAAGCTATTTTACTCCGTCACTGGCTAAAGAATACTCTTGTAAAATACCAGATTTTGTGCCCAGTCATGTTCACTATTTAACTGGACAACGGGCACACAATTAAATGCTTTTTCCTTCTCGTTTAATTAATGCGATATAAAAGTTTTAGAAATATTTCATTAGCTAGCGGACAGTCGCTCTGATCTCTGCTTTATTTTGATCATATTTGAGTCTTGAAAGCAGGAAATTGGGTTTTGTTAAAGAGGGTTTATTTTTCTTTGAAATTTCTAAGGTTTAATTTAGATTTAAATTAGTTTCTAGTTTTTTCATTTATTTGGTTTTTGCCATGAGAAAATGTAAAATACTGTATAAAATATACAAAAACTAATAAAAACAAACAAGTTTTATAAAGCCCCTTTCTCCTGTTTAACATCTAGTGTGGTTGTAGAAAAAACATTTTTATTCTTCTTCCATCTTTTCCAAACTTTATATAAGGGTTCGAAGTTTTGAATTATCGCCTGCTTCTTGTTTTTTTCTTCTGTTAAATTTTCTTTCTTCTGTTAAAACTTCATACACCCATCTTTTATTATTAGGTTTTCTTCTACCTCTCCTTCCATTGTCAAGGGTGCAAGACTTTTGAACATTCACAGAAAAAACTGCTATGCTATTTTCAATGATAGTATTATTCTTGACCACTCTCACTTTGGTTATATTAAAGTTAATACTGTTTCAACAAAACATCATTGAAATAACCAAAAAAAAAACATTGCTTTAAATGTAGACTTATCATTAGAGTTCCAAAGTAGCCTTACTTCCTTGAAAACTGTATTACCATTTTTTCAATTACAAAAATACTATTGGAAAACAATAAATTACTATTATTCCTTAGATAGAATTGTTTAAGCTAAAACATTAAATTATTTGACGAGAATGCTCAAATATAATTGGGTAAACAATAGCTATTTGTGGGCAGTGTGATTCAAATTAAAATATATTTTATTAAACGAACAAGAACTACAGTTTCAATAATAAAATCTAAAAATTAAGTGAATTATCCTTATATCATTTCAATTAAAATAAACACTATTATAAAATATATAAGGAATTAGAGAGATAACAAAAAATATTAATTCAATGGGTTCTATTGTTGGCTGAAATATTAGTTCTATTTCTCGCGGAGGGAGGGGTTAAAATTGTGCTGTTGGTATTTGTTCATTTAATCGCTTTTTAAGGTTGCAGCCTGTTTGTTTATTGCGTTATGCGCCAAAAACAATAGATTTCTGGGACTGGCAACTCATTTCGGTGTTTTATGGTAAGTAAAACAAATCTAAAAGATTTGCAAGAATAAGTTTGTTTTTTTTATTTGTAAATCTCTCTTGGCTAGTCTATTATAAGACTTTTTACTCAGCCGATACGTATCGTTAAAAAACTATTAACATTAAATATGATAGCAAGTTTATTGCTGAATTTGTATTATTTAGACATGGTTTCCACCAAATCTAGCTGTAAATATAGGAGATTCGAATGCAATGTTATGCGTCAAATTTGTTCCATCTTGCATCCTGTACCCATACAAGCCAAAAGCAGACAGTTTTTCAAAGAAGCCGATCCTATATTTGGAGTGAAATAAATATACCTAGAAAGTTTACGGTGTTCGCGTCAGTGTGATGTTAATAAAATGTGTTTTTTTATATTTAAATGTTTACAGAATGTCTAAGCAATGCATGTTTAATAATAATAAATAAAAAGTATTTTAAAATAATAAAGTGTGTTTCATTTGCTTGCAAGTTAAGTATAATTGATATGATAGAAATTCTTTATTATATTAAATAAGTGTAATTGTTCTGCAAAACACGAATATGATTGAATTGAAACAAAAATGTTTTCTTTCTATTGGAAGTTACATTAAATTAATTACTGTTGTAATTGAAACAATAATAGCTGTTTTGCATCAAATGAGGTGCATATTCTTACAAATAATCTTCTAGTGAAGCCGATGATAGTTTGCATTGAATTTAGAACAGGATATCACTGGCATCAAATAATTGTTATATTTGAACGATCCATTAAAAACCAATGAAACCTCATATTATAGCCAATGATAAACTAATCATTTAAATAAACTGAATTTGTATTGTGCAATACGGAATAGAGTGAATGTGTATCCAATTCAAAATACGATAGTGTTTTTTCTGTGTAGTAATGAACGATACTCCTCTTAGAGGATATTATAAAATTCAGTAATTGAAAAATGTGCTAAATAAATCGATAGACAAACCAACGATTCATAAATACATAAAACGTAACATGTTGAATGTAAATATGCCTTAATTGATTACATATTTCTATTTAATTATTCTCGTGAATACCGATAACTGCCACCGATGTGTCAATTGCACTTAGTTCTGTCCTTATTTATGGGAGACATTTGTTAGATGCCGTTATTTCATAGATAAAAGGAGTATTTCTCTCTATGTTGGGCATTTGGTTACAGTTACTGTCGAGTTTAAGCAGTTTCATGGTATATCACTTGCCTACTTCTAAAATTGATTTCCGCTACAAGCGACTGCTAAGATGGTGAATTTTAATGTCATAGGCGTAGTACTGATGATTAAGGATTAATAGTCGTCAAATAACGGAAAAATGTCCTATATCTTATCAGTGCCGGCTTATGAAATTTCAAAGTTGTATATCTCTGTTCCTACTTACAGGACCCGTACCAAATTTAGGGATTTTAATAGTGAGCCCCCTGGGAATGTTTTGGTAACGAAAAAAAACATTTTGTAATTTGCGAAAAAAAGTTGAATTTTTTTAGCCCCTCCCCTGGGAAAAAAATGAAGACGTTTAGGAATTTTATATATTCTTTTTTCTCAACAAATTTTACATCATTTTGTCGAGAATTTTTAAATTTTAAAAGAAAAAATATGTTAGTAGAAAGTTATAGTCATTTGAATTTTTTTGAAACTAAAATATAATTTAAAAAAAAATTCAAATGATTTTAACTTTCTCCTAACATATTTTGTTCTCTTAAAATTCAAAAATTGTCGACAAAATGATGTAAAATTTGTTTAGAAAAAATAATAAATAAAATACCTAAACGCCTTCATTTTTTTCTCAGGGGGGGCTAAAAAAAAATCAACCTTTTTTCGCAAATTACAAAAAGTTTTTTTTTCTTTACCAAAACATTCCCAGGGGGCTCACTATTAAAACCCCTAATTTTGGTGCGGGTCCTGTAAGTAGGAACAGAGATATACAACTTTGAAATTTCATAAGCCGGCACTGTATCTTATAATATCTAGTCATTAACACAATAGCATTGACTTGAGTTCTTGGAAGGATCCAGAGGGATTAAATTAAAAAAATACTTTTTTCGAAAAAGCGCCTTTCGAAAAAAGTGTTTTCGAAAAGTTATTTCCGAATAAGGTTTTTCCAATTTTCTTTTATTAAATTGTAATCCAGTTGCAAGGTATTATTCCGTGACTAATTTGATCTATTCCCATATGAATAAAATTTGCGCTAAATTAAGTAACACGTGTAAAATTTACACGCAAAAAAGAGCATAACAGCGTGTTAATTATGTTTGCTACAATCGACCATTAGGAAAATGCTCGGTGCCTAACAAAGCGTTAAATGACAAAAAAAATGATTTTGGAACGTTTCATACGCGAAACATTTCTCTAGCATAATAAAAATTAATTTGCAAGGAGTCATATCCGGTTTTGCTTTCAATCATTGGCAAGATACGTAAATTATTAAGAAAGTAGAAGAAAAGAGTAAAAGGCATCTTGGGTGTTTTCGCCAATTACGTAACATTTATGTATTCTAAACGCGGATCTTTTTATACATCGCCAACGTTAAAATGTTAAAAAATAATAGTAGATATGTCAGCTGATCACTACTCTTAATATATTATGTTAGCGGATACCCGCGGCTTTGCTCGCATTATGTCACACTGCTTATACAGGGTGTTTCAAAAAATACGTGCCATCCCTTAAAGGGAGATTATTTGAAAGAAACTGAGAAAAAAGTTCATATGAACATGGGTCCGTAGTTGCTTTGTTTTAAAGATACAGGGTGTTAAATTTTTTAATGCATTTTACTTGATAAATGCAATATGGAATATGCAGAGGAATATGCTATGGACCTGACCAAAAAAATGTATCGGCAATATAGCACACACCTAAACGTTCAGTGGTTTTACACTGCCTTATTAATCACCCTGTATAGCATGAAAATGCCGCTTCCATTACAAAGTAACTTCTTGGTGCTTAATCTGGGAAAGACGAGCTATCGATATCCGAAAACCGCTCTCACAAAAGTTTAAGTTTTTAATAAGTTATAGCAGTTTGAAACGTCGAGCAAAAATCGCTTTTGCCGATTTTTTTGGTGACTAGTTTATATGGCAACACTGCGGTGAACTAGAGTGCTTGTGTAGAGTAACGTACCACGGGCGCTGCTGATAGGAATCGCAACGTACTCCGTAAACATTTATAGTTTACCATTTTTGACTCCCTAAGGGATGGCCTAGGCGTTGATATCGTCAGTCAGTCAGGACTTCGCATTTTATAGACAGAAATATGTCGATTATTTAGATTTTATGGAACTTTCAAAAAAGAAAAATTGTGATAACACTGATCATAAATACGAACACAACAAGAGTTAAGCCGATACAAAGTTATTTTAAAACAAACAAGTATGTTTATGCATAAGCGAAACATCGTAAAGGATTTAATGTTAAGTTTTATGGATGACTTTAAAGGATTTTAGCCGATCAAGGTAAAAGATTCAGGGCAACAAAGTTGCGGCGAACTGAAGATCAAGAAAAATCGATTCAGGGGAGCGGAGAACAATAACGCATGCTCTGTAACGAACCTGTTGAAACCCGTACACTGGTTCAATGTTGTGATCTCGCAGAGGACATTCCGTATTATACTCAACATGCCCCTGAGCAGTGTTTCAAATTAGTTACTTATTAAGATTTATTCATTTCGAGTAATATTGACTTATGAGGTTGTTTCAGTTTATAATAGGATCAACATCAAACGGTCTGCTTGTTAGCGATGGATGATGAAAATTATAAAATACACAATAAAAATAAAATTATATACGTCATTAATAATATAAGTTAATATTTATCAAGCAAGTGATTTATTTTAAAACATAACGGGTATGTTGTAATTTGTTGTGATATATTACCAATCAAAAATATTGTAAAAACAAAACTGTTGTCTCGAATTACCTAGAAAGGCCTAAGCAATGCTTTTAAAAATGTATTATATCTTTTGGTTAAAACGGACTTGATTTTCTCAAAATGTTAGTTATAATAGTAGCATCTAAAGGCATTGAAATATCTAGTAGATATGAGCATTTACTTAACATTAACGACTGAAACAAGTTTAACCAATCCTCAAGAAACCAGCACCGCACTATTTTACATACAAAATGTAACGCAAAAACAAATCTGCGCAAAACCGAGCAAAGTTGAAGACAGAATAGCAAGATTTTGGCCAGTCGTAAATACAAACAAAAGGAAATGTTCCCCTAGAAAATGTATTAATTGAAAGACAGCGTTTTTCAAAATCAGTTATGGGTTCCTTGGGTGTGTCAATGCTGTGAAAAACAAGAATTATCTTTATTGGAGAAAAAATTGACTCAAATGTGTACCAAAGAGGGATTCTTTCGCAGATGCCCCCAGAAATAGAAGATATCTCATTAGATTATACTTTCCAATAGGATGAGGTACCAGCCCATGCATACATCCAGGTCGACAATTCATTTTTAATTTTTTGTTGTGAAATTGCCCGGATTTTATTGAAACTTCTAATTGGCCCCTTAACAGTCCCGATTTGAACCCTGTAGATTACTCAATATAAGGACTGTTAAAAAATATGGTGTACGATGGTACAACAATATCAATAATCGCACAGCTTAAAGAAATACCCTTTTTTGCAGCCGTACATTAAGCCCAGAGGTGATTAACAGAGCCATTGATCAGTGGCGTAGACGACTACAGGAGGTTGTGGATAACAATGGTGGTATTCATAGACAATTTCTCTAATTCTTGAATTTATTGTTAAATATGTTATAATAATTATTTAAATTTTTAAAAATCTGGTATGGTGCGCATCATTTAACAAAAATAATCATTCCTGAATCCCAAAATTTTTAGCAGTTCCACTTTTACTGAGGCATTTTCGATAGTTTGTCTACCGAATAAACGTATTAGCTCAATTTTAGGTAAATCCAATTTCTTTTGCAACGAGGTTAATTACAGCATTATAGAAAAAGTCCTGTAAGTCCAGTCCTGTCTAAAATTTTTTAAACAAAATTTGACATCCTACAAGGAACATACCAGCCCACCTGCCCTCCAAAAACTAATTAAATAGGTGCAACACCTAAAAATATATTAATGGTTAAAAAGTGTGCAAGTTTAATTTGGCCCAAAGTCTACAAGTATTGATCCAAATAGTTTACTTTTATTGATCTAAACTTAATTTATTGTTAACTTGTATTTAAATAATGAAAATGTCAATAAAATATCTACGTATTATTGGTAAGAAATGTTTTTTCTGTGTGGCTCGTAAAGACGTTAACAGCCAGTAAGGCGAGTAACCCGTTGCCGTTAATAGAACTCTTTAAATGTTTTTTTTTATTTAAATACTTGGGCACAACGTCTCTAATCGATAGCATAAAAAAATATATATTATTTTAATCGCGGCAGCTTTACTGACCTTTTGTTTAAGCAAATGAAACATTTTATATCGAGAGGCAATACAACAGCGTAAAACAATACAGGGTGTTTCCTAATTGAATGTCAATATTTAAAGGGGCGATTTTTGGGTCCATTTTAAATAGAAAACTTTATATGAACGTATGTCCTAAACGTCTTAACTTTTGAGATATAGGGTGGTAAAGTTTTCAAAAATAAGTAGATTTTTATTACTATCTGTAATACCACTTTAAATATTTTAATTAAATTTGGCACACATGTACTATGTATCAAGAGGCATTATTTAGTGTACCACAATTTTTTAAATTTCCACCAGTGGCGTCCGTACGGAATTTCACCTGCCTATTTTGGCAGACATTGATGGTACGCCACTGATTTCTCGTAAAATTAAAATTATTCTTGAAATCCCCAATCATTTCTAAGAAAATTTGATCTCTTGAATTTTTTCAATCCGATGCACGGTTTTCGCTTAAAAAAATAAAAACCTTTTCTCTGCATGTTCATAACAATATCGTTAATATGACAATATCACCATGCAGAGAAATAGATTTTATTTTTTAATCAAATTTGCTTAGAAATGAATAAGGAAGTTAATTTTTGAGATCCTTATTCATTTCTAAGCAAATTTGATCTAAAAAATAAAATCTATTTCTCTGCATGGTGATATTGTCATATTAACGATATTGTTATGAACATGCAGAGAAAAGGTTTTAATTTTTTTAAGCGAAAACCGTGCATCGGATTGAAAAAATTCAAGAGATCAAATTTGCTTAGAAATGATTGGAGATTTCACGAATATTAGTTTTACGAGAAATCAGTGGCGTACCATCAATGTCAGCCAAAATAGGCAGGTGAAATTCTGTACAGACGCCACTGGTGGAAATAAAAAATATTGTGGTACACTAAATAATGCCTCTTGATACATAGTACATGTATGCTAAATTTAATTAAAATATCTAAAGTGGTATTACAGATATTAATAAAAAACTATTTATTTTTGAAAACTTTACCACCCTGTATCTCAAAAGTTAAGACGTTTAGGACATACGTGCATATGAAGTTTTTTTTTAATATGGACCCAAAAATCGCCCCCTTAAATATTGACATTCAATTAGGAAACACCCTGTATAAATAAAAGTACTAATAACAATACTTAAAAACAAATAAAAAGAACATTGTTCCATGAACATCATCATCTAATCGTGTTAGTTTTACTTAAGAGGCGCATTTCCTTATTACCTCTTAGTTGGTTTAAAATAATCACTTTATTTAATGCTTGATTTCACATTTAATTGATTTTAAATAGAGTTAACAATTTTTTTAAGTAAATTATACCGGGTAACCACGGGATGGTCAGACAATTCACCACTTTTTTAAATTTTAAGATGATAATTTTCAGTTCTGTGCTGTACCACTATCAGATGCAAAATGGGAGTACCGTAAATTAAAAGTTTTTTTTTTTTAATTCATAAATCGGCCATTTTTAAACGTAGAGGGCTCAAACTTTGGAAAAAGGTAGTAATTGATAGCTACTTTATGTGTGCAAAACCCCGACGTTGTCCGACGATTGGTTTTGCCACAATGGTCATTTTAATTTTTCAATACACTATTTTGCAACAGGTCTGGATGCTCTATGGATCGTCCGATTTTAATTATTGAAACGTATTTGAAAAGTACAAGTTTAATTGAACAAAATGTATATTTTAATTTTTCCATAAAATGCTACGAAACCGATTGAAAATGCAGGTGAAGATGCGTGAAAATGGCCGAGCGCGCGAAAGCGGTCGAGTACCGTGAGGGCAGCGGAGCGAAGGGGAGCTAATATTCGCGCGCTGGGGCAATTTTCACGAATCTATACGTGCGTTTTCAACCGGTTTCGTAGCATTTTATGGAAAAATTAAAATTTAATTTTTCTTCAATTAAAATTGTACTTTTCAAATCCGTTTCAATAATTAAAATCGGACGATCCATAGAGCATCCAGACCTGTTGCAAAATAGTGTATTGAAAAATTAAAATCACGATTGTGGCAAAACTAATCGTCGGACAGCGTCCGGGTTTTGCGTACATAAAGTAGCTATAAATGACTACTATTTCCCAAAGTTTGAGCCCTCTGCGTTTAAAAATGGTTCATTTATGATTTTTTTTTAAATCTTAATTTTCCGGTTTTTCCGGATTTTCTCCGTTGCTACTTATCCTATCGGAAGGTTCGACCTCTCATTTTGTTCGTATTTTTATTTTCTACAAATCGTCCATTTATGTACACCATTAAGATTGCTTCATTACTTTTCATTTTATAAGCAAAAAACTAAAACAATCGCTTTTTTTGCTTAAAAATGTTTATAACAAATTAAAGGAAAAAATTTCAGAGCTGGAAATATAACAGGAATCATCTACGGATCGTCTTTCAGACGATGGCACAGGCGGTTTTCTAATAGGATTATTGTCAAAAAATCGCTAATATTTTGCTCTGTTGCTTGGCCTATTTACTTGTAAGAATATAACGCATAAAATTTATGCTTTTGAAATATAAGGCTGTAGCCAAGGCTGTAAGCACTTATCAACGCGGCTTTTTAGTTGAAAAGGAAATTGTCTTTTACAATTTATCTAAATAACTCACGATCACGAAGAGTAACCAGTATTTTCCATGTATTGTGGTGGTTTTAGTATAAATAGCTTAGACTTAACAACTGCTCTTAGTCCTTGATGTAAGGTAATTAATGAGGTGAACGCAAAAAACATAATACCATTAAGGATACCAGCAAAATATCCTTAATAGCTTAAAATGACATTTATGCCGATAAGCTGTATAATTAATTTATATTACATTATTGTCTTGAACGTTCCAAACGAGTTTTTTTGTTCTTTTTAATTGATTCAAATTGCTCACTACAAATTTGTGTCAATTTGTTTCCTTATTATGTTCATAAATATATATTCGCTTGTACTATTCTCATACATAAAGGTTAAGTTTTGTTTATTTTCCCGTTCTTCGTTTGCCATGACAAAGAAATACAAATATTGCAATTTTAATATAGATAAATAAATAAATGTTTATTGTTCTGTGGACATTATTACAATGTATAGATTTCGTCAATAGCTTTAACATATTTTACGGAGTGTCAAAAAGGTAAAAAATTGTTATAAATCAGGTGCAAAAAGTTCATCCAAACTATAGATAGTCCTATTGGTTAGGGGTAAAAAATTTCGGAGATCAACTGCCCCTCCATTCGGATCTCCGGATGAGGGGTGCTCAGAGGGGCACACGATCGAAGAATTCCAAAAGTATAATAACCTTTGCCTACATCTGCGGGGTTAACTCCAATTTGGACCCAGTCCACCACTACCTCCAATTATGCAAACCCCACATTCTCAATCCTCAACCAATAATTTCCTGTTTCCAGGCTATGAACTTCTCTCATCTTTTCGTCTTCATGGTGGGGTATGCGCCTAAGTTCGCAGCAATATTTCTTGAACCAGACTGCCGAACCTGAAGGGTAGGTCAGCTGCTCTTGGGAATAATCAAACCCGGGCAAGCCCGATGTTCTCTGACTAAAACTTACCTTTTAATCTTCCACTAAATTTATCTATTGCATCTACCGTTCCCCATCAGACAACTCCTACAATGTGTTCTTTGACCATCTCGGCAAAAATTAACCATCTTATCTCTGAATTCCATCCGCTGAAGTTATCTTAGACTGAGGTGACAATAACCTTGTTCAGTTCAATGCCTCCAAAACCCAGTCTTGCTGGGCTTACCCTATCCACATGAATGGCCAAGCCTTACAGAACAATGAAACGTTCGATCTTGTTGGCATCGCTTTCGAACAAATTACCTGCAGATGTTTTCCCTCCCCCTCCAACCTCCAATCCTTTAAATTCAGTGTCAACAGATTACATCTCCCTTCTCTTCAGACGCCCACGCTACGTTAGTACTTAGGCTTGAAGTATACAAGGGCTGCCTTAGATAAACAAAAGTATTCAAATTGTTCTGAAACTTTAAAATACTTGAGAATTGATAATAAGCCATAATTCCTGGAGCATTTCATTGTTGACGTGGATTTTGCAGCCCATCTATACCTCTACGTTGACTGTAATTATTGGCAATAGATTAAGTCGATCACAGTGAGTTTTAGGTCTGTCTTTGTGTCTCGCCTTCACTATTATCAAAATTACCTAAAAATAAGACAAATTACGCCGTGTTAAGTCACTGGACTGCCTAAAATCCCTTTATAAAAAGACGCTAATTTACAAAATTTAACTTTCTCTATTTTCCTGATAACCTCTTTTTGAAATATTATCTCATAATGATATTGAAGCTATATCCAGGTATTGAACCATCGGTAGACTGCACAGATGACTGAAGGTTGCGCGAATCGATGGCTTTAAATCCCCCTGGGAAATGAAAACCAGGGGGAGAGTCAGTGTAGTTGAATACCATTAGTACAATGAGGCAATATATGACCCACTGCCGTAAAAATGACACAAAAAAGTCTTTTCATAATGATTGTTGCTTGAAAAAAAAATTATGAAAAATTATTTTCCAAGAAATATCCATCTAGGCCATATGTAAATACATACTCTACTATTTTTTATTAAATAAAACTAAAAAACATGTCTTTAGCCATAAAACTCAGCAGCTACTGTAATGAAATTTAGTAAATGATTGCGATTAAAGTAATTGCTATATAAAACAGGTGCCGCAATTACTTTTTTTAAATTATAATAATAGACTTGCATGGGATACAAACAAGATTCCTTATAATTATTGTTGAAAAGCAATGTAAAATCAGTATATCTCCGTCAGTATTCTTTGATGAATTTACTCGCATTCGGGCCATTTTTTGGTGCTTATACGGCTCAAAACGGCTCCAAAAAAGTTTCATTTTCTTATTAAACGGTGATCACATTATCTTGATCATATTATGATATTATGTGATCATATTATGTTGCGTGTTTAATCGTCTGTGAAAACATTTTGGATTGGTGTATGAAACATATTGTCCATTCTTCTCGTGTAATGATCTTTGTTTCAACCATAGATTTAGAAAAAAAGATAAGATACCACTATTTACATTTTCTAGCAATCAGAGATTCCAGGATTAGTCTTAATCTGGCTATATGGTCCCCAGTCTACATTTTGAGAATGGCTGTTGCCAGGTTTTTAATTACAGAGAAAAAATTCAATAGCAATATAACAAGAGCAATGAAAATTATCGATAATATAATTTTTGGGAAATTTGCCTGAGTGTATTTTAGGTTGAAAAAGTGCACGAGTGCACGTATTGCACGAGTACCTTTTTCAGTTTAAAATGCGTAAGTCTCAATTTGTCAAAGATTATAGATATATTTTTATATATCAATCGAATTTAAGTATTATTTATAAGTAAAACAATAGTGGATAGGGCGCAGTTTATCGAAATAAAATCAGATTTTTCTGAAAATAAGTCAACAGCAATTTATTGAACGTGAAAATTTGAAAGGAATTTAAAAAAACCGCCATATTTCACACCAATAAAATAATATATCGATTTGCACTGTTGTCACAATGTCTGACATATAATACAAACAGGAAACAAGTACAAAGGATTCGGTATAAGACTGTTTCATAGCTCTCAATAATCAACATAAAGTTCCGACGTAATCAAAGATTTATGTCTGACCCCTTCAATATTACTCAATAGAAAAGGATAGCTTAACACCGTTATCGGCTTCGAATCGAGAAATTTGGAATGAATGTAGTCATGGAACAAACCATTTCTGTCAGGTAAGGTGACAGTTGTAACACAATATATCCTAACCAACCTTCTGAACTCTATGTTTGTTTTATGATTTCGTTGGGTTTCAAAGAAAATTTGTTCGTTTGTAAATGTGTTTTCACCATTACTGATAGCTTATTCAGTGAAAAATGGGTCAAAGCTTTAAAAAACCTGATCCAGGCAATTGGCCCAAGGTTACTATAGACATAATATATGTTCTAGCGCTGTAAAGTTAAAACGGTTAGTACAAGAAAGCTATGCTTCTCACCTTGTTCTCTATAACTATCTATATTTCCTAGGAATACTTTTTCGTAATAAGCTAATTTATGTTTAGGAAGTAAGTATACAAATTGTCGCAAAAAATGTTAAAATTCAGTAACCAGAGCTTCGTTTACATGTCACAAAAAGACAAATTCTCGATCGTAATAGTCGCTTCCATGAAAAATAAATAAAGCAATACAAACACTAACAATAATTTTGAACGCCCACATCTGTATTTAAAATTTTGTGAAAAATGTCGCGATTTGGAGCAGCAACGCTAGAAGAAATTAATCAAAACATTAAAATTTTTACCCCAAAAAACACCAAAAAGGTCCTAAGCTTCAGTTTGGAGACAATTTCAAGACTTTCTTGCTGAAGAAGAGTACAGTCTGGACAAGAGTACACCAGTCAAGAAGCTCTCTGTAATTTTACAAGATTGGGGGAATAACATGCGAATAAAAGATTTGATCAAAACTATGTGGAACGTTACAGCTAAACTGGTTTAAGAAAAGTTCAATAGAGAGTTTGGTATGACTATTGGGCCCTTTACTGATGTTAGATTCAAGAAGGCAAGAGATGCTTTACGACGTAGCTTACAAAGCGATCTGGATAAAAGGAAAATCAGTTCCTTAGCTTTTATGCACCAAGAACTGCTAAAAATGGTAAATCTATACAACGAAAATACTCCAGATGCCGTTCAGAATAAATTGTTTTATGTAATGTCTTATGAGATGGCCTTTCGAGCCGGTGAGGCTTCAAATGGTTCGACGGAGTTTTTTCAAGCAAAAAAAGCTAAATGATGGATCATTAAGTAACAGAATCGAGTACAATTCAGTTTTTTCAATAAAAGGCCAGGGTGGAGATCGCAAACCGACAGGAAGCAAAAGATTGGATATATTGTGCAACAAGTTTTGAAGATTATTCTTTTCACACGAATAAGACGTTTGTGACTGTCGCTTTTTGGGTATTTTCAGAGCAGTAGTAGTAGAAAAAATATATTTCAGATTTTTTTACGCACCAACTTAAAGTTAACTTAAATCGTGCGCGATTTGGATACCTCTGCCGAATTACTGTCAATTTTTATAGCTAACAAATAAGTAACAATAATGATAAAAAAAACATCAAAATATGCTAAATGTTGCTCTTAAAACACTAGACCGCAAAAAACAACTTACATCAATTAAATTTCTTCTACTAGTAGTAATTGACCGTTGTTAACACTTTTTAAATCTTAGGAAGTGCCCTAAATACCTGGCAAATGAAGGAAAGAACTCATTATGTATTAGAACTGTATTTAAAGTAATTTCTTGTCGAATATGAAAATTTATTAACATAATCGAGTGGTGTTGAGCATAACCTTAATGATTTTACCAGTTAACCAACTATTTTCTGCGTAAAACACCTATGAAGACTATTATTACTTTTAAAATTATTGAATTTATTACTTTTCAACTTAACCTATAAGCGGTTTAGCAAAGTTGCTACTCCATAAAAAGCAATATGTGCAAATTAGGTGTAAATTTCGCAAAAGCCGATCGTATCCGAGTTTTTTTAATGTTCTACTTTAATTTTATTCAAGCTATGCATCCTACAAACAAAGTTTTGATTCAAAAATATTTGTTTTAAATTTATTTGGTTTAGACGAATCACATTATTTTTATTTTTTGATATCTAGATAGTATAGTTAGCCATGACAAAACTGAATAATAATAATAATGGGTGGCTGTAAATAATTCGCCACAAACCAGAAAAATAATATTCAAGACCAGAAAAAATAATTGTTTACAAATTTGTAAAATTTTATCATTTATCCTGAATTCAATTGTTTTCCATAGCAAAATTAACAATATTTTGAGGCTTTATTCCGCTACTTTTTAAACAGCTATAATCTAATTGTTTGTCATGGCTAACTGAAAATAATATTCGATTGTCGTGCAGTTGCATGTTTAGTCAAACCAAATAAAATGACTATTGCAATAAAAATCAGTTTTCTTTAGGAAGTTCAAGAGAATTTTGATGTTGTGACGCACAGTCGGATTCGTATTAAAAAACTACATCTAATTATACCATGAAAGTGGTATAGTTGTATTTAATTTTTTAAAGTTATTATCAAAAAAGTGATTTAGTCAACTTTGAGCGCTCTGGTAAGACAAATGAAAGATAATTAAATTGTGTAGGTATCTTTGTGCAGACGTAAACGTCTATTAGAACGATTTAGGGTCGGTCATGGCACTCTAGATAAAACAAAAAATTTGTTTTAAAAATGTTAAATCGACACAAAAAGTAGTAAAAATAATACAGTTGTACGTAAAATTATCTCTAAATTCCAATCTCTCTCTCTCTCTCTCATTTGAAAATCTAAAGTTTTTCGACTTCCGGCTAAACCAGAAGTCGTCGAAATTTGACAAGTACCTCGAAGAGTGACTTTTTATTTGCATCTTCGAAAAATTTTACATTTTTTTTGCTGCAATATTTAATTCCGGGATAATCCCGGGTCCCGTCTAACATTTCTTGTTGCCGGGACGTAGCCTAGAATTCCGGGATGATTCCGGTGAATCCGGGATATGTGGCAACCCTATTCCTAACATAACAACAAAAGGCGCGTTACGTATGCATCTCTTTACGGTCCAGCTACAAAAACCTTTGATATCCCACTTCCCTCGCTTAGTCATACCTAGGGTTTCCAGATTATGGAACAAATTGCGTGCAGATGTTTTCCCTTCCCCTCCAAACCTCCAGTCCTTCAAATCCCGTATCAATACACTACATTTCCATTCTCTTCAGACACCCACGGTACGCTAGTACTTAGGATTGAAGTCTACGTGGGATGTCTTAGATAAAAAAAATCTCGTATCAATACATTGATGATAGATCCCTTTTTACCAGAAATCCACGGTAATTAGAATACCTTTGCAGCCTATACGTGAACTGACTGTCAATCCCAGATAAAAAAGACATTTTTATATTAAAATTACCAAAAATACCAACAATATTACCGGTGTATCGACGAGCGAACCTTTTATCTCTGAAACATTACCGGTATGGCAAATTTGCCATGTATAGGGGCCGTATGTAACGCATTAAACGAAGTATATTAGCTCGCATTAAACAGCGTTAAGATAACCTAATAGGCTTTAGGAATCTTTAACATACATTACCGTAAGTAAATTTCGAGATAATGGTAAGTTTCCTTTTTACAGTATTTAGATGTTAATAAATGAATCCTTTTTGTGGTCGTCGTGTAAACATCTACGAGGTAGGTACAATTACGAATTACCGTACCTTATGATGCAAAAAAAAATTGCATGTGACACTGTTGTATGTTTATTTGTTAAAGTGCATTTCAAGATGCCTTTACGGAAACAGTAATCGGGTCCAAACAATCCATTCATAATCGTTCCCGCCATATATTTACCAGTAAGGAGGAGATACCACTCTTTACATTTTAAAACAATCAGTAATTGGTAATTTGTTTCCATTGCATAGCGAAGAAATTTAGAGTGATAATGGCAACGCCGCTTTATTTTCCTAGTCCTGTTCATTCATTGATTGAGCAGCTGTAGAGGTGTAGTACGTTTTTCTGTAAAGGGGGGTGTGTAAGTAGTAGTGTGTAAAGCGGTGGAAATATGTGTCGTAGTGAAATTTTCAGTGTTTTATCCTTTTTGTTGTCTTCTGTGCTAAAATAAGCAAAACGGAACACTTATGGAATAACTTCGGTGTGCGTCCGTACACCCGTCTGTCACAGGCGACTTTCTCTGAAACTATTAGACGTGAAAATTTGAAATTTAGCACAGAAATAGAGTATGGTGGCCCAATTATAGACGTTGACGGGTAAATAATGTAGGATATGCATAAAAGATCCAATTCGGTCAAAGTGATGTAGGGCCTACAGAGCCGAACGACCCCATTCACTACAATACCATAGATATACCTATTAGTATTAAAATTATGAAATTCGGCTACAGAGAAAGAACCCATTATTAAAATAATAATCTCTCTATTTCCTTTCTTAACACACAAACTTATAATTTTGTAATAAAAATTTTGCCGAGTAGGTACGTAAATAATTTAAAACAATGTCTTGTAAGCTTGTAAGTAACTACCTAAGATTTAAATTAAATTGTCCCGCATTTTTTCTTTCTAAGGAAATCCCATTGTTCGTAAAATACAGTAATTTTGTCTTATTATACAAAATAATTATACGGTTTGAAATTGTCGGAAACTCGTCTTGATCTTACTTTTATTTACAACTAGTGTTGGGGTAAAGTCCAAGCATAGAAATCGTACCTAATAACCCAACCTATCTTTATTTCTATTTAAATGTTTGTGAAAGAGTGGCCTTACCATTAGTTACAAGAAATTGGCCAAAAGATATGACAAATTAACGTAATAAGTCGAAAATTATCCAATAACATTTTATGCAGTGGGTTTATCAGCTGCTGCGAAAGTACCTTAAGCCTGCGCTCACCAGGGAATGCGGCCTAATGTGCTTTCGCTGTCCTGCTATCTCCCGATACAGATATCGCGGCTAATCTAGCTATGGCCTGCAAAACCACCAGACTTATATTCATTTGGCAGGGAAAAAGGTTTTTAATTTTATAAAATTTTATTTAATAACACTGCAGGTAAATATCCTGCAGCTTTATTCCGGTTTTTGAAATGGCTGCGAAAATTAACATAGTTATTTTATGATTTTGTGCAGTTCAAACAATTAGTCACGTGCCTGCCAAAATAAGAAGCACGGCCTCGAGTATATATTCAGTTGCCTATACTCACCACACCTAACATGAATCGTTCATCTGTGATGTTAATAGGAAATATTTGATATTTGTAGAGAGTTCGTTTTATGATTGATTATATGGTAATTTGTAAGTAATTGTTTTTATTAACCAATGCAATTTCTTTAAAACTACCCTACCTAAGTATTGTATTGTGCCAATATTCAAAAGTATCACTCCAGGTGCTCCAAATTTTTCGTATGCCGAGAACAGCCGAAATCACAAGAAAGTAGTGAAAAGTTAATTGAAAATTTTACTTAAATATTATTAAATGTTAGTATCGCTAAATTGAAGTAAGCATATTTTAATAAACAGAACGTATTTTAATTTCCTAAGAAGAGAAATCCAAATTATTCCAAATTTAATTTTATATTATATACAGTATATCCACGGAAGAGTAGACATGAGGACAAAATAAATATACCAACAAATGAAAGGTACGAGAAAAGGTCATGTTTTATTAAAGTTTTTGCTTGCTTTAGAAATAAGATTCACGATCCCAAAAATTTGTTTTTTTATACAGGGTATGCAAAAAATACAAAAACGTAAAATTTGGTTAAGAGTAAAGTTGCCTTTTTTAAAATTTTAATTCAAAACAAATAAATAAGTCGTTTTAAGTTAAGTTAATTTTAACAGAATTCTTCTTCCAGATTTTCAAGTAAAATTTCTAAATTACGCTTACAAAAATCATAATTTTTTAAGTCACATTGTCACCTTTTTTATGTGATTACACCTATGATAACTGTGACGTATTTGTCAAAATAATTAAGATGTTGTCTTTAGAGCAAAGAATATTTATTATTCAAAATTACAAAAATGGTGAGAATTGTTACCGCTACGTTATTGAGAAGTTTCAAAAAAAGTTTCCAAATGTACAATTATGCCGTTCAGTACATAAGTTAGTAATCAAATTAAAACAAAAAATTGATCCGTTAGTGATTTAAAGAAGACCGAGAAAAGATACGACGAAAACGATACTTCTACAGTATTAATTTTGCAATCTGTCGAAAATCGTATTATGTTTTCAAGAAAACGAGCACGAAATTTACAATTGGGCATATTCAAAATATGTTTAAGGAAAATAAAACTTGTCCTTTTAAACCAATTTTTAACCAAACTTTGGAAGATGGGGACAATCACAAACGATTTAATTTTTGTTTGTGGGTCACTGATGAAATTGTAAGTAACAACGTGAACTTTCGTAAGCTGATGATCTTCTTAGATGAGTCCACCTTCAGTACAAACGGCACTGTAGCTTCTCAGCATGTAAGATACTGGGGTAGGGATGGGATTATAATATATTTTTTGATATTACATGTAACAGACATTCTAATTTACATATACTGGAGTGAATTTTGTCAGACAAGTTAGAAGAATTTACCCTTGAATATCATCGAAATATGTATTTTCAGCCCGATGGGTGTCCTGCACATTATGCTGCAGAAGTAAGGGATTGGTCAATCGCAAATTTGGAAATCGATGGATGGGCCGATGGTTCCGATTTGACAATTTGTGATATGTTCCTCTGGAGGCGCATTAAACAACTAACATAATGAAAGACCCATCGAAAATGGCGAAGAAGTTTTAAAGAAGATAATTTTAAGAGCGATAGAATCGATTTCACTGGAAGAAATGAGAGGAGATTTAGCCATTTTCGAAGTCAGTTTTAAAAAATCAGTTTGAAAAATGCGTAGAATATGGAGGAAAAGTTAAAAAAAATAAAAATGATATACCCTTAATTTTTTTTAAAGTTTAATAAAATAAAAAATATTTCTCGAATATTACAATTTTATTATTATTTAATATTTTGAATATAATTGTAATTTTCTTTAACCTGTACCTATGAATCTGTAATTTTGGATTATAAATATTCTTTGCTCTAAAGACAACATTTTATTATTTTGACAAATACGTCACAGTTATCCAAGGTGTAATCTCAAATAAAAAAGATGACAATTTTGATTTTAAAAGCGTAATTTAGAAATTTCAAATTTTTACTTAAAAATCTGGAATAAGGACAACTTTTTTATTTAACCTTTTGCATTAACTTTTAAAAAAAGGCAACTTGACTCTCAACCAAACTTTACGTTTTTCTATTTTTCGCATACCCTGTACAAAAACAAATTTTTGGCATCGTGGATTTTATTTTAAAAGCCAGCAAAAGCTTTAGGAAGTGACTCCGCTGCCGGCGCCGGCAGCCGAGCTGGAGCCGGGGAACTGACTCCGCTGCCGGCGCCGACAGCCATCATGGATGTCGGCGCCGGCAGCCGAGCTGGGTGCCAGCAACATTAGAAAATTAATGTCAAAATACCTTAATTCAATCAAAAAACAATAATTTATCATAGTGAAACTTTAATGAAACTTAAATTTTGCTTCAAAAATATAACAATTATTATTCTCCGAATAATATAATAACCTTCGTCCTCGTTCGCCAACAAGCAAATAGCTACAATCTCACTCAGGCCTGTGGATTATGGCAAGATTCAAGAATTTTGGTTCTTTGTGATTTTGGAACTAGTAACACATTAAACACATATGTTGATTGACAAGGAATCAGCTTGTAAACAGTACCATTCTCGACTTTCCATTGCGGATATTTATCAGGAAAAAAAGTATTTTTCACGCAAAGAAGGATACCAAGAGTAGTGTAACTATGGGAACTCTGTGTCTCCCCCCACCACCACTATGGCGTCCATCTTCTACCATTATTATGTAAGTCGCAAACCTTAGATTTACCAGGCAATAGGTACAATCAGAGACCATAAAGGATAGTACCATCAACAAAAATAATCTTTGGAAAACATTCCATTTATTTTTTCATTCCGTCATCTTAGAAAAATAAACCCTTGAAAAGCCCATTTTAATCAACTAAAATCTCAATATCAATAAAATGGTATGAATTTCTTAAAATATACATGCATTCTTCAAAATTCTTTGCCTCAGTCTTGCTACGATTTTCAAGATTAGTGAGGTCCTTCAATGTCATTTTACAACCTGTTTCTCTAATTAAGTTGACTAAAATGATTTTTTTATTTACACCAGCCTTCAAGGCTTCTTGAGTAGTAAAGTTTGACATTTTCTGGCAAATATAGTCTTTGTTTTGCTAGAAAACTGAAATAAGCTTTGGATGAAGTATGGTCGTGATTTTGTTCAAGCTCCATGATGCATAGAAATTGTTTATGTTCACTTACTTTCAAGAAAATGCTAGCCTAGCAGCCTTGATTATACGTGGAACACTTCCTTGTTGACTTTTCATTTTTTGTCTTGAATGGTCTTCCACCTTTAACACAGGCTAACCGCAGATAATAGTATTTCAGAGCCGGATTAATATCCACCACAGTATTAGGATTTTATTGTCTTTGATTGTCAATTGTTCTGCTATTACGCAACCAAAACTAATTGTTTGTGGCTTTCTTGGAGTCCATCAAAACGCAATTAAAATTTTCATATGAAGAAAATTGATCATTTACTTTCATGTTTTATAGTTTTTACGCAAAATTAAAACAACACAATGTTTACATATCATTTAAAAGGCGTAACTATTTTTATTTTAGGTTAGAACTTCCGGCACCCGAGAAATTTTGTACTCGGATGCCGGCGCCGGTATCCATGCATCAATATTTTGGGAACCGGCGCCGGCCGCGGAGTCACTTCCAAAACTTTAATAAAGAATGACCTTTTTTCGTATCTTTCACTTTTTGATCCATTTGTCCTCTTATCTTGTCTATCCCATCCGTGGACCTACTGCATAAGATAAGACAGAAACGTCAAATACATTCTGAGTTTTTAAAAGTGACTTTCAATAGATAACAGACGAACTCTTTGATATTTCTACCTATTACAATGCCACAGACAATGTCACATTCATAAATGCACTTGATATTTCTAAAAATACTGGTTATGCCCGCCCAAGCTTTGTAAAATAAATAATTTCCATTCTGTGCCAGTGTCATACCGCAAGATAAATGACTCTTTGTAAAAGCTCGTGTATTAGTTTTTTAATATCAGCTTTAACATGCACTGCATTGTTATATTTTAGTCTTAAAAAATCATTTAATATGTATGAATGGAGAGAACTTGATTCGGATTTTGAAATATACCTACAGGGCAAGCAAGGAATAGTATATTGTACAATAAGTTTTGAAAATCGACAGTGATTCCTTGGGTTTTAGTTTAAAATTAAAAAAAAAATTATTTTCCAAAAATCGTTAAATAGAACCCATGCATAGGTTCTTTACTAGACGTAACTTGTTCCCTTTATATAAATGCAACGTAACTCAAAAGTTACACAACTTGGGTTCCAACTACGTGGTACTTTTACAGCACAGTAGGCGCACACACAGACGCGCGGTACAGCCGTTTGTCATGGTGGTACCAAAAGGAACCAAATAAATCTGTCACATAAGTTACGGGACGCCAAAACAACATGATACAACTGAAAAATGTGAAAGAGTTATGGCTTATTATAAGTGCGAGAGAGTTTGTGGTGTGTATGAATACGAGAGTAGATTGGGTTCTGTATAATGGCAGAGACGTGTGGTCGGAATTTTTTTTTTTCTAAAAACAAACAATTAAATATTTTTTAAAAAAGTCTTGAAATTTTTTAAAAATGATGTATCAAAAGGCAGAGGTGCTATTTGAAATTTAAAAGTAGGGGCAGTTGGTGGTGAGGGGAGAAATGTTCAATTAGTTTTTGTATAAAGCATTGATTTAGCAACAATGTATAATCCTGTATGATCTATATACTGTTCCTTAAATAACTCTAAACTATTTGTAACATTACCGAACCAACAGCATTGAATCACTAATTCGTTAACAGACAAAAAAAGCATTTAACAACTTTTCATTATTTATAAGGTTCAATACTCTGGTTGTCCGTCAAATTTAAATTTAAATTGCCTTATGTAAAAAAGGCTCGACGCCATATAACTTTTTCTGTATTGTTATAAATAATGCTAATATTTTTTACGTCAGATGGGATGCCTTAAAATACAATAATATTGATCGTAAAGTCGCAGAAACTAATTTGTTTGCCTTGGGGGGTTTCGCTTGTTGAGTTTATAGAAAAATTAAATTCTTGAGTTCTCTCCGGCCTGTTACTCATCTTTGAATATGAGGTGCTAAATATTTTTCTTTCAATGAGAAGATAATTAATTTTTTTTAAGTTCCTTTTTCCCTAGCTTGGAAGTAATGTTGTGATCATAAAGAAAACATCGAGGTACTTTGCGGGCTAAGGTTTAAAAGAAACAGTACAAAATAAGATTTTGATTCTTTTAGTTTAGTTCAGTACAAGAAAGGAAACTGCTTCTTATGAAAAACAGACTTAGAGTAGCAAGACATCGTTTGTTTGCCGAATCCCCCTTGGCAAATAGGGAATATCGTCTCCTTAGAGCAGAACTATTCTCACAAACTGCAATGGCAAAGAAACGGACTTTACCGGTAACATATATAAAGTTTTTTAAAGCTGTCTACACGAGAAAAGCAGTGCAATTAATGAACAATTAATGAACAACAAAAATCGTAAAAGAAAACCAAAATAGCAATATCAGCCGAGCACTTTCCTTAAAAGAAATCTAACCAAATAAGTTTTTCAGTTACAGTTCTATATATAAAAAAATAATTTTCTGTAGCCTTGCCCCGTAGTGACGATAGGTAGGTACTTAAATAAAAAAAAAATCTGAAGATAAAAAGGCGTAAGAATATCTTCTGATATTTATTACCATACGTCCGAAAATAATTTAGATATGTATTCGAACAAATTAATAAAATCTCATAAATTCGACCAGTAATGATACTGAGCAAACAGCAAAAATAAATAAAGAATAAAGAAAATGAAAATATGTTCGAGTGCGGGTTTGAGTGTGGACACCAACGAAATCTAACAGAAAGAGCAATGATCCATCCAATAGGCAATATAAATCCAAATGAACCTCAAATATATTTTTTGTATTCCTACATAAATTAAATATCTATGACGGTTGTTTTTATCGATGTATTTTAGTCTTTAGGGACTGGGTCATTGCCGAGTCGAATGGCTCTGTTTTGGATAGAATCAAGGATGTTAAGAGTCGAAGGTGATGCCGCTCCCAATATGTGGGAGCAGTACTCTAGGTTAGGTCTTGTTTGGGAAACATAGAGAGTGTATAAGTTGGAAGGGGAGAAGTATTTTTTGGCTCGAAAGAGAAAACCAAGCTTTTTAGCTGCCGATGAGGCTACTGAAATAATAAGTTTGTGCCAGCTGTAACTGCAGTAGATCTGTTCGAGTGGTTGGTAATTTCTGCCCTCTTTGTATCCAAACCTATTGCTTCAGCAGAAGGATTTTGCCCACTCGTTAATTATTTATATTTCTACCTATTAGCATATTATCGTACCAGTTATCGTTTTCTGTCTTCCAGTGGCGATTTGGTCTTAAAAAAACTCCATTTGTTTTAATGTGTGTGCCCCGTTTAGATAATAATTTGAAAAATAGCCTGACGGAACATGCGTCGTTGTTATTGTTGCGAACTAGCCATTTACTGCCAGTGCAGCTTTTTGAGCCCCTCTGACAGATTTTACTAAAAACAGTTATGTTCTATGCGATTTGTTGGAGAACCATCATTATTTCTCTCGATATGAAAAACTTCAACCAAACAAGCATCGGCTTCGCCACCTCTTCAAGCTAATTCAACTGCGACGGATATGCTAAAACTTTCGCTGAAGTCCTTCAGGGGTATTTTCATTCCAGAAGTTGATTATTTTATTTATTTCCAATGAACTTAATGTCACAGAGCCCATTTTACGTTCAGAAGGGCCCTTTTGTAGAATTCTTCGTATTGCGTCGCGGGCATTACGCGCTTGTTTAACAATCACACTCTTGCCTTGAACGGATCTATTATGATTTTGTATTTATTGTAGTACTTTTCTTGTAATAATTTACTTGTTATATTCCACATAGTTTTAACTGTAGCCTCCTTAAACTCTGTACCATCTCTTTTTCTCATATTAGCCGCCCAATCCTTAAGTATCCATGCCAGTTCTTCCACTGTACTATTTCCATCTAATGTATATTTCCGCGTGCTGCAAAACTATATAAATATTTTCCAAGTATACTTTTCACTGTTAACAGTATTTTTTGGTGTATTTTCTTCAATAATTTTGTCGATTGAAGCACTGGTTTGTTCACCAAATCTTGACGAAAGTGATGACATTTTAACTTGTAACAATTACAGAATTGTCAAAAAAAAATTCCATGGTAACGTATGATGACTTAAGTGATAACTACCCGTGGGCTGTTATTATTGTAATATTATTGGATTGACCATAGTTTCTCCCTAATTCCGACATCGTCGGACTGTTTAATACATTCCCATAAAACAAAAGGCTCGTAACCATATTGCAATGGGCGCATCATGCTGGGAAACCCTTGGTTAATTTACCAGGGCGCATTTTTACAAATCGCCATACAACATGCCGGTATTTAACCTATTAATAATGCGCAAGAATTATTGCTTATTTGTTGCCGTTTTCTTATGTTTATTTATCGTACCCGTGTAATTTCACGCTGCTTTTTGAAGCATGATCGAAAAACATATCAATCTTTGGAAAAAAGATTATAAAATAGTAAGCAAAAAAATCAGTCATGTGCAAGCTATACTTGCACAATTAATTAGTGTTCAGTGCCATCAGCCCTCCACTTAATAATAGTAATGCGTGTAAATTTTCTTTAAAAGTCGATTATAGTAGCATCGAGAGCCTTTACACATGCATTACAGCATGCCATTATTTTACATACAAAATGTAACACAAAATTGGAGACAGAATGGCAAGACCTCGACCATTCATTAACACAAAATAAAAAATGATGACTTTATCTCGATCCACCTACACGCTTAGAGTAATGAGATCTGCTGGTATTATTAGAATAAAACAGTGACAGATTTAGAATTTCGTCCAGGGAGGGGGGGGGGGGGGCGTAACGTAACCTCGATCTACACAAAAGTATTTATTTATACCTTCTGTCCATTTAGACTGATATATGAAAATTTTTCTAAAACATATTTTTTAAAAGCAGTAAAACTGTTATCTAAAAAATATGCTTTCGGAAAATGTATTTTTGAAAGATCCTTTTTTAAAAAAAATATTTTCGAAAAAATTTTGTAGATCCATTTCCGAAAAAGCGTCTTTCGAAGAAGCTGTTTTTGGAAAAAATGCACATTTGGAATATGAGTATTTGAGAAAATATTTTTGAAAAGTTTCGTTAATCAGTTTTGATTGTTTACAATGACCTCAACCTCAAACCTCAAACAATTACATTGACCTGAACTCCCTAGCGTAACCCCCCAAGGGGGTTGAAAAAGTCAAATTACATAAAAAAGTAGATTTATTAACCAATAAGATACAACTAAAATTTGGTGGCTCTATCTTTATTAATAGTAAAGATATTTGCCCATGCTAAGACTTTTCATGGTATTTTCTTATCTCGCACTTTCAAATAACACAATGTGGGTAAATTGTTTTGAAAAAAAAACTATTTGATTATTTGTTTCCCTTAGAATCCATAACGACCCGGCGCAAGTTTTGACTATTTTTTTAGTAATAATGCTCTTATCACAATTACTTTTTGGTATTAATGGCAATTGTTATTGTGCACTTTTATTAGTTGTCAATTGAAAAGGTCATACATATACTTAGTTATAATATATTTTGCTAAATCAGGTCAATATCTTACTTTTATTGCTCTAAACTTAATTTATTATTTCAATCCTCACTTATTTATAAAATGAAAACAAATTCAATAAAAGAATTATTATTTGCAAAAAATATTGTCTTTTTCTGTGCACCTGTACGAAAAAGTGATTCACTTCGATACTTACACGAATGTCGAAAAAAGATGTTTTGTGGAAAAACGTATTTTCGGAATAATTGCAAAAAAATTCGAAATATCGATTTTGGAAAGATGTTCTTATACAAGTTTATCACTGGCTTGTTGACAAATCTTTTAATTTTTCATATACAAAAGTTGTCCCATAGTAAAAACAATCTAATTATTTCATTTAACTAACCGTTATGCGCTAAATATTCCAGGAACTTGTTGAGATGCAAAAACAATTTTGTAAAAGGCATTCTATTATGCAAGTTATCTAATCGCCGCGTACTTTATTCAATACTTTTGCTATTCAATGGCGTCGTTAGATTTCTGTATTAACGAATCCGTTATTTCTGATAAGATTTTACTTTTATGGAAAAAACAATTGATTGTGGTAAAAAGTGACGTTTAGGCGGAAAAAGGAGTTTATTAGACTTTGGCTTTTGTTGTTTTGTTTAGCCGTATCTCGATAGAAGCTTAATGCTAACTGCTACCAGTCTGGTTTCAATAAACAAAATTTTCGAGTTTTCTCTCTCGGAGATAGTATGTTGTAATGGGGTTCATTTTATTATTATTACGGTTTATAGATCGCCGCAGGCTGACCTTGATGAGTTTCTCTGCTTGGTCGGTATTCTCCTGGATGAAGTTTATTGCCCGGAAAAGCACTTGGTTGTGTGTGGAGATTTTAACATCAACTTCGAGCAGGAAGGTTCTGCGTCTACAGTGTTTTTGCAATTAATGTCCAGTTATGGGCTGATACCACACGTTACTGGAACCACAAGAATGGGCATACATCTTAGTTCACAGATTGACAATATTTTCAGTAACATTCCAATTTCAAATTTGATGTTTAATACCATTTTTACTGATATTTCAGACCATTTCGGCCAAAAGATCAGCATTCGGTCTGAGCTGAGCAATGTCAGGCCAGTCGCTATAAAAAAGAGGTTCTTTACCCACTCTAACATAGCTAACTTTCAAAATAGCTTGTATAATGAGAGCTGGGCTGACGTTGATCAGCTGACTGATGTGAATGAACAGTATGACTGCTTTAGGAATATTTTGTACTACCATTTTGATTTATCCTTTCCCGTTTCGAGCAGCCGGATCAGGGCAAGCCCTTGTTGGGTAAATTCAGAAATTAAAGAGTTTGCAGACCGAGTTAAGGACCTTTATATTCTCTACAAGCAAACCAATAACCAAATTATTTTCAATCAATATAAAACTGAGAAAAAATCATATCGGCAATTTTTGTCTGACGTTAAAATTTCTTTAAATGATAACAAAATCGTAAACTCCAAAAACAAAAATAAAACAATGTGGAACATTTTCAATAGAGAATGTAACAAAAAGAGCAAACAGCAAAATTTTGCACTCAAAGATGATGCTAACAACATAATCGAAAACCCTCAGGAAGTTTTAAATATATTTCAAAAACAATTTAGTCTACCCCAATATAATAACCAAAATCCTCGCCAAAATCCTAATCTTAGTAAAATTACACATAACATTAAAACTTTATTTCTCACTCCTGTCGATTACACTGAAATTCATAAAATTATTATGAACCTACCAAATAAGTACTCTGCTGGAATAGATGAAATCCCCGTTTTTCTTTTAAAGCACATTAGTGACAGGATTTGCATACCATTAACTTCTATTATTAATAAATGTTTGGTTCTTGGAATCTTTCCAGATCAACTAAAAATTGCAAAAATTGTGCCCATGTACAAGAAGGGCGATAGTATTTTTGAGAAACTTGACAATGGCGAAAGAGTGGCTGGACTTTATTTTGACCTTTCGAAGGCTTTCGACACTATTGACCATGGCATTTTACTTCAAAAATTGTATAGGTATGGCGTATGTGCGTATGTGCGTATGTGCTCCAAGCTGATCGCTTCATACCTGGAAAACAGAAGCCAGGCAGTGTGTATTGTATATCATGGGCAAACACATTTTTCTGGACGTGACCCAATTGAGAGAGGAGTTCCACAGGGCTCTATCTTGGGGCCTCTGCTCTTCCTTCTGTATGTGAACGACCTGCCTGGCTGGCTTGCTGGGGGGGTTGTCTGCCAATACGCCGATGACACATCGGTCGTGTTGTCTGCCTGCAGCCTTTCTGGACTGTCGGTGGGTTGCTCGGATACAGTGGGTGAAATGGCGACCTGGTGTGAGAATAACTCCCTCTGCCTTAACCGTGATAAAACAGGGCTAATACTGTTCAATAAAAGGACAAATATTGAATCTTTATATGTTAACTTTAAACACAAATCCATAAAAAACATAAATTCCATAAAATTCCTGGGGGTCTCCATTGATTCCAATTTAAACTGGGAATGTCACATTTCAAACCTACAATCCAAACTAAATAGTGCGTGTGCTCTGATCCGCAGACTGCGATATAGTATGTCACCACATAATATCCAGTTGTTCTACTTTGCCTACGCTCAGTCATTGCTGAGTTATGGAATTGCTTTTTGGGGTGCCTCCCAATTCTCTACAGAGATATTCAAAACACAAAAGCGACTGTTGAGATGCATGCTCTTCCTGCATCCACGAACATCTTGCAAACCATTTTTTAAAGAAATGGGTATACTGACAGCACCCTCACTCTATTTTCTAGCACTGGTTAAATTTGTTAAAAAGAATATCTCGAATTTCTCAACAAATAGTGATGGATATAATCAGAATATGACCATAACAACAAGAGGTGCGAATGACCTTCGTATCCCGGCACATCAGTCAACCTTTTTCGAAAGAGGGCCCTACTACCGAGGAGTCAAGGCTTTCCAACTTTTGCCACCCGAGATAAGGAATATCGATGGAGGGGAGAGATTCGGGAGGGCAGCCTGCGCGTTCGCTAAAGATAAATGTTTTTATTCATTTACATTTAATTATTAAGTTTTAAATTGTTACCATTGTGGTCCATTTTACTGCCGATGTTGGGCATATTAGTGTGTATTATTTTTAATGTATTACTTTATTTTGTTTTAAATGCCTGTGTTACATGTTGCGTGTAGTATATTTAAGGCTTTTTTGTGACGTTGCTTTTTCACGTCTGTGATCTTGTTGGCAAGAAGGAATAAATAAATAAATAAATAAATAAATAAATAAATAAATAGAGGGTGTCCTAATAAATACTTCGGGATTTACTGTTTAAATAAAACTAACAATTTTAGAAAAAAAACATGCTTGTTTATTTTATCAAAAAGAAGGACATGGCAGTCATGTTTTAAAAATAATATTCTCCAAGTGTCCCTTCAGACCATTAATCGTCTGCGGATTGTTAGAATATACTTTGTTCCTAAAGAAGCCCCACAAAAAAAATCGAGGGGGATTAGATCGCGTCATCTTGCAGGTCAATGAATATCACCATTTCGAGAAATGACACGGCCAGGAACATATTGTTAAGGTGCGTACATAGGCTAACAAACATGGATTTATTAAGTATGGATACGGGATGATTTAACATTCTTTGAAGCCAAAACAAACCATTCTAAGCGACACTGTAAACACAACTTGTAAACATTGGCCACATCTTATTTTACCTTGTATTTTTGTACAAAAAAATATGTTAGAAACATCACAAGATTTACTAAAAGTAATAAAAGGCCTAAAATATTTTATTTTTCTGCTAAATAATAATAAATTTAACTTGAAAATGTTTTATTATTTATAGGTTATATTATTTCTAAAGGTTTATTTAAAGTCGCTCCGAGTCATTTATTAATCTATAAGTCGCACTTTTTCTTTTCTAGTTCATTAGACAAACACGTACGTGTAACCGACTGTTCCGACGTATTTCCTAAGCAACCAGCAGAGACAGCAACACTTCTGAGCTCCAATACTCCAATGCTATTTTATCTCTTTCTACTACCATTCTTGATTCAATTACGTATTTCCTTAAAGTTCGTAAACTAGACCTCTAGGGTAAATGTTTTCATAACAAGCAACAAATAAACAGGCTTCACGTTCGATACGCTCACAGTATACGGAACACCGAATCCTTCTTAATAAATCCATGCTAACAAAGTATATAGACTAGAACATATAGAAAATATCACATCTCTTCCTAAATTGTTGTTGAGCGCCATCCTTGATCTGTACGTCCAAGCTTGCTTTAATGATCGATCGAATCCAACTTAGAAAACTAAGAAATTATTATTATCGGGAACACATTTTTAAAAACCTGCTTTACCAACAGAGTAAATGGCGCTTTTTATTGAAATATACAGTGTGTCCACTGTACCACTGTCCACGGACGGAGCTGACAAGAGGAAAAACTCTTTATTATTAATTTTACGACCATTCTATATAAAAAATTCTGCTTGTCGAAAAAATAAGTTTACCATAAAATAAAAATCTGAGATCAGATGTACAGGGTGTTAATAAATTAAGAAAAATGAATTTTCTTTAGGAGAGAAGTACCATTATTTATTATTTTAAATAAAATGTTCGTAATACAAAGTTGCTTGTAATCCAAAACAAAGCCCACAAGCAAATTTTGATATCAAAATTCTAATTATTAAATTTATTCTACATAGCTACCTCCCACCACACCATATTAAATAAATACGCTATTCTTTTGTGAACATTTTCGAAAATACCGTTTACCGACCATTTTGAATTTTTGCCAAACGCTGCACATAGTCGCAAAAACCCACTATTATTATTCTTAATTTAAAAATTAGTATTTTTATTACCAAATTTGTATTTAGACTTTATTTTGGATTATAAACAACTTTATTTCATGAATATTTTGTTGACAATAGTAAATAATGGTACTTCTTTCGTAAAGCATTTTAATTTTTCTTAATTTATTAACACCCTGTACATCTTATCTCAGATTTTTACACGGTAAACTTATTTTTCCGACAAGCAGAATTTTTTATGAAGAATGACTTTTGCTCGTAAAATTAATAATGAAGATTTTTTCCTCTTATCAACTCCATTCGTGGATGTATTAATAGTGCATAAAAATCGACCTACATCATACATTTGAAATCGAATGCATTGTTAGTAACCGTTTACCAGTTTAATTACAAAAAGTATATTGAACGAAAGACTGTTTAATACCCACTACAGTGGGTCCAGGTCAATCGAGATGTCCTTTTTTCATTTAAAGTAATGACTGGTTTCTAAGAAACTGCATTCGATTTCAAAATTGTGTGGTTTGTCAATTTCTTTGCACGTACATAAGTGTATAATATTATGGTGGTTCCGATGGACCATGGCTTTTTGCAATGTAAACTTGTACATAAAACCTATATGGTATACAGCAGAACGATGCCATATGATTGGTTAAAAGGAAAAGATTAAAAAAATCCATAAATATTTAGTAACATATTTTAATAAATTACATATACATTAAATTGAATAACCGACAAGACCAATGCAGAAAGAGAAAACCAAATTAGCCATAAAATAAATTCAATTAGACGAGTGTGGAAAATACATTCCGTACTTAAATTGCTCTTGTGTTCATAAACTTGCGAGAAAACATTAAAAAAATCATAGTACAAAACTTAGTTTTCTTATTTTCACACTTATCAATTGAAATCCTTGATTGTCAAAAGTTCAGTAATATGCTATTTTAAATATCCTTCCTAACACACACTATTAAACTTGATGGGAAACAACAACGACGCGTAATTCTTCGTTTCTTATTCTTTGCCAAAAAGTTAAAAACCACCCCTCTTGATACTTGCGCTGCCATCTTTTATTTAATATGGGAAGGGAAGGTAAACTTTTATTGGAGGTAGCGCTAGGCGAGTTCCACGGTCAGCGCCCCCTGATGTCGGTATTCCTAAGCTTTTATTCCGTGTACTGTGGGTGCATATCTGTCATTTTCATTATCATCGTCCTTAAATCAACAACCGATCCGGAAATATCAAATTTTCGATTAAAAGTGGATACACACGAACCAATCCGCAGGGTCCAATCTGCAGGGACCCTGCAAATTGAGTAGTGTGTAGGCATGCCGGATAGGGATTCACGATCTAAATCGACATTTTTGGAACATCGATTTCTTCCAAATGAAAATCGATTTTTAAGAATCGATCTTTTACCCTTCGGTCCTCCAAGAAAATCAGCGATAATTAATAAATGAAAATTATTATTTATATTTTATTCTTCACAAGCGATACTGTCCCTGTGCCACGATCAAAACAATCCTAGTAAAAATTAGGAAAGAAATCAAGAAATAGGTAAACTGCGCTGTCTAATATTTTCTCGAAAAAATCATATCTGAAAAAAAAATCGTTCAAATGTTTATTATATTATTACTTTTCAATAAATTACTATGTTGTTCATGATAGTATTTTAAATTAAACATTTCCCCCACCAGACCCTTTTATAACTTAAAAATAAACATAAAAAAAAACTATAATTTAAATATCTTTCTTTTTTCTTAAACTACAACTGTACAACTTGTACCCAAAGAGTTTTAAATGGCATTAGTTTCGAATAGACACTGTCTACTCTCCCGGCTCCCCTCTACCACCCCCAAATTTTTCAAAAGATCGATCTCTTATGGCGATCTTATATAATAGTGAATCGATTTCCATGATGTTCTGATTCCGACAGGTGCTTCTCTCATTCTCATTATAGTATCTTGTTTTTTTTTTGTTAAAGGCGACACCATGAAAAGCACTTCCTTGAATGTCATTATTATAATAATCGCTAAAGCTTTCTTTGGAAAAAAGAACGCCAAGGTTACTTTTATCCAACTTCAGATAGACAACCTTACTGATGTTCACAACGTTTAGTTTAATAATGGCGTCTGCAGAAGACTGAATGTTGAACATCTTTCACACATGTCAACTACCTCAAACCGACCTGAGTGGGTTCTGAAAACAATATCTTTTAAGTCTTCAGACACCATTGCCGTTCTTTCTCTCTTCTACGTTTGATTTTTCGGGATTTCCTTATTTTTACGAGATTGATAGGTTTTGCCACAAACTTTCAACTTTCTGTGAGCTGGAGCGACTGACTCAGTACCACTTTTTCGCCTTTGTTTTTCCATTTTTAAGGTTTTTCTGGCAGAAAGTTTCACGAGTTTGACAAAATTCTTTCTATCCCAACCCCGTAAATTCAGATTTAGTCTTATTTCTGAGAAAATATTACAAAAATTTAAAATGCTACTCTATACCGATAGTACACAACACCTGGCAATTTTTAATCTTCAAAGAAGATTTCCGGTTTCATCAAATAATATATTAATTTGCATCGTTTGTGGTAAGTGATATAGCGTAGTTAAAATGACATTTTCTCTCTCATAAGCTGGTCTTAGGTTGCACTAAACAAAAGTGAAGATTTTCTCATGTAAAACGTCATCTTGTAGACGAATCTAAAATACAAAATGTTTTTTTTTTCAGTCTGTAGGTTTAAAGTGACGTTTAATTCTTCAATATCGAATACTAAAGTGTCACCTTTATCCCCTAAATGGGATTCGAATACCATTTTTTGAACCTTTTTTTTTGGGTCGATAACATGTGAGAGGCGAAAATAGTATATTATATATTAAGGAACTAAAGTAGGTCTTTTATCCTGAGGGCGAAATGTGCATAACTGCACGAGGGATTAAAGACCCTTTAGTCCGATGGTATAACGCTATTTTTTGCACTTTAAACATTATAGGGCACAAAATTAACAAATATTTATTAGAATTATTTTTAAAATAATTTTGCATATCAATAATACTAATCTAACTAAGATTTTGTTTAAAACTCTCAAACAATTTTTGAATTTTTACCCGAAAGGTCGAATCTATGAGCGATTTTTTCTTTAGTGAAATTGAGGGAGATGCTGCGGAGGCTACGTCTAGCTTATTGCCGCCCAAATCAAGAAAAATATATGAAAAACAAAATGACTTTTTAAATAGGTTAGTTGTCAACGCTTTAATATTTTTATTGTTACTACAGGGATTAAAATACCTTTTAAAGGATTTAAAACATTTTTTATCCCTCAGGGACTAAAAGTGATACTTTAAACCCTAAAATTAGGGACTAAAATAGTCTACGGAGTGCAAAAGCACTCTTTATGTAATATATTTTATTTATTTATAAGATCGCATGAAGAACGTTGTGTTAAAACAATAAATACAAACGTTACATAATTAATGACAAAAAATGGTTCCAGTAACAACAAACCCCCTTCTATTACCAGTATTTGTTGTCCATGTCCAAAAGGTATCCGTTGATCAATGCATCAAATAGCAGGCAGTTACGAATTAATGGTAGTTACTTGCATGTGGTGATTTATTTGACATCTAAAAGAAGCTAGACTCTGGACTCGAGCTTGAATAAAATACCAACTTTCAACGAAACAATGAGTGAAGAATTGTTAGAAGATGTTTCATGTTCCATGCGATATAGAATAAGACATTTAGTGGCATTTCCAAACAAATTCTTGCATTTTTAAAACTACAAATTATAAAAAACGACTTTACTGACCACTGTTTTCGATACTGGCATTCAGCAAGAGAAGACGCTTTGCATATACATTAATAAATGATTATAAAGAAGAAATATACAGTTTGAAAAATACCCTCACTGATAAAATATATGAATTATATTCTACAGATGGAAAATGGAACCAATGTAAAACGGATTTACAAAATCAAGTTAGAAATTACAATACAATTTTGTCCAATCTAAATGCTTTTTTGGAAAGAGAAAAATTTACACAGGGTCAAAAGACTAAATATGTGATTAGATTGACTACTTGAAGAAAAAATAATAAAAAATGAAAAGAAAAATGTTCTGGATGAAATTTTAAAAAATTTAATACACTCTATTTGTAAAAAAATGTTATGTTAGAAAATAAATGTTAGTAAAATAAATTAATTGAATTGAACTTACGCAGACTCTACTAAGAAAAACAACATCAAAATGTAGAAGGCAGCAAGTGTTATAATATGTGTTATCAGGAAATAAATATAAATGGTTGTTGACTCTCAAAAAATTAACTGTAACTTCTCACACTAAGTGCCACGAAGAAAAAAATTCCCACCTGCAAGACTACATTAAAAAACATTTATAAAATGTTGTTAGTAGTATTTATAAATTCTAGCCTATTGAATAAATGTAGTAAATAAACATATAAAATAGTTTCGTTTCGTTTTGTTTTATTTATAATAATAAACACAATTTGACCCAATCCTGACCTCTCAGAAAGATAAAATTTCAAATGTTTGGTGTTCGAATTATGTTTTAAATATTTAATTACTTAATTATATTAATTTGACCTACGTCTAAACTCATTTAAGATATATTTTTAAGTGTTTTCATATAACTGGGTAGGTACCGTTGAATACTTGGTTTTATAGTTGGACACATAATAATATTATGCAAATAGTGTGGCTTGGAGCCTCGCCTTAGGTTGGAAATTATTTTTAATGGATAATTATGAAATAAATTTATTGCTGCAGAAAACTAAGTAATAGGAAAAACTAATTATCTAACACACACACCTGAGAGGTAGACCTAGATTAGAAAAGTGACTTCTAAGTAAAGTGAACAAAAAAATGCAGGTATAAAAATATCCTTTAAAAACAACATTTAACAGCCTTTGGTTAATTACGACATTGGCAATTACTTCATTGACAAAAAAAGTCTTAGTAAGGGCCTTTTGGTCAACGGCTTCTGGTAGATTATGTCATGATGATATACAAGAACTTCTTCTTGTAGAATTACGTCACTTCTTTGATTGAGGCTATCAAACCATACATAGACAGTAAGGGCCTTTTGGTCGTGAGGCTTTGGTAACATACGTTATTGCCAAGCACTTCTTTGGTTCAAGAAACCACGTCTTCGGTGAGTTTCAGAAGTGGTTTTTTATGGTAGAACATTGATATGTCATCCCTGTTTCTAAAGCAATGGTTTTCGACCTAAAAAAACATTATTTTCTATAATGTTTTATGGAAGACAAATATAGTCTAAAAATGACTCACGTTCGTGGCCACTCATTCTTCCTTTTCCAATTTCTTCTCGGCATAACTTAAACTTAATCGGTATAAATCGATACAAGTCACTCATCTTCACAAATTATTCTCAAGGCTGCGGTATCGCTATTTCAAAGGTCATTTCTTTGTCAAAACACTCTCTTAGCTTGTGACTCGACCATATTATCCTTCCAATCTATAAGGCACAGTCTAAACTATAACAATCCAAGTATAGAACAGAACACCCAATTTAATTTCTTCTAATAATTCAACCAGAGCGAATTTGTTTGGTTACGGTGTTGGGTACTTAAGGATTAAGATGAAGGTTGTTGCAAACAATTATTAAGATGGTATTTTGAAATTTGCTTGTGGTTCAGGTTTGATGGGGTTCGATTATCACCAAGTATAATGTGTCTCACTTAAGAGGAACAATCAGCTACCATCCCTACTATTCTGGTTTTATATCATTGTTGTTGCATTGTGCATTGCATCAGATGTTAATTTTTTACGTATATACAACCTTTCTCTTTAAATCGAAGGAAAAATATTTTGCGATACTTCTGCCAACTACTGCCAACTGCTTACTACAGCCAGACTCAAAAAAGTCCAAGCTCACAAAAGCTATCTTCAAAATCCTACACTCGAAAATCGTCAATTTTTCACAGAGGCAAGAAATCAATACAATCAAACTATCTTAGAGTCCAAGAATGCTTTTAACAACCGCATAAAAGATAAAGTGCTTTCCTGTCCCAACGGCAGCAAATCTGGTCCCTTGCCAAAACATTAGTCAAAACTTCTGTAGAAGCACTCCCCTGACCTCTGCCAGCGAAATTATCTCCACTTAAGGTCAAACAAGTTCAAAACAGTTTTCTATCCCTCGACACCAAGAAGTCCTCCGTTCTGGATGGCATACCAGCAATTGTCCTAAAAAAATGCGCTCCAGAACTTGCACCCATCTTAACTCGTCTTTTCCAGATCTCTTATGACAAGGGTATCTTTACAGGCAGCTGGAAGACTGCTCGTGTGCAGCATGTCCCGAAGAAAGGTTCCAAGTTCCAATTATAGACCTATCTCTCTTCTCTCCGTTGTCAGCAAAGTAATGGAGAAATCAACTTTCAAATTCTAAAATATCTAGAAATACACAAAATCATTCATGACAGACAGTACGGATTTCGTCACCAAAGATCCACAACTGATCTCCTTAGCTTTGTCACACATAACTGTTGTTGTTGTTGTTGTTTTTGGATTAGTGGCTCTGGTTGAAACCAAATGGCCAGCTCTACACACATAACTGGAAGAAGTCTCTCGAATTTTATGGTGAATCTCAGATTGTTGCTCTCGATATTTCCAAGGCCTTTTACCAAGTATGGCATGCCGCACTTCTCAACAAACTACCTTCTTACGGTCTTCCTACCAAACTATGTACCTGGATCAGTAGCTTTCTCTCTAATCGGCGCATATCTGTTGTGGTTGACGGCCACTCACCTAACTTCCATCCTATCAATGCTGGCGCCCCCCACGGTTCAGTACTGGCACCAACCCTATTTCTTCTTCGCATTAATGACCTGCTCTCTTCAACTACCAATCCCATCCACAGTTATGCTGACGATAGTACTCTTCACTCCAATATTCATTTTTCCAGACAAGCTTGGAATCAAGAGTTGGATAATAGACGCGGATCTATGTACCTATCCCATTCCCAAGATCTTCAATTAATCATCACTGGGGTGCCAAGAACCTTGTTCAGTTCAATGCCTCCAAAACCCAGTCTTGCTCCCTCTCGCGCAAAAAATCTGGCAACGCTTACCCCATCCACATAAATGGCCAAGCACTACAAAACAATGAAACATTTGATCTTATTGGCGTCGCTTTCGAACATGATCTCAGCCGGCACAAACATATTACCTACTTCAGTAGCCACATCGGCAGCTAAAAAGCTTGGTTTTCTCTTTCGAGCCAGAAAATACTTCTCCCCTTCCAACTTATACACTCTTTATGTTTCCCAAATAAGACTTAACCCTGAGTACTGCTTTCACATGTGGGGAGCGGCATTACCTTCGACACTTAACATCCTTGATTCTATCCAAAAGAGAGCCCTTCGATTTATCAATGACGCAGCCCTCACGAGAAAACTCCCTTCTTTCGCTCATCGCCGCGCTGTTGGGGATTTATCCCTTTTCTACCGCTAGTTCCACGGATTTTGCTCTCAAGAACTAGCCGGTGTTATTTCCCCCTTGACTGTTCCTAACAGAACAACAAGAGGCGCGTTACGTATGCATCCCTTTACTGTCCAGCTACAAAAGCCTAGAACAGACCACTTCTGTCGCTCATTCATACCTAGGGTCTCCAGATTATGGAACAAATTGCCTGCAGATGCTTTCCCGTCCAGTCCCAACCTCCAGTCCTTCAAATCCTATATCAATAGACTACATTTCCCTTCTCTACAGACGCCCAAGGTACGTTAGTACTTAGGCTTGCAGTCTACGTGGGATGTCTTAGATATATAAAAAAAGAGAAGCCGGAATACCACGGGCTAAAACTTGTCAAAAAATCGCCGTGCACTGATAATTATGTATCAATATTAAATTTTAGTTGTACTTTAGCGACGCTATTTATCTTCTGTGTTCCATCAGAGACTGCGGTCATTATCTCTGTTAGTAACGGATAAATTGTGCATCTATTTTAAAATTTATTTTCTAGTTACTGGTAAGTATTATACGAGTATTAGCATTATAAACTACAGTTTTTTAATAATTAGTTTTGTAAGTCAGCTATTTGACAAGCTTGCAAAAACAAGCAGCAGCTTGCATCAGTCTGGTATTTGTTTTGATTTAATCCTACATACGTCCCTTTTAACATGTCAAAGTTTAATTGTCACCCTGAGTCGACTTACTTTAAAATGGCGTAATTCGCAAATAAGTGTAATAATTGTTATTCTCTATACAGTTTAGTGACGGGGAGAAGGATAAATTATTTCTAACACTAAACTCCGTTACTTATTGATCTGTTAGTTTAGTGTTAAGTATTAAATTTAAGCAAGAAACGGCATTAGAAATTTCTCATTACCAATATATAAATTTTTATTAGGTATTATGACTTTTATTAGAAACGGAGATATTAAGCAGATTTTTTTTATTTTTTTTATTAGGATTTATTACCTTATCCCTAATCATCAATTTGGCTTTAGATGCAAGCACTCCACGATAGACCAAGTCCATCGAATAACAGACATCATAGAAAAGGCACTAGAAGAAAAGTTAATCTGCTCAACTATCTTCCTTGACGTAGCTGAAGCTTTTGATAAAGTTTGGCACAAAGGGCTAATTAACAAATTAAACAGAATGTTACCAAAACAATATGTAGAGTTGCTAACCTCCTACATTACAGATAGAGTGTTCAGAATTAAACAGGAGGATGAATACTGAAAAAAGTTAAAGCAGGTGTGCCTCAAGGAAGCGTCTTGGGTCCCGTCCTTTATTTACTGTACAGTTGTGATCTCCCACAAACAGAAAATGTAACTGTGGCTACATTCGCTGATGACACTGCTGTATTAGCAGTAGGAACAGACCTAGATGCAGTAACCTGACAACTCCAACAAGCTAGCGACCAGATTTACAATTGGACCACAGATTGGAAGATTAAGCTTAATGAGCAAAAATCTATTTGTGTCAACTTTACCAACAAAAGAATAGGCAATCATCAACCAGTCAACATAAATGGTATCATAGTTCCCTATGAAAATACTGCCAAATACCTGGGGATGACCTTAGATGCGAAACTAAGATGGAAGGAATACATCAGAACTAAACGTACTGAACTAGGGCTCAAATATAGACAGTTGTATTGGCTCTTGGGACGAAAATCTAAGCTGTCAATACACTGTAAAATCATGATATACAACCAGATTTTAAAACCAGTCTGGATTTATGGCATCCAGTTATGGGGCTGTGCCAAGGAGAGCCACATAAAACGCATCCAAACCTTCCAAAATAAAGTACTACGGAACATAGTTAATGCACCGTGGTACATACGTAATAGTGACTTACATCGCGATCTTGGTATCCCGTATGTCGCTAGTGAAATTAGATGATTTGCCATCAAGCACGAGTCTCGACTCCATCAACACGTTAACGTCGAAGCCATCAGGCTTCTTGACAACCAGGACCTAGTTAGAAGGCTGAAGACCTTTGAACTAGTATAGACTTTTGAAAACAGAGTACAGTGCGCAAGTGAGTGCTAAGTGCCATGGCCATGAGTCACAACAGATAAACCTTTAGGACTCCATTGGGTGAACTTTAGTATATAAGGATTTTAGTTTTTAAGAATTTAGAGAAAAATTTATGGTTGGTCTTGCAGACCAGTTTTAATAATAGTAAACGCCGCAGGCTTTAGCAATAAAAAAAACTTATTAACTTGCTTAAGAACATTTGCAATATGAAAAAAACTGTCGTGTTAAAAACGTCTTTGGTACTACTGTGGTTGGTAATAATTGCATAATAATTGTTCCTTGCAGCGTACGTAAACGTGTTCGCCTTTCCTCAAAGGCACATTATCACACAGTTCTTCTTAAGATTAAATTTTTAATCTGGATTAGAAAATGCTACACTAGTCTAAATGGCAGAAAAAGAGCCGAAGCAAACCTACACACACCTGAGCAAAACACAGATTAACTTTTTAGGGCTTGCTTAGGTTTGTTTTCGAACTTTAAATGACATTTGGCGGAAACGGCTGATTGTGAACCACATAACTAGAGTATGTCCGCGGAAGGGGGTTAGAAGAGGACAAATGGATCAAATTTCGCAAAATACATAAAAATGTCACTCCTAATAAGAGTTTTATTAAACTATTTTTTTTTTAATATTAAAGTTTAATTTAAAATATTTTTCATCAAAATTCTAGCTACTGAACAGAGAATTTTTATAGTCCAGTATTGTGAGGATGGTATGTGGATGGAGATGGCAAGTATCATAAAGGTACAACATGGAACAACTTAGCGAGAAATTTGTAGGAATCCCAATAACTGAAATGACAATCTACAAGACAATAAAAAAGTTCCAAAAACTGGTTCGGTTTTGAATCTCAAGAAGACAATGAGGAAATATGACCAAAACGATGCTGCTACAGTTGTAGTTCTTCAGTCTGTTCTGTGATGTCCCTAAGAAATTGTGCTAAACATCTAGAAGTTGTAAAAGAACATTCAGATGATCTTAAAAGAAAATAAATTATTTCCCTTCAAACCCCACTTTAACCAAACATTGGAAGAGGGAGATCAAGCGAAAATACTAGATTTTTGTTTATGGGTGGGAGACCTACAATATATATATATATATATATATATATATATATATATATATATATATATATATATATATATATATATATATATATATATATACATATAAATAGTAGAAACTAGTAATTTGGTTAGTGAGAGAGAATAGTTGGGACTTGAAAAACATAATAACACAAAACTCATAACTTTTTATATTTAAATTTTTTAATGAAATCTTGTAGTTTGGCTTATGGTTTAACTTAAAATATATTTCATATTTGCTCTTTTGGTAGAAAATGATAAACAAGGTATGTTTCCTCTTACGCAAAATAACGTTCATAACGCGAATCTTATTTATTTTACAAGCAAAAACTTTTATTATTACTACTACGGTGCAAAATTTGGTCCATTTGTTCTCTTCTAAATCCCATCCGCGGACAAACTGTATATTAAAAATAAACAGATGCACAAAGATTTTATTTATTGTTTAATACATTATCACTTCGCGAAACTTAAATAGAACTATCTTAAATGGCAACAACTAACAACTAACTAGCAAAACGGTAAAAATTTACTTAGAACTGTTATTTTTTCCAAAGTTTGTAAATAACTTATAAAGCCAAGCGAATCGTACACATAGTTTCTAAAGAAATTGCACAGAATAACTAATAATATGCATGAATGGAATTGACAACAAGGTTACTAAATCGAGTCAGGACGACAAACACGCCAGGATTGATTGAAATAAAATTACATTCGCTCATTTTCGTCGGATGGGAATATGCTCTATATTGTCAGAATCTCATAAACCAAAATTATACTAGGTAAATAAAATAATTAGACTATTTGATTACATGATATTATCATTAATTTCTTTAAATCCTCTGATACTATTCGAAGTTGAATCATCATCCTGGCATAAAAAACTTCAAACAACAAAATGCCATTCTAATTTCTCAAAAGTACCCACTCGTCGCTTCTCAACACTTTAATATTATCACACCGTGCTTGTGCAGGTGCTTCTACAATGGATCTCAGCGACTACGGGAGATGCATTTCCATTTAACATTGTAAAAATCCCGCCTTTACAAAAATAAATAAGGCCGGCACTCGATTACCGTTTAATTTAGACTCTATAAAAGATCGGTAATTAAAGTCTGACTTTGTAACATTGTAGCTCGATGGAATTTCGATTATTTTCGATCGAGTAGAGATGGGGTTTGGATCGATTAGCTTGTCTGCCTTTTGGCGGGCTGAAAAAGGTAAGTGTTAATGAAGAAAAGTGAGGTTTTGACCCTAGCCCAGGTGACGCCCAAATGAATGTTGAATTTTTCATTTGTACAAAAACCAACGTTCAGATTCACTAAAACGGTTTAAGATTTGGTACTGGTTTAAATTAAGATATTCTAGTTCAGCGGTTCCCAACCTGTGGTACATGTATCACGGTGGTACGTGTAATTATTTCCGGTGATACACTAAACAAGACAAAATAAACACCAACCAAAAAGAGGCAAACTAAAATGATGCAAAAAGAAATGCGACTAATATTATAAATATATTGAAGAAAAAAGGAAAGATGGCAACATTAGCAATGATACTGATTGTGAAAACTAGGTATAATAATAATATAAAATACTTTTAATACTTATTGTTAAAATTTTGTTTTATCCCTTGGCAAAAATTTAAATTGTGCTTGAATTGTAATTATTTCGAATTACCTCCTAGACTGGCCTAGATAGGTATTCTAATTAGGTGGTACCTACAATTACGAAAAGTTCTTGGTGGTATTCCATTAAAAAAGCTGAAAACCGCTGTTCTAGTTGATCAATTAGGTTTTGACAGGTTTTTGTCCTGTCACTGTTAATAAGTCGTCATTAAAAAAAAAGTTCATAGTATAAATTTAGTCTTATTGTTACACTTGCCAGTTTAAAACTTTCGGTTGTCAAATTAGATCGATCTAGCGTTCAAGAATCTGGCCGTATGTGTTTTGGGACAATTTTGTATTGTCGGCCATGTGATTAAAAGAAAGCCATTGGAAAATAATACATACAAAAAAGGCAGACGGCTGGCAGACACCAAAAAAACTCGGAAAATTGTTCGTTTTTCTTACTGTTTGCTTGTTTATGTAGTATTTTTCTATGACTTTCTTTTAATACACATTGCACACAATATAAAATCGTCCCAAAGCACATGAAAATTCCAATTTTCATTTGGGCATCACCCGGGCCGGGGTCAACACCTCACTTTATTTCATTAAAAAACTTACCTTCCTTAGTCCTCCAAAAGGCAGACAAAAAAATCGAAACCTAGACACGTCGCAATCCCACGGTGTATTACAAGATAAGCATTCGACTAGGGAAACCTTACGCTATAGTATTATAAAATAATTTATTTATAATATCAATAACTGTATATGCATAATAAATAATGATATTTTAAATAAGCTTTCTAATGAAACATTAAGCGAAACCTAACCTGATATAGAATGTTATTATGTCTAAAATACCATACAATTAGAAAAGACAAACAGTAATACTGATTTGCATAATATATACAGTTAAGTAGAAATATCTAACTATAAACTTTCTTATCTAAATAAGTATAAGCTCAAGTTTTTTAAACACTACAAAATTTAATTTAGATTTCTTGTAGATAGGAAAATTATATAAACTATGGGAGGACTCCGCTTTGGCTATAATTAAAATTACCATATGTTTTTTTCGAGTGCTTTTTAACTTCTATTGATGAAAGGATGTTTAGAAATAATTCAAATAATATATTATATGCTTAGTAAAAAAATTGTGGATGTGCTATAAAATTTGGTTTTAGGTTCTTAGGACCGGTCAATGTCCAGTACTACAATTTTAGTTTTTCTGACACTGTTGTTGCTGAAATCTCATTTTAAGAGAAAAATATATTAACAACTCAGAAGGCATTATTATGCAGTACGTCTGCGAATGGGGTGTTCTGCAAGACACGTAAAAATGTCACTCCTAGTAAAAGTTTTTGCTTGTACAATAAATAAGACTCACGTCATGAAGGTAATAAAAATTATAGTACTTACCTCAAACTAAAATACTTCACACAAAACGTAGCGAGCGCAACATACGAAAATATAAGGCCAATGGACGTCAAATATACCAGGCTGAAGTAAATGCAGATTACACTGGCCGACAAAAAAATTTTTTTTTTGTGTAACGTAAAGCTTAATAGCATAGCATAGTGTAGTAGAATGAACCTATCTCAATACGCAAATGGCCAAAAAAAAAAAAGTTGAACACGTAAGGTTTTCGTGTTACATTAAACAAACCACATGTAGAACGGTACCGTTTAATATTTAGTGAAAAAAAGATTTTACAATTTTTTTAGCCCTGTATATCGACTATATTTATAATTTATACCTATTAACATCTAAGAAAGAAAGCAAACATCAAAAATATGTATTTTAAACACACGTATTCTATTTTTTCCTTTTATGGGGGGTCACATCTTCTCTCTTCAAAAACCAACAGTAATCACCCATCATGGCTGGATCCCATCGTCCTTGGTACCGAATTTCCATTGTCCGGATATCTTGATGTCTTGATGGAACTAATCACCCTGCTCGTCGCTGACAGCGCATAAATTCTCAGGAAAAAAAATGATAAATGGGAATGGTGAAAGTGAATTTTTAATGACATTCGGCAACCAAGCGATTTGTAGGAGTCTAAAAGTTCATTAACTAGGTGTTCATAGTTTTCATCCATATTGTTGCCTAAAAACCCCCTCACTATCCTTACAAATGAGCTCCAAGATCTGAGTTCTTGCGTGGTGAGCTTTTCTATAAAATTACCATCGTCCAGTAATTTTCTAATTTATGGCCCAATAAAAATGCCTCCTTTGAATTTGGCGTCACTTAACTGGGGAAAGACTGGTCTTAAAGTCTATTTGTTTCGACGATAGACCGAATATAAACAGATGCACGCTGCCTACAAGTGATCGGTTCAAACGGTGAAATTGAACAGGGCCGCATTGAGAATGAGAAGGAAAACTTTAAACTGCAAAACTGTTTACAATTAAATAAAAACTAAAATAATTGCCAGCCTTGACAACCGAACAAACAAAACAGCGATTAAAAATCAACGTAAAAAATTAAAACTACAAAACAAGTCAAAACTCGAAAGAAAGTCGAATAGCCTTTTTCACTAGACAGCCTAATTACAATCCTGCGAGATACCGCCGATAGCTGTCTGGCACGCCTCTTTCAATTTAATGTCCGGTCGGCCAATACGAATAGGAAGCTGGTGGAGGCTCGACGAGATCGTCTGACTATGACGTGTAGGGTTAATATTTACATCAGTCTATCTTGGAGATGTCTATACTTTAGGTATTTAAATGCGTCACCCTCTTTGTTCATAGCTTTCACAAAGTTTTTCATCGGTCTAAGTTTAATGTGAAGAGGAGGCAAAAGGATGTTTTTTGGGTCTACAAGGGGCACATAAACTTGTAACTTTTAAATCTCCACATTATTATTGTATCTAAAAGGATGCGCATATTTTCATAGGTTTCTTTCATTGTCACTGAATGGGCAACTGGTATAGATGGTTTTAAATTTCCATTATGTAATAACACAGCTTTTAAACTATATTTCGATGAGTCTATGAACAAGCGCCACTCACAAGGAGAATGCTCGATATTGAGTTCCTGCAGTAAACCAGCGATATCAGTACACGCAAATAACGAATTTTCCATATTGTAAAATGCAGAAAACGTAGCATTTCTTTTTCTAAACGTCGTAATTTTTGTTTCTTTGGCTAGTAAGTTCCACTCCTTAAGACGGGAACCAAGAAGTTCTGAAGTTGCTTTGGTAACTCCAAATCACGTACTAAATCATTTAACTCACTTTGAACCATCAAATGTGGCTCGCCGGAACTGGGACCTGGAGTAAAAGTGGGGTCGGTACACTATTCTTCGGAGCTGCCTGATGATGCGTTATTATCTCCATTATCTCCCAAAACAATATCTTGCCAATCTAAAGGCGCAGTCGGTACTGGTAAGTCTGCATTGTGAGGAACAGCTCTTATAGCAGAAGGCAAATTCGGATATTCGATCTTGCGCTTTTCTTTTTTGGAATAACTTTCAGTCCTTGTCATCCAAAAACAGCAATCGTCAAAATGATTGGTGGTTTCTCGCCATACCATTGGAACTGCAAGAGGCATACTCTTTCTCTTCCCTTTCATCCACTGCACCAATGACACGTTACAGCTGATACAGCACACATGGGGAGCCCAGTGCTTGTCTTGGTATCCGATTAAAACACGAAAATACATGAAATAGGCTTTTTTCACATTTTCAGAAAATTTTATGCTTTATAATTTTAGGATATTATTTCTTTTTTAAATAAATAAGTTTTGATGAGGTTTTAATTTTTATTTTACTTTTTATTTTTAATTGCGATTTTTTAATTTTGGTACTGATGTTCTATTGGGACACTCTTCTTGGCTGATTGAAAAGCAATGAAATAAAAAAACGCGTGCGGTAATAAACACCTTACCGCACGCAAAATACGTGGGATAAGAAGTTCTTATTTGACGGGCGTAGATAAATACAATTACATACAATAATCGTACCCAATCCACTTCATACAGCGATACAATTTTTGTTCTCTTCTCCAGCAATGTACAAAACAATAAAACGTGTCTCGGGCAATGGTTTGACCCCCTACGACTCAGAAACGACACTGATGGAAAAATATAACCGACATTACGAGTCCAACTGTGCGCGCTTTGGTATTTTGTAATGTGCATTCGGATTTTAATTCGTTTGAAATTTTTCATTTATTCGTAAAAGAGGGACATTAAAAATATTCACCTGTTAAGACCTTGATTGCCCCAGGGTACGAGCGCAATGGCGTAGGTATCATTTTTTATTACGAATATAAAGTTTACCTAGAAATGGTTCTTATTTCAGAGATAAGAGGTTTATGGTCTTTTGTGTAGCATATGCGTACATAGATTTTTAAACGTTCAAAATATAGCTGACATCTCTGCTTTTTTAAAATAGCTTAAACATAACTAAATCGTATCCACTGCAGTGGATACGATTTTTCACAGAGCTCAATTACGCCCTGTGATTTATTTTCGATATGAATACTATTTGTCCACTCAGGTGGACCCATAATGATTACATTAGTACCGTTAGCGACATCTTTGAACATTCCATTGAAATTCCGCTCGATCTTGTAGACACGCCAGTTTCGTAGTTTGTGCTGAGGTAACAGAATACGCGATTGAATTTGAGTGACAAAACGTGTAAAAATTGACAAATATTGATCGAATTATTGACAGAAGGTAAGTAAATATATTATTCTAAGATTTGCAATATATACAAATTACCCAGAATTTCACGTACCTCCAAGACACAATCAATTTTTTTAACGTCCATTGAGATGGACAAAGATTGTTTAGGTCTAAAAAAGTTATACATTTATTCTGCTTCTAGCGCAAGATGACTTCGAAAACATTTTTTTTGACTGGCGAACAACTACTGCAAATACTTGAAAATGATGATTGGTCAGGTATAGAAGTATTGTCGGATGATGATTATGATGGTTGGGAACAGGAAAAAGCTTACGAAAAGCCGACCATGTGGACTTTTGTGCCGTGTTGGATCTTTTCGACAGAAAGTTGCTAAATTTCTTATTCTACACATGGCACCTCCAAAACGTGGACGACCGTCTCTGGTGAAAAATAAGATAGCTAACCAAGCTCAGGTTGAAGTAAAACCGCCGAGCGAATTCAGATTCGATGGTTATGGTCATTTTGCCGAATTTGATGAAAAAAAGAAGCTTGGCATTGTAAATTAGAAGGCTGCAACGAAAAAAATCCATACTTTTTGCATCAAATGTAATTTACTGTTTTTATTTATAATTGTTTTTTTAAAATTTCATAATAAATAGCTTGGTTGTTTAACTTTTTTTGGATTTTAATTTACTTTCGCTGTTGAATTCCACAAATCTAGAGTGGCTTTGTCCATTGCAATGGACATCAATTTTTTTTGAAAAAAAAAACATATTATGTTTTTTTTTCTATATCAAAAATCTCTAAAAATACTAAAAATACGACTATACTAAACAAACATTTTTTCCATAGCTTTGAAGGATTTGGCCCCGAAAACTAAAGCTAGTATCTTTTTCCAATATTTAACGACTCCAGTGTCATAAAATGTAATAAAGTCTTTACTTTAAATTATCTCGTATTTACACTCTTAATATTTGTATAGGTAATATCAGAGACTATAAAGAATATAGACAGACACTCGAATACACCGAAAAGCCGGTCTCCCTTGAGACATTTGCTGGGTTTACTGGTTTACGGTTTAAAAGTTTGTTGTACCCACCATTATATATACATACATGTAGATACACAGTATACATATTTATATAATGGTAGACAAACAAATTTTTAAACCACAAACCAGTAAACCCACCAAATGTCTCAAGGGAGGGAGACCGCTTTTCGTTGCACGGCAGTGTTCGTCTAGGTATTATTTTATGGTAATATTAAGTTTTAGTAGGTACCCTATGAATCGCCTTGCTTAGGTCATACATATTCTAAGGCTGACCTTACATTAGCAGCTTGTAGTGGACCCATCGGTGAGTTTAAAAACAAACCTATATCGGTACATATTTTTGTATAAATACAGGACAAAAAATACAATGTCTTTTTTGTATTTTTAATTGTTTGATAATTAATTTTGCCCCCTTTACTTCCGATATAAAATTCAATAAACAAAATATAATGGAATTAATGGAGTGTAATTTTTAAGTCAGGTCCTGGAATTTATACTACCAATCTAACAAAACTAAATAGACCAGAATCAAACAGGCATGCCATTAATACCACCATCCGGCGAGATAATTCAAAATATACACTTTAGCTCTGGTTTTATTTTTTTTATTTTTTAAGGTTACTACTATTTTTTTGTTATTTGTATATTGTCATTATACAAGGTCTTTGGTAATGAATGGGCCATACTTTAGCAGTAGCTTCCCTGCTCCATTTAGATCGATTTAATCTAAATTATCTTAGTACAAATCTTGATAATAAGAGAGATACCTACAGTGTGTTTAGTTAAAATTGTATTTTAAATTTTTATCAATATTGAATGTTTTGAAAGATAGTAAAAGTAGGCAAAGGAAAAAACACATCCGTTCTCAAACAATAAATAGTAGATAAACAAGAAATAAATATAATAAGCAAGTCTTCAAAATTCCATGAGTTTATTTTTGGCGGTTTATTTTTTCATTGTTCATTCTTGTTTTATTTTTTCACTTGATATTTACATTTCCTTAATAAAAATGTTTATTTCTTGCTGATACTAAAGATTTTTGTTTCTTATTTATTCTGTGAAACACCGAATTTAAATGCATTTTTCTCAGAAAAAGTTGAAAACAATATATCTAACTTAAATAAATTAATACAATATTTTTGAGTGACAAGACCATTGTCTTGGGAATATACAAAAAAAAAAGATTTAAATCCTACCTTGGTCTTAGATGTTCTCGGACCTCTTTCTCCAACCACTATAGCGTACACCTCAACCACATACATATCGACACCTACTTCTCGATCCAACTCCGTCGCGGTCGATAACACGCCCAGTTTCGTATCGATATCGAACAACCTGTCTACTTGCACTCCGTCACCCGTCACATTCGTTATGTAATACTCGACTTCGTGTGTCGAATATTTCGCGCTAACTGTCAAAATAGACGTACCCGGAGGTTCGTTTTCGAACACACTACCGGAGAAAACGGAGTTATCGAACGTAGGCCCTGTATTAGTTCGACTACTTTCGGCAATAACCGTCAGGTAAGCTTCGGAAGATCTGCGCTCGGATTGGACGGCTTCGTCCGTCGCCTTGACGCTGAGTCGGTAAGTCGGCTCCGGATTGGTTAGAGGTTTTTTAAGCTTAAGGGCACCAGTGCTTTGATCAAGCATGAATAACTCACTAGGATCACTCACTAGTTCATAGGTAACTAGACCGTTGGTGGCGGAATCAAGGTCTCTAGCAAACACGTTCATAACGGTAATTCCTTGTCTGTAGAACTTTTCGTCTTGTTGCGGTAAAATGGCGGCGCTCATCGATACAAATATCGGCATATTGTCGTTGATATCTTCAACTATAACAGTCACTAACTTGTCGGCACTGAGTCTGGTGGATGGGGGAGTGGCCATATCCGTAGCAACGACTGTGAGTCTAAAAGTGTCAATTGTCTCTCGGTCAATAGGTCGTAGAGTGTGGATCACTCCTGTGACTGGATTGATTCCAAAGTGACGATTCGAGTCTTCAGGTTCTTGATAGGAAATGGAGTATCTCACCTAGAAGAAAAGAAATCGTTTTAGTTGGATACCTTTTGTTTTTCATTAACTAGTCTAAGTCTTACCTTCCCATTATCTCCAGAATCTGGATCATCAGCAGTGACAGTTACAATAGGAGTATGTACTGGTATCCCTTCTTTTATCTGCCTTACAATCGCAGTGCTTGGAAAAGATGGTGGATTATCATTGGCGTCCTCAACAGAAATGGAAAACAAAATGGTAGTAAACAATCTTGGACTGCCATTATCTGAAGCCGTTATGTTCAACTGATAACTTGACAACTCTTCATAATCCAGATTTTTATGTAAATAAAGAACTCCTGTTGTAGCATCAATATGAAAAGTATCCTTCCGGTTGCCCGCAGTGATTGAATACACAACTTCACTATTCACTCCTAAATCACTATCTATGGCTTTGAACTGAATAAGTTCAGTGTTCACACTGGTGATTTCACTAATTGATATCTTGGATTCGCTCTGGGTAAACTCTGGAGCATTGTCGTTTTCATCAAGAACTTCGACTTGAACGGTTGTGGTTGAACTGAGTTGCTTTGTGAGTCCAGCATCGTGTGCAAGGATTTTCAAGGCGTACTTGGATTTTGTTTCACGATCGAGAGGCCTTACCAGCAGGATCTGACCTGGAGGATTATTATAATGAGAATCACTACCAAAAAAATGTACATTTTAAAAATAAATGATGGGTTTGTCAACTTACCAGTGGCTTCCTCAATGTCAAATCGCCTATCCTCATTCCCTCCAACGATCGAGTAGTACACATCTCCATTCAACCCCTCATCAATATCCAGAGTATACAGCCTCAAAATTTGAGCTCCCATTCTGCTTCCTTCTGATACCTGAACCTTATAAGGCGTCCTCAAAAATTTAGGGGCATTATCGTTCTCGTCTGTTATGTATACGTTGACTTTGACTTTATCCCTTAGTCTTGGTGTCCCGTTATCTGTCACTGTCGCTTCAAGGGTTATAAAATTGTGGCCCTGAGTCTGGACTAAGTCTTCTCGATCAAAAACGCGGAGGGTTCGGATGAAACCATTTTTGGGGTCTATTGCGAAGCCGTTTTGCAGGTGGGAGAGGGAATAGATCAATTCGGCATTACGACCTAACAGAGAAATAAACATTAATTATTTTTGTCGGTTGATATATTTAAATTTTTAGGTTACAATAATAAGAACTGAAACCTCACTAGAAATTTCACGAATTTTTGTAGACTCTCTGTGATAAAAGAGATTTAAATAACTTAAAAAGGTATTTTTACGAAGAACGTTATTGTTAAAAAAAGTGTTAGATTTAACATATTCATAGATATAAAAGAATTTTACGGCGTTAAGTAAATTTTAGAATGCCGATAATTATTGAGATTGCCAAGTTTTTAAAATTCATGTTCAGAAACAAGGATTTTTTAAACAGTTTTATCATCATCGTTACCGCTTTTAAGAAATATGCTTATAAAAATTTATGACAATAATTTGACAACAAGCGACGAATTTTTTAGTTTTATAAGTATCATGAAAGATATACCGAACGTTATTTCTTTAATAATACTACATCACATATCAAAATAATGCATACCTATGTCTTTATCAGTGGCTCTTAACTTTCCAACAAAGGAATCCACAGGCTGATTTTCCATCACTTGGAATGTAAACGTGGTATTTGTGAATTCCGGAGCATTATCATTTTCATCTATTACATGGATCACCACTGGAACTACCGAAAACCTGCTTGGATTCCCCATGTCTTTAGCCATAACTGTAAGGGAATAATAATCTTTTTTCTCCCTATCCAACGACTTTTTTAGATACAGGAATCCATCGGGGAAAACCCCAAATCTCTGCTCTTGATTACCCTCTGTAATTTCGTAGGTGATTCGTCCATTAAGATCTAAATCAGCATCACTAGCAGCTAAGGCAAAGAACCTGTCATTCACTGGAGTGCTTTCCACAAGAGATGTTTCATATGAGGTATGATCAAACACTGGTGTATGATCATTCACATCAGATATGATGATATCTATTGTGAGCTTGGAGGACAGCGGTGGTAACCCACTGTCTGTAGCAGTCACCTCCACATGTAAAAGGCTGTTGGGCTCAGATCTAATGGGTTTGTTTAAATATATTACTCCAGTAGCCTCAGAGATTCTGAACTGTTCTTCGGGGTTGTAGCTTAGTTTGTACGTTATCCTGCTATTGATTCCTGAGTCCAAGTCTCTTGCTCTAGCTAAATATACTTCTTGTCCAACAGCTGCGTTTTCAGGTAAACTAATTTCGTCTTTGTACTTCAAAAATGTCGGCTTATTGTCGTTCAAGTCCTGGACGATAATATTGACTGTACATTTTCCGTAACTGTTGCGAGCTCTAGCAACAATAGTTAGGCTGTAGGTGATGCTCTGCTCTCTGTCAATTTTCTTGGCTGTAGTGATTTTACCTGTGTGTTCGTTAATGTAGAAGTTTTTGTTACGGTCTCCATACACTACAAAGTAGGTAGCATCGCTATTTGCTACTTTCACTGTCCCGACATCTCTTCTTTTGAAGAGTGAATTTTCACCTGAGAAGAAATAAATCATTATTATTTGTATCTGCTTAAACTAATTCAAGAATTATCTTGTTGAGCAATAGCTTTATGAAAATAACAAAAGGGAAGGTTTCTTCATACTTACCATGATCCTCTAAAATCTGGAACTCATATCCTCCATAGTTATCAAAATGTAGCTCCTCAATATTATTCTCTTTCATAATTTCAACAATAGCAACGTCAGCTGCTCTCTTATCTCCATTATCTTTTGCAGAAACTTGTAATCTATAAATGGACTTTGGGCTAGACTTAAGGTTTCCCCTCAATGTAATTACCCCCGTAAACTCATCTATAGAGAATAGATTGTCTTCTTCGTGTTCTAGCTTGTAGGTAACCATTGAGTTTTCTCCTTCATCTTTATCATATGCAGTAACTTTAAGAACGGAGGTTCCAGATTTAAGGTTGTCGGCTACAGGAACAAAGTACTTTTCAGGATAGAATTCAGGAAAGTTGTCATTTTCGTCTAAAATAGTCAGGAATACCGTTGCAGTGCTGCTCTGGGGAGGAATTCCTTGATCCCTGGCAATAATTTGAATCTCGTACTTTGAAATCTCTTCCCTGTCGAGCTTCTTCTTCGTGGTAAGCTGTCCTGTCAACGGGTCAAGAAAAAACGTATCCTCATACTTTTGTCTTACGTTAGGGTGTAAAGAATATGTCACACTTCCGTTAGTACCTTGATCTCGATCAGTTGCTGTTAGCATTGCAACTAGGGTACCTGCAGGAGTACTCTCTGATAAGGAAACGTTAATTTTTGACTGGGAAAACTCCGGAGAATCGTCGTTTTCATCCAAAATGGTTACTTTAAGCTGAGTATAAGCCCATTTTGGATTCGGTCCCCCATCTTTAGCGGAAATATTTAACTCTACAGTGCCTTGGACCTCTCTGTCCAACGGTGCTTGGGTGGTAATCAACCCTGAATCTTGATTGATCTGGAACCACTGGTTCTCATTTCCAGAAACGAACGCGTAGTATATTTGAGCATTTACACCTGTGTCTTCATCCGTAGCAGTTATTCCTGCTACGTACGTTCCTGGAGGAGCTAACTCGCTGAGAATAGCTGAGTATTCGCTTTTTTCAAACACGGGTTCATGGTCGTTGACATCATTAACATGGATTATTAAAAAAGCTGTAGCTGTTCTGGGAGGATTTCCTTTGTCAGTTGCTACCACTGTAAGGTTATATTTCGATATTTCTTCTCTGTCTAACACACCGTTAACTCTTACTATGTCAAAACTGGGGGTGTAGTCGAGTCTGAAGTTGTTTAGCTCATTGCCAGAGAGGATTTTAACTGTTGTCTCGCCTAAAGAAAAAGTAAAGTCGGTGAAATATATATATATTTTTTTAGAATAATTACTTAGGTATAGGTAGTTAGTAAAGTTAAAGATAAGAATTGCAGATTATAAAGAAAAAAGTGGATTTAAAAATAATGAGTCCTGGTTTTCGTATTATTTGAAAAGAAGTAAGTATTAACAGGATCGTGTTGAGGCTTTCCAGCGCTTGGAGCTTAAAAGAGTAAAGCGCCCAAACCGATAGTGCAGGAGCGCTTAAGATGCGGAGATATAGTTAAATAAACTTTGTTGAACTTTCTGCCTTAAATCAGTTTTTATGAATTTCTGGAGAGAATATTTAATAAAAACCTTAATATGTTATATAAGGTGTCCGAAAGTCTTAGTATGGGCAAATATCTTTGCTATTAGTAAAGATAGAGCACCAAATTTGAGGTGTATCTTTTGGTTCATATAATATATGATAGTAGATATTAGTAAAAGTAGATATTATCTACTTTTTTATGTAATTTAACTTTTTGTGCCCCCTCGAGGGGTGACGCTAGGGAGACGGGAGGTAGTTTTTCCTTATTTTAAAGGTCTTCAAAAAAGAAACATTCTACCGCAAATCCGAGGTCCGTATCTTAATTCATTTTTAAATAGCAAGCCTATAAAAATTAAAAATCGTGAGAAAAAATAATTAAAAATTTAAGTTTTATTTCTCTTATTACTTTAAAAGTTGTTCAAAATAACCACTCTCCTGAACTCTGCCAAGAAGTAACACCTGCCATTCTGGAAAATGCAAGAAATGAGTTCCAAAATCGACTTTATTACTGCCAAGCGATTCATGGTGGTCATTTTAAACAACTTTTACAGTAATAAGAGAAATAAGGGTAGGGTAAGATGGGATAAATCGGAGGTAAAATTTTAAAAAATTCACATATGCCAAAATTTTGGATATATATTTGGCGCAACAATACAAATATCTCCTGTAGAATTAACAAAACATTAGTATTAGATTTTTTTATGATTCCTAATCTAAATTTTCATTCGTTTTTCTACCATAAAACATTTTGTGGACCACACAGCTTCGGACAAAATCGATCAAAACTGTTATGACTTGAAAGAGAATGTTCTGAGCTACATTAATTTGTGTGTAATTATGTTTTACTGTAAAAAGGTGAGTGGGGGATGGGTGGGGGCAATTTTACCTACAAATTACCCCATTGTGGGGAATCGGAGGTACCAATAAAAACATGATGTTGTCCTTACTTTGATTAACCATAAACCTCTTGTAAATAAGTCTCAACAAAGTTACTATTGCTTATATACATACCTAAGTGTTTTGAAGTTGATTTCTTTATTCTTAGTTCATTTCTACAATTTTTAAATAATGTTCAAACTCGTGTACAGGGCCCAAAACACCAAATTTCGTCAAATTTTTATGACGTCTTAATAAAGATTTGGTAAAAGTTAAAAATTCTTTTGTCCCACTATATCAGTAATAAATAATCCATAACAGTTTCAATTATTAAGTGCAAGCCTTGGATGGGGAGGCCCATGACAAACAAAACGGGTCTGAATTTGCAATTTTGAGTTTGTGTCTTTTTGTCGCCTTCAAAAAAATTTTTTTTTTGGTGCCAGTGTATTTTCTATACAGTTTTTGGGTTGGTGTTTGAGCACCACTTTACCGAACTGAGTTCAGACCGGCCTCCACTCGACGCGGCCTCCTTGGGACTTTTGGGAGGCAAATACAATACAAACGGGTTAAAG